>JAQISU010000011.1:1667500-2237500 GCA_029339505.1 Unio delphinus
TTGACATTGTTTACACGATTGCATGCTATAGCCTTGACATTGTTTACACGATTGCATGCTAAAGCCTTGACATTGTTTACACGACTGCATGCGAAAGCCTTTTGACATTGTTTACACGATTGAATGCTAAAGCATTGACATTGTTTACAAGATTGCATGCTAAAGATTGACATTGTTTACACGATTGAATGCTAAAGCATTGACATTGTTTACACGATTGCATGCTAAAGCCTTGACATTGCTTACACGATTGAATGCTAAAGCATCGACATTGTTTTCACGATTGCATGCTAAAGCATTGACATTGTTTACACGATTGCATGCTAAAGCCTTGACATTGTTTACACGATTGAATGCTAAAGCATTGACATTGTTTATACGATTGCATGCTAAAGCATTGACATTGTTTACACGATTGCATGCTAAAGATTGACATTGTTTACACGATTGAATGCTAAAGCCTTGACATTGTTTACACGATTGCATGCTATAGCCTTGACATTGTTTACACGATTGCATGCTAAAGATTGACATTGTTTACAAGATTGCATGCTAAAGCATTGACATTGTTTACACGATTGCATGCTATAGCCTTGACATTGTTTACACGATTGCATGCTAAAGCATTGACATTGTTTACACGATTGCATGCTAAAGATTGACATTGTTTACAAGATTGCATGCTAAAGCCTTGAGATTGTTTACACGATTGCATGCTATAGCCTTGACATTGTTTACACGATTGTATGCGAAAGCCTTGACATTGTTTACACGATTGCATGCTAAAGCCTTGACATTGATTACACGATTGAATGCTAAAGCATTGACATTGTTCACAAGATTGCATGCTAAAGCCTTGACATTGTTTGCACGATTGCATGCTAAAGCATTGACATTGTTTCCACGATTGCATGCTAAAGCATTGACATTGTTTACACGATTGCATGCTAAAGCCTTGACATTGTTTACACGATTGCATGCTAAAGCATTGATATTGTATGCACGATTGCATGCTAAAGCCTTGACATTGTTTACACGATTGCATGCTAAAGCCTTGACATTGTTTACACGATTGCATGCTAAAGAATGACATTCTTTACACGATTGCATGCTAGAGCCTTGACATTGTTTACACGATTGCATGCTAAAGCATCGACATTGTTTACACGATTGCATGCTATAGCATTGACATTGTTTACACGATTGCATGCTAAAGATTGACATTGTTTACACGATTGCATGCTAAAGCCTTGACATTGTTTACACGATTGCATGCTAAAGATTGACATTGTTTACACGATTGCATGCTAAAGGGTCAACCTTCTTATGATGTCATAAGGATGGGTCAGAAAGAAAACGAAATAGGCCTAAATATGGAAATGGAAATCAAAGTGGTAAAGCCACTGTGGAGATACCATATTTCTCTGATCTATTTATTTAATTACCTCAATACGAAATATGTAATGAATAATCTTTGGCAATTTAAAAAAACAAACAAACTATGTAATAAAATCTTTCTGTGAAGTCAGTTCAAGTGATTCTCTTCCTCATGTTAACTTATATATTTCATTCATAATTTGTTAAATGATTAACGATACAAAATGGTGATGGTGATTTCAAGAGCCTCAAAGCCGATTTTATTCTTTTCTAAGAAGTAGAATAATATAATATTTACCTAAAACTGAGTTTTGTGGAGAAAAATAGTTATAGTTGAAATTATTTGTTCCTCGCACATCGATGCAGTTGCTTAATTGGCCTGTTGTTGTCTTGGCAACATCAACAAATTGAAATTTCAAAAAGATGTTGCTTCATAATTGTGCTTAGTTTCTTCCAGCTCTGGATTTTTAAAAAAAATTATAATTTCAGTCCTCTGACTGTTTAATACATTGTAAAAATATTTTAAAACTAATCATTTCGAACCTAGAATAATCATATGTGGTATCCCTAAAGCAGATACGCCCTCTACTGTGAGTCAGATCAATGGAAAACAAGAGATAAATTTAAAACAAAAAAGTACCTTTTTAGAAAAATGAAATGAGTATTATTTCAAACGCTTTTGAATATTCGTGTGTTGTAAAGAAAAAATTAAAAAACACACAAAAACCACTTTCTCAATGAACAAACAGTACGTAACCGCGTTCTCGCAAATTACTTCACATGCTTTCTGAGCCTGATGTTTCAATTATTAAATGCCATTCTGTTTTCATCTATCGGTATTAGTGCTTATGATGGAAAGACATACTTCTAACCGCATCGCGGATTTCGACTCGTCTGCTTCACTGTTATTTAAAAAAAAAAAAAAAAAAACGGGTTTAAGTCACAAATCACCAGTAGGTAAATCCGAGCTGTATGGGGATGTGGCAAACATGTTGTTCATCTTTGTGTTGTTGCGTTGTTATTGGATATATGGATCTCTTTAGTACATGTGTGGTTGGTGAGTTCCACAAATTTTGCCAACCGTTCCGGTGGTCTAGTGGTTAGAGCGTCCGCCGCGGAAGCGGGAAGTCGTGGGTTCGATACCCAGCCGAGTTCATACCAAAGACTTACACAAATGGTACTAACAGCTGCCTCACTTGGCGCTCAGCATTGAGAGGTTAGTGTTAGGACTGGTCGGCCTGGTGTCAAGATAATGTGTCTGGATGGGACATCATGCTACATGTCTGCGGCATTATGCCCCAGTGCTAGACATCACTATAATCTGCCTCACTGCAGACATCGTAGCGATATAACTGAAAAAATGTTAAAGCTGCGTTACAAATCCTAATCACACAAATTTTGGCAATACTGTGGAGGCATACACATGCCCATTAACAGTAGCAGAGACGCAGAGACAGTCGCATGTACTAGATGACCAAGTGTTATGTATCAAAACTAATGTGTATATTACCCCGCCCCCCCCCCCCCCCCCCAACTTCAACACGTTTGACAGTCTGGCTCATCTTCGCTAACCAAGGTTCCGATTTGATAACCTAATCTGTAGATAGTGTTATATTATCGGAACCTTGGCTAGCAAAGATGAGTCTGACTCCGTCGAACGATTTGTGGTTCTTCAATATGTCAGAAGCTAATGATAACTCAGTACCAATAATAATATAACTATCTTTATTCGAACATTAATATTTGCCCCCTTCACATCAGCCAATGACCCCTTCACATCAGCCACTTCCTGCTCACCAGTATCCCACGGATTTCCAAGCATATTTTCAACGATGAAACTACCAAGAATTAAACAATACGACAGCGAATTGCATTTGTAAACGTCACCGGTCAGCCAACATTATGGAGGGGGATTACCGCCATAATTCTATTCTATTCTATGCATGTATTTTATTATTAATGGCTACTTGCATATATATTGCATTCTTCATTGATGCATAATTGTACGTGGCAGTGTGCAAGTGCTACTTTCCGCCGGCATTATTGTTAATGGCTGATTCCAGATGCTACTTTCATAACTCTAGTCGTGACTTTTCTATTCTTCATTAGTGCAAACTGTAAATGGCTGCTTGAAAGTGGTTAGATCTACTTTCCTTTTGCGTCATTTTATCTTGCAATTTGCGAACTGCTGAATTGATTGTTTAGTTTGTGTTACTGCTTATCCTATGTCAGTTATTAAACATTTTAATATCGTGTTTATAAACTTGCTGTATGACAAGTTACACAGGCTGCACATTCTAAACCCAAGATTATAATGCAGCATCAAGCACGTTGCAAGTTAGCATCACGGAAGTTAGCATAAAATAATGAATCATTATGACAACAGCTGTCGCTGTGATACGTCACTTTCTTGTAATACGACTACTTACCTGACCCTAGCAACAAGTGGTTATACCGCTTTACGGCATGTTTGGGCGTATTATACCGCTTTACGGCATTTTTGGGCGTATTATTTAAAATATCATTCGAATAATATTAACGCATGACAGTCAGCTGATTTCTTAGAGTATTAATATTCGGAAGGGAGGTGGCCTGCAAGAAGCACAATACCAAACTAAATGTTGCACACTGTACACAATTAGATGTATTTACACAATGTTATATTTCCGAAAAATTTTCCTACCCCATTGGTATTTTGACATTTTTTGGTGTAATTGACCGTTATCGCGCTGTGTCGGACTACGGTAGCCGCTTACAAGCAAGGTTCAAGGTCCTAATTTGTTTATATATTCTCATTCACAATGTTATTAATTTAGAGCGTGTTTATTATTTTTAGTGCAGTGCAAAGCAAGGCAATACTTTCTCTTTCTTGTTTATTCGAGGTCGAGGAGAGAGAGAGAGAGAGAGAGAGAGAGAAAGAAAGAGAGAGAGAGAGAGAGAGAGATTCACAGAATAATATAAACCAATGTACCTGCTGGTGATGATGGGTCAATGAGCAAGCACATTGTTGTTCCTAAGTTATAGACAGGTAATTCAGGCTAGCCCATAAAACTCCTTATGCTGGTCATTTAGATGTCAGTAAGACTTATCACGAGATCGTGACTCATTTTTTAAATTTTAAAAGTGTTTTTTTTACAAGTACCATAACTCTTGTCACACTTGTCAAATGGTAAGAAATACAAATCAGAATAAATCTATGGCACATCTGAAATCTATTCCTGCATTTGACCATTTGACAAGCCAAGTAGCTGAAAAGTGGTAGACTGCCTGTTCCTTACCTAATACCAAGTCAACATTGGTTAATATTTGTTCACCATAATGTGTCCGTCCTCAAGATTTCCGTAGGCTATTCCTTTGAAGAATATTCAAGCACAAGGGTTCTAAAAATTTAGGCAATGTTTTTAACACTTTTATTTTTTGCCTCCACAAATCCGTCCGGCAGTTTTATGTTTGATCATTTCCAACAACATATGCATGAATTAGATATCCAACAGTTTAATTTTTCTGCCTATCACCGTGAAAGTTATCTAGCTAGCACAAGACTTTCCGAAATCGCTCTCACCTACCCGGGATTTATGTATGCCATTAAATAAAATCAAACCATATAAAAATACAGTGATCAGTAAAATTCAACTCTGTTTAATTATCGAGTAAGAACAATCGTTTGTTTATACTATTGTTAATACTTGATGAAGGGAATACCCTAAGACTGTACCAAAACACGTTCATCAACCCAGGATACATGTTTACAATTAGAACAACTTAATGAATGAAATATGTAGTTATGGTGATCTCTCTCTCTCTCTCTCTCTCTCTCTCTCTCTCTCTGATCATAGATAACTCAAAAAACTTATAATGTTATATTGCAAAGAGCAGCACACAATAAGACGGAATCTTGCGTCACTACATTCATGATTCAAAAATTAATTTTTTGAAAAAAAATCTTTAGTTGACAAAGAGCAGCTGAATAATGCTAACCTAAAGGAGCCATATTTATTATTATTTGTAATTGGCTTGATAATGGTAAAAATGATAATAAATAAAAGTAAAATCACCTGTAAAATTATGTCTTTTATCTGTGATTATTTCCACTGTTAAGAGACCTTAATAGATGCAAGCCAGTTTTAAGGCCATTTGTATGTTTTGTATCTTTTAAAATACATTTAAAGATTGGGGTTCTGTATATTGACAATGCGAATTAATTGTTGAAAAATAATCACACACTAAATCTAAACTTCTAATTGCGAATAAAGATTTTGTATCATGATACGCACATGGTTTTCCTCAGTTTGATAATTTGCTACAAAATATTTTCCAAAATGAAGTTTGCGCTAAGAATGAGAAAGCCTTTAGGAATGCTTTATTTTTAAAATGTAATTTTTCATGTAAAATTTATTTTAAAATGTGCTATTGATGTTGCACTGAAATGTATTATTTTCTCCGTAGCTTATGTACAATAGTACCACAGGAAAAGATAGACGTCTGGTAGGTGCGTCAAAATTGGTGACGATTGGTCAAAATTGGTGATGTACACAATGCGATCCTTACAACCAGGGTCGGGGTCCCCGACTGGAAGAGTGGTCTTAATTGCTCTCCGTTTCGGATCACTGCCATCTCACCTCAGTCTGCGTGGGTTCGATTCTCATATTCGGCCATTGTGTTTATTTGATAAAGCTTGCCAGTAGCTTCTCGTGGGTCGGTGGATCTTTCTGGGGGTTTTTCCCGGTTTCTTCCTCCACCATTAATACTGGCCGTCAGTTATAGCTTATCGTGTGCTGAAAAATGGCGTTAAACCCTACAACAACAACGAGGGATCGTCTGATGAAAGCTCGTTAACACATTAACCCCTGGAAGATTTTGCTGTTTTTGCATGAAATGCGAATAGGAAACGCATTTGGGGACTATTTCTGAATACATTCTAATACATCGACTTCCAAGCAATATTACATTAGTCCAATGCCTAGATGTGCTATAAATAATAATAAAAAAAACGTTTTCCATCGGTTAGCTTGCTAGCGCATGAACAGAAGATTAAAATGTGGAGTTCTTTTTTTTTTTTTTTTTTTTTTTGCTTAACGGACCAATAATTTTCGTTTGGAGAAAACAATATATTAAATCCTAACTTTATCCTACTTTTTGCACAGGTTAACCTGTCTGAGTGCACTTTAGACCGGTCTGCCTTAGATCCAATGCCATAAAGTCTAAAATGTGGACACAAAATCGGATTCCGACCATGGGCGAATTTTGGGTGGGAACAAAATGGGTCAAAAATTAGGTTTTAGATTAGAAAAATGACACTTGTTATCTTCACATATTCTTTTAATCATTACTTGGCATATAATCCAGATTTTCTTGGACCTGTTCCATCGTCTTTTAGGCATCTGAAAGCTTATGCCGAGGTGGGTGGTCATGTCCATTCCGTATTTAAGACATGAAGTTCTCTCCATTTACATGGTAGTGACAGAGTTGTTGACAGAGGCTAGCAAACATTAATCACCTAGCATCAAATTCTACAGGCCAGCCAGAAGGTCGAATGGTAGACTATTTATCATCTCATACATACTAATATTTTAATAAGCGGATAAATAATCTTATTATCCAAATTATACTAGTCGGTTTTACTCTTCTTTACAGTACATCGTATTCACGGGCACGTTATTACCACATTTCGTGATATCAGAATACGAACACAGTCGGGTTTTTTTTTTTTTTACACGTGTTGCATGTTTTACGTGAATCTTTGACTTCTTACGTGAAGACAAACTGAAACTGCGCGATTTCAGATCACGTGATCGTACATTGTGAAATGGCATTGTATAACTACTGACATTTGTCGTCTGCTTATTAAAGAGACTAAATAAGTTGTAATTATTTTAAGTGTGCTGCTTATCGATATCATACAGGTATGGTTCTGTACAAGGTCGCTTACGTTTGTTAGTCCTTGATTAAATCGACTCGTGTATGCCGCTACCACGTCGCATGGACTGACGTATCAAATGGTCCGTCAAAGACATACGCATGGACTGACGTATCAAATGGTCCATCAAAGACATACGCATGGACTGAAGTATCAGATGGTCCGTCAAAGACATACGCATGGACTGACGTATCAAATGGTCCGTCAAAGACATACGCATGGACTGACGTATCAAATGGACCATCCGGTTTTTGTTTCCTTACAGGGGAAGACAATCCATTTACAAATGTATCCCTAGTCTTTGATACAATGATACAATTGTGCTCTGATCATACCAGGATCAGATTCAGGCATAACCTAACAAGCTACAGCTTAGGGCCTTACAGTCTGGAGGGGCCTCTCAAAATTGAAATTGTATTGTCAACTTTATCTCTAATGGTTTGTACCTTGTCACGGAAGAAATTTGCAAACAGGTCCGGAAGGTCTTCTGTAGAGAGGGTAGTTGGAAGTGGTGTACATATGTTCCTTGAAAATAGTTTGTTAGTAATCACGAAGGGCTCTTTGCAGCTGGAACTCTCCGTGATCTTAGTACTGCAGTGGAATAATTTGTCTAAATGGACTATGTTCTTCTTAGCGGTTTCATAGATTTTTTATGAATAGTGAGTCTGGTGGAAAGCCAAAGCCTCTCCGCTTTACGGCGTTCTCTTTTAACAATGCGAAACCACTCCCTAGCACTTCCATACCTCGGAGAACACTTGAATTGATACTCTGCATTTGGTGGCAGGGGCATGTTTTTCAAGCAATGAACGCATGCAGTTATCGAGTTGTTCTGCTGTAGGAGGTAAGCAAGTAATTAGGTGTGTTTGGATGTCATCAATTAGTTTGGTTATATTTATCATACGAAAGTTTCTCTATGTAGCAAATAAAGGTGTTAGGGACTGATACATCCAGATGGTATATGATGCAGAGGTGATCTGATGCAAGTTCGTGGGATACACAGGTGGGCCGTATAATATTATGATCAGGTCTATGAAGAATCCAGTCTAAAATGTGACTGTGTTTATGGGTGAGTTGGTTCACTGACTGTTTAAGGTTAAAAACACGAATTGAATCTAGGAGTTTTTATGTTTATGGGTTTACAGGACATTCAGTGTAAAAGTTGAAATCTTAAAGAATAATCAGGTTGCCATCTATCGAATTTCCATACTCCAGGAGATCCGGAAAATGCTCCAAAAAGAGAGATTCAGTCAGCTTGTTTCTTCTACTAGAAGGAGGGCGGTAGAGACAGGGAAAAGAAAGACTAATCCTTGTTCCAGTGTGAGTCTTGTTTAGACTAATTCAAACGATGTGTGGCAGAAATTGAAGGTTGTATTGTGTTGAAGACATTTTATCATGGAATTCTTTGTGATGACGGCAATTCCACCTCCGCGAGAGTGGCGGGGAAATGACTTGATGGAATAACCGGTGATGTTAGATCCGCGCACTTGGGCTCATCGCCTGGTGTTTTTGCCATGTTTCTGATTGGGCGTTGAATAATGCAATACGCAGTGCGTATAAAGATACCCACTGACAACTCTATTTTTCCGCAGGAAAATAAAATTTAACTATTTATGTGCGCTTGTCCGGTGGTCCTACTGATTGGGCGTTGAATAATGCAATACGCAATGCAAATGAAGATGCACACCCACAACTCTCCGCAGGAAAATTTCTCCTCAGGAAAATAAAACTAACTATTTATGTGCTCTTTTCCGGTGGTCCTACTGATTGGGCGTTGAATAAATTGATATGAATGCGAATAAAGACATCCACTCACAACTTTATTTCCCCGCAGGAAAATATATCAACCATGCTACATCGACATGGCTAGACCTCCTAGATCGGTATCTTTATTCAAAGGGTGAACTCGTGTCCTTCATTTGCTAATTTACGTATATCTCATATCGTGTATGTTGGATTTACTTGTGATTTGTCAAACATAACGTGATTTTGTTGAAATATCGTATCCATGTACTTGACAATATAATATAGGGCTGAAGTTTGAATTAAATTGTGAATTAAAACTGAGCATCACGTTTGAGAACATGTATGAACTAGAAAATTCCGAATAGCTGACATTTATTCGGGACCAAAATTATAGATATATAATTTTTTGTATACTATTACATAAGAAGTGTCACTGTTTATGATATCACATATCCACACATGTCACATATATTCAGCATGCGTGTTATTGACTGGTAAACATTTAGATTGGGTTTTTGCAGCAGTCAACGAGTGTTTGCTGTCTTGCTATAGCCTCATACTTCAATGCGCTTTATAACACAATATTTTAGGACAGGCGAACAACGTTTTAAAATAGAATTCAAGTCTTATTTCTTTATAAATATATATATTTATTCTTTAGCACTGAACAGTATGATGGTATTTTCAACGTCTCACGTGGCGTTATGGGTTTATGTTCTAACGTATGAACGATGATCTAATTTGATGTTTCCACGCAATGGTACGATTTATTAGTGTAGTGTCTTTAATCGTTACATGGCTTTACCCCCTGGCTTACAAGCCTATAGTAGTACCCTTGTGAGATGTTTCTTTCTTTACGGTAATATCTAACATGACCGGTTAGCGAGCTATAAATAGTGTATGATGTCATTTATCCTCTAAGTCAAGTACCTCAGTCATGTTTTTGAGGACTAACATATGACAGCATTCTATAACCCTTATTGTTTTTGTCATCTTTATCTAAGTGACAAGGTTTGTGTGTTGTCCAAGAGGGACTTTTAACTAATGGTTGTGAAACACTGTTATGGAAATTGTGCTGATTAAACCTGCATTTTAGTATTGTTTAATCTTGCAAAGATAATAATAATAATAATAATAATAATAATAATAATAATAATAATAATAATAATAATAATCTTTATTATTATTATTATTATTATTTTTATTATTATTATTATTATTATTGTTGTTATTATTATTATTATTATTGGTATTTTTATTAGTAGTATTAGTAGTAGTAGCAGTAGTAGTAGTAGTAATAGTAGTATGTCATTATTTGATCTTTTAACAAATCATTAGAAATTAATTACATGAACGAAGTAAATTTTAATAACGAAAACTATTTGACTGTGCCCGTTTTAAATACATTAAATCATTCTTAAATCGTCTACACCGATTAGAAAAATCCCGTTTTAGCTGACAGTAAAAAAAAATTTTTCCTCGTGACAGAGCACAAACTACTCCTTCGTATTTAATTGCCGTTATGAAACGTAAATGATTCGAAGACTCAAGGGCATGGACTTCTAAAAAGATCTCAAGTTTAAAATTCTTTTTTTTTAATACTATGCACTGAAAAAGACTAAACGATAACATGTTGACTCAAACGAGTAAAGGGGGTGGGGCGCCTACGTCATTTCATAATTAGACTGTTTCATACTGGGCATTTCTACATAAGTTAATATATTTTCCGTTAACATTAATTGAATTTTGTAGAAAAGAAATTCTAATGTTTGTAACTCTGTATTTTTATTGTTAAAAATGAACACAAGTAAACTTTTAAAATTGTTGAAAGTACCATTAAAAAAAATCAGAAAAATAGATAACGGTTCTAAAATGGATCTAAAATAACAGTTTTTGTACATGAATATCACAGTACATTATATCACAAGAGCACGTGCACGAATATAACAATAGCCTTGTGAGTATGTTGATGGTCAACAAAGGAGTATTACAAAAGCTATCAGATTAATTACTGATTGTCATTATATTCATTATAACTTAATCTGCTTGGTTCATTTTCTATAAGTAAGGTACTGTATAATCTAAAGTAGGGTACCGGCGAACCATATTGTATATTATTTGTCTGATGTAGGTTCTAAATTCTATTTTTTTATTCGAGGTAATGATTCGTGACGTCGCACGAGAGACATTGCTAAACATGCAGCCATACTTTTGGGATACGATCTGGATTCAGGTTCCGATCGCTGTTCTTGATTGATACAATGCTGAGTATTACAGTCATGTTCTTCTGTTACATAGACATGATATTTACAGAGAAAAATGTTTAATGCCAACTTGCAGCATTCATTTTTGTTTATATGTATTTGTCACACTGCGTGATGGGACATGGTGTAAAGAATTTAAAAATATACTGTAGATGATATATCTTCTGTTTGAAATTAATTGAGTTGACGTCAATTTACTAACTGTGTCACACTTAGTCAAAATGATCGAAGTTTAACCGATCGTTTCTTTTCAATGTCCAGCTTTTATAATTATATACCGAACACCATTTTTGTTAAAGGAGTATCGACTTGAAATGTCCACATATGTAATTGCAAGAAAACAAGTTTTGTTTTCAAAACATTTATTGAAGTTTTTTTTGTGTGATGATTTGCGGCACAGCAGCACGCGTAGGCTATTAAGTACAGAGGCAGTTTGATTAAAGAGCCTTGCCGAATGACACACCACGTGACCTATACTGGTTTGATGGCAGGATTCAAACCCGGACATGTTCGGTCGTGAATCTTTCAACCTAAGCACTGAGCAATTACAGGTAAGAATTTTGAGATACATAACATCAATGTCTCACCTTTGTGTATCCCGGCGCTTGTCAAACATAACCTTATTCTGTACAATCAGCGGTACGATCACTCAGGGTCCTTACCTGGTTATGTATATTGTGTATGTAAAAGGTTTTCCTAAAAATAGTCAAAAGTGTCACTGTGCTGTGAATGTTTTTACATTTTAATCTTTTCACCCCAGAAAAGACCGCTCACTAAATGGCGTTATACATAATGTTGTATAGCCAGCGTTATAATGAGTGTTGTGAGTGAGGGACCACGAGTGGCCGAGTGGTCTAAAGCGCTCTCCGTTACGGATCACTGCCATCTCATATCTGAGTTGGTTCGAGTCTCAAGAGTCGGCCACTGTGGGTATGTGGTTCTGTCCGGGGTTTTTTCCCGGGTTCTTCCTCCGCCATTAATACTGGCCAGACTATCGTGTCCTGAAAAAATGGCGGTAAACCCTACAACAGAAACCAAACTCAGAGTGCTATATTAAAACGTGCATTTGAATTGTCAATATATTATTTTCTATGGAACTTTTTATATGATCATACCATTTCATCATTTAATTGTCATTAGGGTTTCTACTGAATACCAAGTAAAGAAAGATAATTTGTACAAAAAACTCTTCTATTCAAAGGTGCGAAGAAAGGAGTGCATTAAGGATTGTTAAATAGTCAGTTTGCATTAGGCGGTATATGAAAAAAGGCACTAGCCTTCCTAGATTTGGCTAGACCCATAATTTAAAACTTACATAATTGGAGATGCCTACCTATTTACGTATATATAACAAAAGAGTCGAGGAAAGATTATATCCATCTTTTCATACCTCAACGTATAAAGTGGGTGTCTAAAGATTTAAAGAATGGCAAAACATTGCATGACGCAAATTTGCATGCTTATTTATAGACTTAAACATGAGTGAATCGTCCTACGAGTATAGAATGTGATATATGGGCGCGAAGGAAGTTTAAAATTGTGTAATTAGGCAGTTTTTACGAATACCAATCATATATATTCCCAATTCTAAAAGCCATCGTTTCAACGATGTACATTTATTCTCTGCTGTGCTCCTTAAACAAGACCGCGATCGTTGTGCCAAAGTTTGATTTTAAGTCCACTTTATTACCTATTATTATTATTGGGGAATACAAGTTGACAGTAAATATGTAAGTAAAATAAACGAGTGCGTCATAAATATTTTGTAAAAGGTACAGACGTCTGGAATTTGTGTTGTTAATATTCTGACACAGCTTACATTCCTATTAAATAGCATACAATACATCTTTATTACTTGTTACATTCAGAAACAACTTATTAAGGAATTTATTTAATATGTGTGTTGTATCTAGAGTTGTTAGTAAATACGGAGCTTTAATACGTTTTTACATTAAAGTCGTCTCTCAGCTGAAAGTCTCACTTCAATGGCTTTTATCAACTTAAATCATAATTTACAAAATGTTTTGATTACTAAATACCACTTTTTAACTGCAGACTTGTAAACCATAACGCACACATATGTCAACAAGGAATGTCGTAACTTTATGGAGATAGGTATGGTTATAATTCACTAGATCAAAACTAAAATGAAATATCATTGTAGAGATGGGATGGTATGCGGATCATTCTGTAAATTCGGTAGAGAGATGGGAGTCAAGTAAACAAGATAAGGAGTGTATAGGGATCATTCTGTAAATTCCGTTAGAGAGATGGGAGTCAAGTAAACAAGATAGGGAGTGTATAGGGATCATTCTGTAAATTCCGTTAGAGAGATGGGAGTCAAGTAAACAAGATAGGGAGTGTATAATGATCAGTCTGTAAATCCCGTTAGAGATGGGAGTCAAGTAAACAAGATAGGGAGTGTATAGGGATCAGTCTGTAAATCCCGTTAGAGAGATGGGAGTCAAGTAAACAAGATAGGGAGTGTATAGGGATCAGTCTGTAAATCCCGTTAGAGAGATGGGAGTCGCGTAAACAAGATAGGGAGTGTATAGGGATCACTCTGTAAATCCCGTTAGAGAGATGGGAGTCAAGTAAACAAGATAAGGAGTGTATAGGGATCATTCTGTAAATTCCGTTAGAGAGATGGGAGTCAAGTAAACAAGATAAGGAGTGTATAGGGATCATTCTGTAAATTCCGTTAGAGATATGGGAGTCACGTAAACGATATGTTCTACAGACATTATACACTTCAAAGATGTATATATAATCCATGCTACATCCGTCAATTAAATGCGAAAATAAATAAAAACACAAGTCCTTAACAATACCCTCAATCTGCAAGATCTTTGTTTAAAAATCTAGCCAGTATAATAAAGCGAGGAAAAGCTGGAAAGCAATTTTCATTAAAAATCCAACCCGGATGCAAAATACGAAACTACACAGCTCTATCATATACATGTATTGGTCTCGTGTTTCAATTGAAAGTTATTCTTCATTTCAGAATCGAGGTTGATATTGTGCCATTGGTGTTTTATAAAGTTTTGTAAGGTGTTGTCTAAAGTGTTGTAAGCATTAATTTTACGTATATTCCACGACATCATTTGCACTGCTCGCATCAACTCCTTCACGATAGCCCTCATAATAAAGACACCTTTCTTTCCCAACATACAGTATCTCCAATCGCAAGAAAGCTTTCCTTGTTATTTGCATTATATACTAGGAAAGAGTGTTATGCAAAGGTATAAGCTCGCATTTAAGTTATGAGAGAATGATTTTTTTGTACATTTAATTTATGAGAGAATGATTTTTTTGTACATTTAAGTTATGAGAGAATGATTTTTTTGTACATTTAAGTTATGAGAGAATGATATTTTTGTACATTTAAGTTATGAGAATGATTTTTTTTGTACATTAAAGTTATGAGAGAGAATGATTTTTTTGTACATTTAAGTTATGAGAGAATGATTTTTTTGTACATTTAAGTTATGAGAGAATGATTTTTTTGTGCATTTAAGTTATGAGAGAATGATTTTTTTGTACATTTAAGTTATGAGAGAATGATTTTGTTGTACATTTAAGTTATGAGAGAATGATTTTGTTGTACATTTAAGTTATGAGAGAATGATTTTTTTGTACATTTAAGTTATGAGAGAATGATTTTTTTGTACATTTAAGTTATGAGAGAATGATTTTTTTGTACATTTAAGTTATGAGAGAATGATTTTTTTGTACTAAATGTTAATTTCGGTATTAAAGTGTGTATTTGTCAGCATAAAATCTTCAAGATAAATCTTAAACTGAAATGATTAGTACGTCATAAATATTAGACAATGTGTCTAGAATTTGTGTTAATACTATTTCTAGCACAAAGTTTATTTCACTGTCAAGAGAATCATCTTTACGGGGTGAGTTAGAATTTACGGGGTGAGTTAGAATTTGCACTACGTCATTTTCGATATGTATATCAAGAACGTTGATATATATCAGTAATAATACGCGAATGAGATCAGAAATGGTACAAAAGATCTCGGTGTGCTTGCAATTAAAGCAAAAATAAACAAAACAAAAAACGTTGTTCTTGTACGGTTTAACGCCGTTTTTCAGCACACGATAGGCTATACATGATTTTGGCTTGCTCACATGAGATTTATAGATGAGAGTTCACATTAGAAAAATGACAAACTTATCAAATACAGTAGCATATTAAAAGTAGTATGGCGTTTGTACTTTTGTTTACCTCTGAAACGTCACAAGCAGTGACATCAGTTTCTAAAAATAACCATTAGGACAAGGCAAACCGGCGTAATGGCAGTCTTTTTTTTCTGCGTTATTTTTTTTTTTTTTGTTGTTCTTACTGAAAACCATGTACTAGGCATTAAAAAAAAAAAATATATATATATATATATATATATATATATATATATATATATATATATATATATATATATATATATGTATGTATGTATGTATGTATGTGTGTGTGTGTGTGTGTGTGTGTGTGTGTGTGTGTGTGTGTGTGTGTGTGTGTGTGTGTGTGTGTGTGTGTGTGTGTGTGCGTGTGTGTGTGTGTGTGTGTCCCTCGGTGCTTTGTCCGAAAACAATATGGTGGCAGCCGGGCACACTGATGTCAAGGTCTATTTTTAGCACAAAGTTGAATTCAGTACAAGCCATTTTGACCTAAGTTTTGTTATGTTATCATTGTAGGAAGCATACACATTCACTGTTCTTCTGGTTTTCACTCATTCGTCTGGGAGTGGGGCGTGCATGGATGCTGTATAGCATACAACAAAGAGCAAAGGTTTTTCCGCATGTGTTTTTATCGTGTTTTTTTTTTTTTGTTGCCATTGGCATATATTCCTTAAGGCAGAAGGTCCGGCACAAACCAAGTTTGCCATTTTACTGATAAGGTCATGTCCGTACACTCTTTTCACGATCACACGATAATGAGTCAGTAGCAGAGGTCAAATGGCGTCATCTACCTCGTGCTTGGTGAAAGCCGGTTTATCAAAGTTTGTAATGGCCACATTAAAATAATAGTGGACATGTTTATTTACCAATCAATCCCAGCCATGTTTAAGCACCTTGATATTGTATAAGGTATATTTGTGGTCTCTTATCTCTATAGCATACTCATCGCTGTTTGAAGTCATAAAACCCTCACGATCTGAGTGCCGGGGCAAACATTAGAGCGCTGTCAACAATCCTTGAGAAAGAATATACCGACTTACTTGCTCATTTTTATTTTGGTGTCGTTACAAGTGTTGATGTGTTGTTATTTAGCTTGGTTATATATAAAAAAAATGCCCGAGACTGTATGTCATACCATTTAGCACAAGTCAGTATCATACAGATTATGTATAACATCGTACAGCGAATCGTATTTGTTACGGAGTTAGGGCTTTCTTGGTAACGGTATTTTCACCTCAAGCTGCGAGTCTGTATCGTAAATTAGTAATCCAAGAAACTGATATTACACAGGCGTGTACCACTCTATCACTGCAAATCTGTTAGTATGACGTGTGTGTACCACACTATCACTGCAGATCTGTTCGTATGACGTGTGTGTACCACACTATCGTTGCAGATGTATTAGTATGACGTGTGCGTACCACACTATCACTGCAGATCTGTTAGTATGGCGTGTGTGTACCACACTATCACTGCAAATCTGTTAGTATGGCGTGTGTGTACCACACTATCACTGCAAATCTGTTAGTATGACGTGTGTGTACCACACTATCACTGCAAATCTGTTAGTATGACGTGTGTGTACCACACTATCGTTGCAGATGTATTAGTATGACGTGTGCGTACCACACTATCACTGCAGATCTGTTAGTATGGCGTGTGTGTACCACACTATCACTGCAAATCTGTTAGTATGGCGTGTGTGTACCACACTATCACTGCAGATCTGTTAGTATGGCGTGTGTGTACCACACTATCACTGCAAATCTGTTAGTATGGCGTGTGTGTACCACACTATCACTGCAAATCTGTTAGTATGACGTGTGTGTACCACACTATCACTGCAGATCTGTTAGTATGACGTGTGCGTACCACACTATCACTGCAGATCTGTTAGTATGACGTGTGTTTACCACACTATCATTGCAGATCTATTTGTATGACGTGTGTGTACCACACTATCATTGCAAATCTGTTAGTATGACGTGTGTGTGTACCACACTATCATTGCAGATCTATTAGTATGACGTGTGTGTACCACACTATCACTGCAAATCTGTTAGTATGACGTGTGTGTACCACACTATCACTGCAGATCTGTTAGTATGACGTGTGTGTACCACACTATCACTGCAGATCTGTTAGTATGACGTGTGTTTACCACACTATCACTGCAAATCTGTTAGTATGACGTGTGTGTGTACCACACTATCACTGCAGATCTGTTAGTATGACGTGTGTGTGTACCACACTATCACTGCAGATCTATTAGTATGACGTGTGTGTACCACACTATCACTGCAAATCTGTTAGTATGACGTGTGCGTACCACACTATCACTGCAGATCTGTTAGTATGACGTGTGTTTACCACACTATCACTGCAAATCTGTTAGTATGACGTGTGTGTGTACCACACTATCACTGCAGATCTGTTAGTATGACGTGTGTGTGTACCACACTATCACTGCAGATCTATTAGTATGACGTGTGTGTACCACACTATCACTGCAAATCTGTTAGTATGACGTGTGCGTACCACACTATCACTGCAAATCTGTTAGTATGACGTGTGTGTACCACACTATCACTGCAGATCTGTTAGTATGACGTGTGCGTACCACACTATCACTGCAGATCTGTTAGTATGACGTGTGTTTACCACACTATCATTGCAGATCTATTAGTATGACGTGTGTGTACCACACTATCACTGCAAATCTGTTAGTATGACGTGTGTGTGTACCACACTATCATTGCAGATCTATTAGTATGACGTGTGTGTACCACACTATCACTGCAAATCTGTTAGTATGACGTGTGTGTACCACACTATCACTGCAGATCTATTAGTATGACGTGTGTGTACCACACTATCACTGCAGATCTGTTAGTATGACGTGTGTGTACCACACTATCACTGCAAATCTGTTAGTATGACGTGAATATGACGTCTTGCAGGCATTTATTTTCCTATCGAGTCATATTTGATATTATATTACGTCATGATGTGCACTACAATCATCTTTGAAAATAACGTCACGGTGATCTCTACATTTCATGGTTGATTGAATTGCATTGAGCGCAGTTAATGTAGTCTCGGATTCGTGGTTAGTTCATTTTTTTAAATAGACACGATGACTTGCCAGGTCACTTAAGTTTGTACTTTTGATCTGCCAGTCATTGGTTGAAAGGAAATGGGAATTCTACAGAGATAAATAAAGAAGAATAAAATAAATTTACATTATTCATGGCATGCAATACGACCACGTCGCCAGTGTAGATTTTCTTTTGTTAAACCGTATGCTGCCATAATAAACCTTTATATGATATCGGATATCTTCCGCTGACCATATGTTACCCTCTTGTGATCTGATAATACCGTTTTACATGCGTATTTGTAGAAATTTCACGTGGTATATGGGAAATATAACCTTTGAACTTATCCCTTAGGTGGCGCTCTATAGTTTCGTATTTTGTAAAGGTTAGAATTTTAAAGATAAAGATTTTCCACAGGTTTCTTCACTGGTTATACTGGTTATTTAAAATAAGACCTTGTATATCATAGATATTATTCAGAAACCTAATTTATTTTTTTATATTTTAGTTTATGATTGAGGGTTATAGAGTATACAGCTTGGCCTTACACCGTATGTGCGGCTTTCAAAATCTGCTAGCTCCACTTGGTCATTTTCACTTCCTGACCTTCACAGATTAATTGTAAAACAAAACGCCGAATTTTTTAAATATACATTTTATATGTGTAGCAATTCATCCATTGCACTTTCAAAAGCTGGTATTGTTTAGTAAAATTAATTTTCTTTATTTTAATAGGTGCTAAAGATTGCATACTTTAGACTAGTTAGAAGTGTCCTTAGATCATGTACAATGTCCATAATTACAATATTCAAAGATATGTCAGCCACATTACATCAATGTAGAGGGGCCGCGAGTGGTCTATAGCGCTATCCGTTAACGGATCACTGCCATCTCACCTCCTTTTGCGTGGGTTCGAGTCTCAGATTCGGCCAATGTGGGTATGTAAGAAAGCTTGCCAGTAGCTTTTCGTGGTTCGGTGGTTCTGTCCGGGTTTTTTCTCGGTTTCTGCCTCCACTTTTAATACTGGCCGCCATGTATAGCCTATATTGTGCTGAAAAATGGCGTTAAACCCTACAACAACTACAACATCATCAAAGTAGCATAGAGGCATGTCCACATTTTCTACAATGTGTTTGTTTCAAATGCAAACTTCACCCTTATATAAGTCACTCTTTCATAAGTACACAATAACTGGTGATCGTCCCAATTTACTGAAACTAATATCCTTTACAAGTCTGTTTTGCGTTCATATAACGAAATTTCCATTGACTCATAAATGATACTCGTCACATGTAATTTATGTTGACTCGTAAATGATTCTCATCATTTGTAATTTATGTTGATTTTTATAGATGATACTCGTCACATTTAATTTATGTTGACTCGTAAATGATACTCGTCGCATGTAATTTATGTTGACTTTTATAAATGATACTCGTCACATGTAATGTATGTTGACTTGTCACATGTAATTTATGTTGACTCATAAATGATACTCGTCATATGTAATTTATGTTGACTTATAAATGATACTCGTCACATGTAATTTATGTTGACTCATAAATGATACTATTCACATGTAATTTATGTTGACTCATAAATGATGCTCGTCACGTGATGTTACAAGGACGTCAGAAGTATATCAGGGACTAAATAAATAAAATGATTAAAAGTAGGGTTTAACGGACGAGTGAATAGCAGGTGATAAATATTACAATTACTCATCGTGCAATGAGATTGGTTGTCGCAAACGTAAGAGTTAAGAACAGCAGCGATAAAGAATGCGCAGAAAGATTAGTTATTCCCAATATTTAATCAGCATTGCTAATTTATTGTTGTAGGTTTTTTTGTTCATTTGCCTTAAATTGTAACTAATATGGTCATTAGTTATGGAACCAATAGAACATATACGTACGTGTACGAGTCCCAGAAGACCACACTGACAGGGACATGTAGGTACATGTATGATTCTCTGAAAACCATAATGCCAGGATATTTACGTATGTATTCGAGTCCCTGAAGACCGCACTGACAGGGACACACATGTGCGTACGTGTACAATAGCTTGAAATCTATAATGATCTTATTCTTGCATATAACACCTTTTTACAAAACTTAATTATAAATGTAAATGACACACTAAAATAAAACTTCCTCCTTGTGTTTACATTTAAACCTCTTCCTCTTTGTACTTACATTTAAACCTCTTCCTGCTTGTACTTGCATTTAAACCTCTTCCTGCTTGTACTTACACTTAAATTCACTTCTTCCTTGGGTTTATATTTAAACATCCCTCCTCCTCCTTGTACTTACATTTAAACCTCTTCCTCCTTGTACTTACATTTAAACCCTGTTCCTTCTTGTACTTACATTTAAACCCTCTTCCTCCTCGTACTTACATTAAAACCCTCTTCCTCCTTGTACATACATTTAAATCTCTGCATCCTTGTACTTATATTTAACCCACTTCTTTCTTGTGTTTACATTTAAACTTTTTCCTCCTTGTACTTACATTTAAACCCTCTTCCTCCTCGTACTTACATTAAAACCCTCTTCCTCCTTGTACATACATTTAAACCTCTGCATCCTTGTACTTATATTTAACCCACTTCTTTCTTGTGTTTACATTTAAACTTTTTCCTCCTTGTACTTACATTTAAACCCTCTTCCTCCTTGTACTTACATTTAAACCCACTTACTCCTTGTACTTACATTTAAACCCCTACCTCCTCCTTGCCAAAATAATACTAAACAATAAATAATTTTTTTCACTGACAGTTCTAGAGACAATTGTTACTCTGTGTGTGTGTGTGTGTGTGCGTGCGTGCGTGCGTGCGTGTGCGTGTGTGTGTGTGTGTGTGTAAGAGAGACTAATCCTAACAGTGTGTCCCAACGCCACTGTATGACTTAACACAAACTGATTTTTGAAACGAAACTGCGTTATTGCTATAACCGTTACTTCTCGCATTGCAAATTCAATACATCTTTCAAATAAGCATATAGTCGGGTTTTTTTTACATAACCATGGAAACCTTGGTTTTTCAGGTCAAGCTTATCAAAAACGTCAGTAGGGTATGCAACAAATATATCGCTTTCTAAGCTAACAAGTAGCACATTCTACTTTTAAACAAAATTACTACACTGGTTATATTTTCTACAATACTAAGGCGTCAGTCATTCTTAGAGTTCTAGTTGAACACTGTTTTAGATATCTCCTTTTTAGAAAGTTTGATGAAACGATGTTTTGTTCAACGCACACGCACACACACACACACACACACACACACACACACACACACAACCGCGCGCGCCCGCTAGTTACTCGTCTGTAAAACTTCAATCCAAAAGTCATTATTAGTCAACTGTATACGATCGACGTCATTGTATAATTTATATTTATATTTGGTTTATTATAGTGAAACACCTTCGTATATTGCAATCATTTATGACTACAGTCACAACACATGCACCTTTGGTAAATATCATTTATGACTCAACACACATTACCCGTGGCACACATCAGTAAGTAAACATATCGAACTGTTTAATTAACGCATAAATGATTTATGAATGATATTAGTTTAAATGATATGATAAGGCATTAAGTTCAAGAGATATATCCAACATACCACACCATATTCGTACGTGTACGTAGGAAGAACACTTTTACCAAAATATCAGAGGGATGCATGTGTTCAGTGCAAGACGTCCAGTATCACCTAAACTTTGCACATGGCAACCTACTATTAAAAAAAAAAATTGGCATTGGCAATGTGGTCGTATTGCGAGCAATGAATAGTGTAATTATTTTTATTAATGTGGTATCAATCTTTGTAGAGATATATTTTCTTGAACCATGAACGGACAGAGCTTTTTCATTTGAATCGTGGGCTAAATTTACCAACCTATTTACTTAGAACCATGGACTGGCATAGCTGTTTTAGTTTTGAATTGTGGACATACATAACTAAATTTACCAACCTATTTCCTTAGAACCATGGACTGGCATAGCGATATTATAAAATTGTTTCCTTTGAACCATGGATTGGCATAGCTAATTTTGCAAACATGTGATTACTGAAGTCCTAATGTCTGAGAATATAACATAAACATGAAGCCTAGTCTAGGGTAACTTGTCTCAATGCAAAGGTAAGCACGCATCAGTCAGCCATAGCATATAGTATGTGACCTTGTTTTCAGTGAAGGTCATATGTGCACTTCATGATGCAAAAAAATTACAATTTATTTGACTGGATATAATCCATGTGAAAAATGAACTAAATGTAAAGGTTAACTTAAATCACCTGACCTTAAAAAGCTAGGTCACAGTGACTGATTTTCCCTGCACCATGTACGACTTCACTTGTCACAAATGACCGCTCCGGTGGCCTATTGGTTAGAGCGTCCGCCTCTGTAACGGGAGGTCATGGGTTAGAATCCCGGCCGAGTCATACCAAAGACTTACACAAATGGTGCTAATAGCTGCCTCGTTTAACGCTCAGCATTAAATGTTAGTGTTAGAACCGGTCGGCCTGGTGTCAGGATAATGTGACTCGGTGGGAGATATACTACATGTCTGTGGCATGATGCCCCAGTACTATAAATCAGTATAAACTGCCTCACAGCAGACATTGTAGCGATATGACTGACACATTGTTAAAGCTACGTTAAAAATGAAAGCCATCTTACTTGACTCGAAGGCAATTACTGACTGACAAAATGGCATCAGTGCAAGAACAAAAAAAAAAAAAAACAAAAAAAAAAAAAAACAACCCACGTCTAACATGTGACAAACTGAATACAGCGGTAAGTAAGAATACCTGAATCGTAATTATGTCATTTTGACGGTCGCAATGCTTCTCGTAAGTCAAGTAAATACTAATTTATCTGACTCCACAGACAACAGTGTATGAGAAACCTAGCTTAATGCAAGGGTTGGTCAAAATTATTCCACCTTGAAATATGGGTCACATTGTCCTAATTTTAACTCAAATGTGTAATCTTCAACATTTTACCTCTACATCCCACCTTATATGACTCTACGTGTCTGAGACAATGAAAAATCTAACCCGAAATGCTGACAATAAACTGACGGACAGACATCACTAATTCACATGCCTGAACTTCTTTGTAATCAACTGAGAAGGTACTCTTTGAATGAGATACACGTGATTTCTGGCTATCACACATTTGTTTACAAAATTACAATATCACAAATAAAACTACCAACAGTGCACAATGGTGCAAGAATGCAATTGCATATGTTATTATTATTGTTTTTGAGGGGTTTTAAAGCCAATTTCAGCACAAGATAGGCTATGCATGGTTGCCAGTATAACAAGTGGAGGAAGAACCTTGGAAAACCCCGGAAACAACCACAGACCCACAAGTAGTTACTGGCAAGCTTTCTCACGTACCGAGTCTGAGACTCGAACCCACGCTGACAGATGTGAGATGGAAGTGATACGAAACGGTGCTCGTTTCAGACCACTCGGCCAGTCGAGGTCCGCGATTACAGATGTAGATTTACAGTTATCTTGAAATCATACATGGAACGCACATTATGGACTTGTATCTGGCGGATGTGTCAGATCTGAGTCCATGTTGTTCTTATTTGTAATTTGTACCATTAATATATTTGGCTGACATTTCATAGCTTTGTTTTTTTATAATACTAGATCTGCATTGATATGATTGGTATACATTTGTTTTCATAAGAACGTATATGCAGTTCAATTATATGAATTGTCAGCTTTCCAGAATCTTAATCTCTATTTACATGCAATCAAGTTATATTTGTGAGAGAATGACAACAACGTATTAATCTTACTAGTTCTGTAACGCTCCTGCAGAAGTAAGAATATGTCTTACATTATCGTCGACCTACCCTATAGTACCGTCAGCCTTATATTACAATCATCATGCCCTATATAACACGACCAGCATCCCCTATAGTACCGTTAGCTTGCCCTAGTGTACCGTCAACTTGCATTATAGTACCGTCAGAATTCTCTATAGTATGATCAGAATGCACTACAGTATCATCAACGTCCCCTAGAGCATCGTCAGCATGAACTAAATAGTACTGGGCTCAGAGTGGCCGAGTGGTCTAAAGCGCTATCCGTTAAAGATCACTGTCATCCCACCTCTGTCTGCGCTGGTTCGCGTCTCGGATTCGACCTATGTGGTTATGTGAGAAAGCTTGCCAGTAGCTTCTCGTGGGTCGGTGGTTCTTTCCGGGTGGGGGTGTCCGGGTTCTTCCTTCACCATTAATACTGGCCGCCATGTATAAGCCTATCGTGTACTGAAAAATGGCGTTAAACCATACAAGAACAACAATATATAGTACAGCCAGCATGCCCTACAGTACCATCAACATGCCCTATAGTACCGTCAGCATGTCTTATGGTACCGTCAACAGGCTCTATAGTACCGTCATCATGCCCTGTAATACTGCCCTACAGTACCGTCAGCATGGCCTATTGTACCGTCAAGATACCCTGTAATACCGCCCTACAGTACCATCAACATGCTCTTAGTACTGTCAAAACATGGCCTGTAGTACCGTCAGCATGCCCTATAATACTGTCAACATGCCCTGTAATATCGTCAACATGCTCAATAGTACCGTCATCATGCCCTGTAATACCGTCCAATAGTACCATCAACATGCCCTGTAGTACCGTCAGCATGTCTTATAGTACTGTCAACATGCCCTGTAGTGCCATCAACATGCTCTATTGTCCAGTCAACATGCTCTGTAGTACCGTCAACATGCCCTGAAATACCGCCCTACAGTACCGTCATCATGCCCTATTGTACTGTCAACATGCCCAATAGTACCGTCATCATGCCCTATTGTACCGTCAACATGCCTTATAATACCGTTAACATGCTCGGTAGTACCTTTAGCACGCCCTATAGTACCGTCATCATGCCCTGTAATACCGCCATATAGTACCGTCAACATGCTCTTAGTTCCGTCAACATGGCCTATAGTACCGTCAACATGCCATGTAATACCACCATATAGTACCGTCAACATGCTCTTAGTACCGTCAACATGGCCTATAGTACCGTCAACATGCCATGTAATACCGCCATACAGTACCGTCAACATGGCCTATAGTACCGTCAACATGCCATGTAATACCGCCATACAGTACCGTCAGCATGCTCTATAGTAACATCAACATGCCCTATTTTACCGTCAGCATGTCCAATAATACCGTCAACATGCTCTATAGTACAGTCAACATGCCCTATAATACCGTCAACATGCTCTATAGTACAGTCAACATGCCCTGTAATACCATCAACATGCTCTATAGTACAATCAACATGCCCTATAATACTGTCAACATGCTCTATAATACCGTCAGTATGCCCTATAATACCGTCCTCCGGGCAGATAAAGCATACTAATACTATTAACTAAAAAGAGAACGGACATTACTATTTAATATAACGGTACTAATTGTACAATCCCAGGTGTGCGGAGCTTTTAGTGTAGTAAACAGCATTCAGAAATAAACAACAACACTAGCAGTGATTGGTTCATTATGTAAAAGCTATAATTTCTGTTAAAAAAGAAGTTAAGCCTCTTGGCAACATGTGCGATTATGTTAGTTCATATCTAGCTCATATTTTGTATTTTCTGTTTTGTGTTTTCAAATAAAAATGTGGCACACATGGGTGAAAATGTATGTTGTGACTAGATAACTCTTATTTAGTCTAGTTCCAGCAGAGTTATCTCTCTTATATGCAATGGAGTACCTGGTTCTGTCATTGTCAAATTGACAATCTAACATGTGCTGAAGTAGGATAGAAAGTATATTTATTTCACAAAACATTAGCATTGAGGTCTATGGAAAAACAATTGGTACCGTGATACATTTTCCTACCCCTGAAATATAAAAGATAATGTCTTTAAATTGAAAGCAAACCAAAAAAGGTAAAGCGGTTACCAAAAATAGCAAAATAAATTGTTCACAAAAAAGGTAAAGTATTTCCCAAAAAGAAAAAAGTGGCTATCTTTTATTTTGAAGGAGTAACATTCTAGCCCCACACGAATCGTTGTTGTATTACAAAACCCTAGATCACATTATCAGACTTGTTCGTGTTATCAGATCCCTTCAACTGTATTCAAAGTAAAACAACACAAAGAGGACAGTCGGTATACATGTACATGTACATATATATTCCTCACATAGTTATTCATTTCTAGCATGAGCTAATAAGCATGGTTCATTATATTTTGAAATGAAACTTTTAATATTTCATGAAGCATTCAATTTTTATTGCTAATTTACATGGTTTGGGAAACTGGTACCCATGTAAAGAAGAATCTGTATGAAAAACAACAGTTAATGTAAAATAGTCCGTTTGAGATCCTTAACTTGGATGGACGTCAGAGAAGAAGACATAAAAACACAACACAGAAAAACAAAACAAAAACACCCAAAATAATTTGAACACACTAATACAGTGACTTTTACGAAATTGTAAGAATAATTAATATAACAACGACTACTTGCATACTATTCATGCAGAGGTTGCGTATATTGCAGGTAAGTATTGGTTAGGGTTTGAGTAATGATTATTATCACCCAACCCATGTGATTTGAGGACTCTTGTTTTTTTTTTTTTGTGTTTTTCTTTAAACGTAGCTTGAACAATTTGTCAGTCATATCGCTACGATGTCTGCAGTGAAACAGTTTATAGTGATGTCTAGCACGTGGGCATCATGCCTCAGACGTGTTGTTTGTTTATTTCATTCCCTGGCGTGCAGATGATTATGAGATTGGAATTTTCTACATACCTACCTTCCTGTATAATAACATGCATACATACATTTTGCATTAGGTGTAATGACATTGGCATCTTGTTATTGACCATATTATGGACACGGCAGCTAAGTGCCTTTCTCAAGGACACACCAGGGGTCCCGAGTGGCTGAGTAATCTAAAGCCTTAAGTGGCCGAATAGTCTACAGCCTAGAATGGCCGAGTGGTCTAAATCGCTCGCCGTTACAGATCACTGCCATCTCATCTCTGTCTGCGTGGGTTTGTGTCTCGGGTTCGGCCAATGTGGGTACGTGAGAAGGCTTACCATTAGTTTCTCGTGGGTCGGATGGTTCTTTCCTGGGGGTGGGGGTCCCGGGTTCTTCCTCCACCATTTCCTCCAACATTAATACTGGCCTCCATGTATACCATATGTTGTGCTACAAAAATGGAGTTAAACCCTACAACAACAACAACAACAACAACAACGACACACGGCGGCAAACTTCTCGGGCTTACATACTTACTTACATACATACTTTTTTTTTTGACTGCCGCCAGTCAAAAAGGCGGAGAACAATTTGTTGATCTAACACACACACACACACACACACACACACACACACACACACATCCATCCATCCATCCATGTTATCTTTGAATTCGTACAGTTTCATCCATTTCATTTTATCTTTGGATGCGTACAGCTGTATCCTAATACATAAAGCATATCGACCGTGTTTTGTCGAACTTGAAATTGTAACGGCTTAATAAACCTGACTCGTGCATGATGGTTGCCATAGAGACGTTGCTATTTTTCATTTGCTCTGGATAAACAAGGCACAAACTAATGTCAGGTACAATTCAAATATATATTTCTTCGTGAAGTCACACATTGATCGATGACTTAAATTAAAAAAGGTCCAGACAAATTGTATGCATTCACAGACAGTGATCTCTCTCTCTCTCTCTCTCTCTCTCTCTCTCTCTCTCTCTCTCTCGATCCCTGGCCGTGTCATACCAAAGACTTTTACAAAAATGGTACTAACAACTGCCTCGCTTGACGCTCAGCATTAAGAGGTTAGTGTTAGGACTGGTTGGCCTGTTGTCAGGATCATGTGACTGGGTGGGACATCATACTACATGTCTGCGGCATGATGCCTCAGTGTTAGACATCACTATAAACTGCCTCACAGCAAACATCGTAGCGATATGACTGAAAATTATTAAAGATACGTTAAAAATCCTCTCTCTCTTATTTTTCCACCGATGATCAGTCTCTGACGTCATCAACATCTGCTTAACGGAAGGCACACTTCATTGGTTCATTGCGTGTATTCTTCGTGGATTATTTACTTTAAGACACGTTGTTTTGATTTTGTTCAAAGTTGCCCCACCTGCTGAGTAACTTACATTATGCCATTTTGATCTGATCCAGCGCGTGTCATGCCGATCTTTTACGCACCTGGTTAGAGATATGATTCTACAAAATGAGTCATCCTATTAGACGTTCACCCCCACCCCCACCCCTTTATGTCTGTCTTGCCCCACTTCGTTAGTTTCGTAAACTAGACCTTTACCACCCCTATAAAATCTTTGTCCCTTGAAATGCTTTCATTATTTGGCCGTAAGCACGCCAAGTGTACACACACACACACACACACACACACACACACACACGATATAAGAAGAGCAGATTTATATTTATTAAATATGCCATTAATATGCTAGTCTCTTGCGCGTGTCATTCAATGCAGGTAACTAAGTTAGAAGTGTATGACACCTCTTTCATTGCAGAGCTGGGGCCCCGAGTGGCCGAGTGGTCTAAAGCGCTGTCCGTTACGGACCACTGCCATCTCACCTCTGTCTGCGTGGGTTCGAGTCTAAGATTCGGCTAATGTAGTTAAGTGAGAAAGCTTGCCAGTAGCTTCTCGTGGGTCGGTGGTTCTTTCCGGGGTTTTTCCGGTTTCTTCCTCCACCACTAATACTGGCCGCCATGTATAGCCTATATATTGTGCTGAAAAATGGCGTTAAACCATAAAAAACATAAAACATTGCAGAGCTATTATAATCACATACCCGATTACACTACATTATCGAAAATCGGTCAAATAGTGTATCGGGGTCTATAACTGTATTAACCCCGGTACAAGAACGTACACGCAAAAGACGGCTACCATTTTAATGAGAGAGCATGCAGATAACCAATTACAAAAACTGTTTCGTGTATCACAAATATAAGCATATTTTCTATGAGACCAACATTGACCTCCCTTCCTTCAGATCTAGATACTCCCAATTAATGAGGTATACTTAAGGATTAAGATTGGTGGTAAAGAGGTAATTCGTCCTCATGCGAAGAGTACGTTTATACACAACTCACATTTGCGTTTCTGTGCGATTTTGCATTTGGTTTATCGTAATAAATTTACAGTGGAAAATTCAGGACCAAACTGACATACACACATATTTCAGGAATTAGGATACGTCCCTTTAAAGCGTGACTGGTGAGTTGATAATTGGTGGGGATTGGTATAATTTGACTGGTGAGTTGATAATTGGTGGGGATTGGTATAATTTGACTGGTGAATTGATAATTGGTGGGGATTGATATAATTTATATTGGACACGGTACCGATATAAATAAATTTCAGTCGAGATTTCATTTCATTTGTCTTCTGCGAGGCTCTAAATAGACAACAGCTATAGCAGCTACGAGATTGGTGTTTCCTTTTCATGCTGCCAACCCAAAGATTGGCGATTTGTTTTCGCATACTTTTATTTCTTTATGTATTTTTTTTACATGCAATAATAACATAAATTTTAATTAAAAACATGGGTGATTTTAGATTTTGACATGTAGTTGAAATAATGTTTTGAAATTGACATATTCTAAAGCTGCGAATTTTCAGTGGTCTTTTAAAATTAGCACAACGTTAAAAATGCACGTGCTTCTTATTTGCATGGTTCAGCAAGGTCGTCACAGACATCCATGAATAGAAAAATACTTGGGGGGTGGGGGAAATGCAAGTGCGTTTAACGTGCATGATTTGGTAGGGAAAGTGATATAACCAGTTGAACAAGAAACCGGCGAGGGTGTGTGGGTGGGTGTCATTGGTTTGTTTCTTGGATCATCGATTTAATCTTTATAACTTTATGTCCGGTTAGATATATGCCGATTAAGACTCGATTTCCTATATGGGGTATGACGATTGAAATGTCTTTCTTGCATGAGGTATGACAATTAAGATTCGAGTTCCTATATGAAGTATGACGATTGAAATGATCTTTCTTGTATGAGGTATGACGATTAAGATTCAATTTCTTATTTGAGGTAGGACGACGAAGATTAGATTTCCTATATGAGGCATGACGATTCAAATTCGATTTCCAATATGAGGTATGACGATTAAGATTTGATTTCATATACGAGGATGCCGATTAGGACTCTTTCCTATATGAAATATGACAATTGATACTATTTCCTATATGAGGTATGACGATTAAGACTATTTCCTATATGAGGTATAACGATTAAGACTATTTGCTCTATGAGGTATGACGATTAAGACTATTTCCTATATGAGGTATGACGATTAAGACTATTTCCTACATGAGGTATGATTATTCTAGTTCGATTTCTATTAAGGAATGACATTAAGGACTTTATTAACAATGTGTGGTATAACGCTAATGAAAGGATTTCCAATACGGTCTAATTGTTTTAGGACTCGATTTCCAATTCTAGTTTCGATGATAAGACTCTATTTCCAGTGCGATGTACGATGATTTAGATTTAGTTTATAATCGGAGGTATGATAAATAAGACTGTTTCCAATACCATGTATGAAGGTTACATATTTTTCGATTTCCAATCCTAAGTATAATGATTAAAGCAATCCTACCTGTGTGATTGTGGATGGGATGAACATAAAGTAGCATAGGAAATGTGTTGGTATTGCAAAATGGTTGTGCTCTGAAATACTAAACTTGATACGACCATCCCACGTGCTGTACACTAGTTTATTTCACTGTGATCTTGGAGATAATTCCGTTGTAAATCACGAAACTCATTTATGAACTTAGTGCTGTCAGTGAAGGTTTGAATGTCCTTTCATACGAGGATAAAGGTCTAACGAAACCTACCGCATGCTTAGAATGATGTACTTTGATCATATGTTTGTATTTATTTTTAGCTTAATATTACTTTAGGATCGATCTCATCAATTCCCCTCAGTTATTTACAAATCTCTTTTTCACTCGCGTTGTCTGTCTATGTTCCGGGTCTGTCTGTCTGTCTGTCTGTCTGTCTCTCTCTCTCTCTCTCTCTCTCTCTCTCTCTCTCTCTCTCTCTCTCTATATATATATATATATATATATATATATATATATATATATATATATATATATATATATATATATATATATATATATAAATCAAATGTGCTTCTCCACCTAGAACAACTTTCTTTTTGAGTGATGGTGTTTGTCAGTATTACAGAGGGTTTGTCAAGAAAGGGCATTCACTAAACAGTGTAATGATTGGTCTATGATCGCCTGTCAACTCAGATTTTAGCGGCTACCTTTGGCACTTGTGTAGCCGTCCAATTTTACCTTTAGCCTTCCCGTTGATCCCACATTTATTGCAGATATTGCTCGTTTATTACAAACGTAAACTACATATGTGCGTTGACACAAAAAAGGTACATATGTTGCGCATATTATAAATTATTAAAAATGTAAAATTATTTTGTCTCTTTTAGATATCAGGCAGATTCAATATTGAATCTGGAATTATAATGTCCTGTGTTTTAAATAGCCAACATAAAGGCATGAGGGGTATGTACAAATGATACCATCCACATGAGAGAGAGAGAGAGAGAGAGAGAGAGAGAGAGAGAGAGAGAGAGAGAGAGAGAGAGCTGTTACAAATGTTTGCAAGTTAACTCAGTACCTAGTTTTAAAGAAAAGGTAATGAAGTAATGATGATCCATTCGTATGATATAATGCTCATCTGAAGCGGAGATTTTACTTACAAAATTGCGCCTAAATCGTTTGGTTCTTCCACCTTGACAGCAATTTATTTTAAAGTAATTTTCTTATATGAAGGAGAGACAGACATACAGACAGAGACAGTGAGACAGAGATAGAAACACAGCCCCTGAACATATACAGACAACGCGAGTGGAAAAGAGATATGTAAATAACTGTGAGGGGAATTGGTGAGATGGATCTTAAAGCAATATTAAGCTAAAAATAAAAACAAACATATGATCAAAGATCATCTATTATGCATACGTACATATTGTACTTGTCCTTTTCAAATTTCTCCTTTAAATAGGGTGCATGCGATGCACATTTTACAATGCTGCTGTTTCTATTATACATGTGGATTCGATTTTAAAAAATTCGTGCAGTGCCTACATGTTGATAACAGGGCTATAAAGTGTTCATAAATTACCTACCTCCGTAACAAACTGTCAGCAACATATGTTGTACGGTCCATCGTTAATATTGCATCATTCTGATATGAGGAAATAAAGATTCTTTTTCTTTTGTACACGGACAATTAATGTATCTTTTGTACACGTACACTTTATGCCCTTTTTGAACACTAACAATTGATTCCTCAGTTTTGTACACGTACAATTAACACCCTTCTCTTTGTTTGTGTACTGATAATTTATGCCTCTTTTTTGTAAACGGATAATTGAAACCTCGTTTTTGTCGACGGACGATAGGTGTATCTTTCTTGTACAATGATATTTGATTTACTTTTCCGTACACGAACAATTGATTCCTCTTTTTCGTACAAGGTAAATTGATGCCCCTTTTTGTACATGGACAGTTATGCCCTTTTTGTACATGGACAGTTATGCCCTTTTTTGTACATCATCAATTGACTCCTCTTTTTCGTAGACGGACGATTGACATCTCTTCTCTATTCGCACAATTGACGCCCTATTTTTGTACACACTAACAATTAATTCTTCTGTTTTTGTATACAGACAATTGAGGCCCATTTTTGTACACGAACAATTCATTCCTCATTTCTAAATACACACGCAAAAATCATTTGATAAGGAAAATATTTTGTAAAACAAGGCCTTCCATTTATCTTATATTATCAAGTGAATTTTTTTTAAAAGAAATTAAAAATCCACATCTTCCCCCTCCGCCATCCGCTCAGAAATGGCCGGTGCTTTACTATAATGATAATTTAAATTATTTTAAATAACTGTCCAACTATTACTAACTTTGTATTAATTTATGGTGGTAAGATGCAAAAACATATATTAAGGTTGCTCGAGTTATTCCCCTTTACGTACATGCATGCGGTATTACGGTAAAATTGGCTTTATCGTATTTTTTTATATTATTTAAACATTCAACTTAGATTGAGAAATGTAATTCCGAAGAACAAAATGTCAAAGTAAAAGAATGAAAAAGCACCAGAAGTAATTATATTAAACGACAGATCTCGCTCCATACGTTTCCTTCTTATTACTTGTTAAAGCACACACAGGTCAATTTGGGTCCTCATGTTAGATGAAAAAAACTTTATGTACCAATAAATAAATGAATGAATATTTTTTTCCAAACGGCACATTTCTAGATTGTAGAAATAACGCATGACATTGCCTTAAAAACTGACATAAACGCAAAACACAAAGTGTGAAGGACCGATGGACGCACCATACAGCTGGAGTTGTGTAGCATATAACTCAAAATTTCCTGAAAACATTCTCAGTATGTCACGGTTGGACACGGTTATTTTGAGTGTATTTTTGACATCAACTCTGTACCAGTTTTCCTCTTGAACTAAACCAGTCACAGGAATAATGGCCAGTCACACGAGTTATGGTCAGTCACACGAGTTATGGTCAGTCACTCGAGTTATGGTTATTTTGCAGCCATAGGTTCAGAAAACAACTTTGTTGTAAGGTTCGAGCAAATTACTTTGTTGTAAGGTTCAGTTAAATGACTTTGTAAGGTTCAGTTAAATGACTTTGTAAGGTTCAGTTAAATAACTTTGTAAGATTTAGTTAAATGACTTTGTAAGGTTCAGTTAAATGACTTTGTAAGGTTCAGTTAAATGACTTTGTAAGATTTAGTTAAATGACTTTGTAAGGTTCAGTTAAATGACTTTGTAAGGTTCAGTTAAATGACTTTGTAAGGTTCAGTTAAATGACTTTGTAAGATTTAGTTAAATGACTTTGTAAGGTTCAGTTAAATGACTTTGTAAGGTTCAGTTAAATGACTTTGTAAGGTTCAGTTAAATGACTTTGTAAGGTTCAGTTAAATGACTTTGTAAGATTTAGTTAAATGACTTTGTAAGGTTCAGTTAAATGACTTTGTAAGGTTCAGTTAAATGACTTTGTAAGATTTAGTTAAATGACTTTGTAAGGTTCAGTTAAATGACTTTGTAAGGTTTAGTTAAATGACTTTGTAAGGTTCAGTTAAATGACTTTGTAAGATTTAGTTAAATGACTTTGTAAGGTTCAGTTAAATGACTTTGTAAGGTTCAGTTAAATGACTTTGTAAGGTTCAGTTAAATGACTTTGTAAGGTTCAGTTAAATGACTTTGTAAGGTTCAGTTAAATGACTTTGTAAGATTTAGTTAAATGACTTTGTAAGGTTCAGTTAAATGACTTTGTAAGGTTCAGTTAAATGACTTTGTAAGGTTCAGTTAAATGACTTTGTAAGGTTCAGTTAAATGACTTTGTAAGGTTCAGTTAAATGACTTTATAAGATTTAGTTAGATGACTTTGTAAGGTTCAGTTAAATGACTTTGTAAGGTTTAGTTAAATGACTTTGTAAGATTTAGTTAGGTAAATGAATTTGATCAATCATTCAGGTAAATGAATTTCTTGTAAGGTTCACGCAAATGATGGATTTTGTTTTTCTTAAGTACATTTGATTGTCAAAGAAGAATATTAAATATGTTTTACCCAAGCTTTGGTTAACGTGTTCATTTCGGTTTTAGCTTGGTTTAAACAGATCTGTCGGGAATAAAGTGACATCTTTGTTTTGTATTCCTTAATGTATCAGCCATAACCTTGTTTTCAGTGTCAACACATCAGGCGATCTTTTCAACGGTTGCCATGAATATACATCTTGTCATAAATCTCATTTTCCCGTATGATATCCCAATGTGCTATTTAGAAAAAGGAATTATGTTGTAAGGAACAGTGAAATCATGCTGGTAAGACCGATATGGCGAAGTTCAAAATCAACAAACTTGTAAACGTTAGATCTAGTATTTGAATATTTTTCTTTATAACTCGTTCATACAAAGTTATTAGAAAATGTGCTACCGTTCCGGTGGCCTAATTGGTTAGAGTATCCGCCTCGGATAGGATAAATTGTGAGTTCGAACCCCCGACGAGACATGCCAAAGACTTACAAAGATGGTAATAACAGCTGCCAGGGTAGGCGCTCATCATTAAGAGGTTAGTGTTAGGACTGGTAAGCCTGGTGTCAGTATAATGTGACTGGGTGGGACATCCTGCTACATATATGTGGCATGATGCCCTAATGTTAGACATCACTATAAACTGCCACACTGCAGACATCGTAGCGATATGACTGAAATATTGTTAAAACTACATTAACATTTCCAAATCACACACATTCACACAAAATGGGCTCAACAACCGATGTTTTTTAGACTCCAACATTTACTAACCGCAAGTAGAGACAACACTGCAGAAGACGTAAGAGCTCCTTCGTTTGATTATTATAGTTTTTGTTCCCAGCTGGACTCTTTTAATGGGTAATTTGGCTGATGACTTTACAATACCGCAGACATTATGCAGAATCGGAACATTCTAGACCTTTTCAATGAAGTAGAGAAAGAAACCTCGGATTGTTTCATCGTCTTTGAGGACTATTTTACAAACTCTTTTCGTTCACAATTGACAAATGTCAGCGGAAGAAGACAAAGTCACAATCGGAGTATGTTTGTCTTTTTTTTAATCGTAACTGTCGTAACATATGTGCTGCACATGGCCAGAGGCGAATCACCAATCGCATCAACTTGAAGTTTATTCGTACAACCACTACGAGGTTGCCTCACGACACGACGGAATGGCCGAGCTTATCTCCGATCGACACTGTGCATTAAAGTTAATTCTGACAGAATGGAATAAATATCTTGCATTGATGTAATTGTAAATTGGTATTTAATCAAATGTCAGTAGAAGAAACAACTTATTTCAATTCAATCTGCAGCTTCACCACAATCTGACGAAGAAGTCCACAATTTCACAATAATTTCACATTCATGAATGAATCTGTAGAATATATTTTTGGGTAAAGTTAATGTTACTTATCCGTAACATTGTTAACGTCTATGGCCTGGACACATGATCTCTATGACTGGCCTGGATGCATGATTATTATGGCCCGGACAAATGACCACTATGACATTAAGTTGCTATCTTTCCCATTTATACGCTTGTCTGAACTAAAATCTATAAAATGTTTTGGACTTCGGCAGTGTTTCGAAGTTTTATTAATAAACAAGAAAGCAATTGCGTGTTCTAACGGCAGTTTATTAAATATTTTTACCTATTAGCAGTGTAATCTAGGTATAGCTGTCAGTTTATAGAGTCTGTTGTTTCTGCTGTGTTCAGTTGAAGTCATACGGTCCAAATACGTGCTGAGACGGTCACAATAGATCCATGCAATAGCGCCATATTTCAGTACGCAGAAGGCTATATATGGAGACCAGTATAACTGTTGGTGGAAGAACCCGTGAGAATCCCGTGAGAATCACTGACCTAAGGGAACATTTCACACATACTCACATTGGTCGAACCTGAGATTCGAACCCACGCGGACACAAGCATGATGACTGTGATCGGTAAAGGCCTACGCTTTAGGACAACTATGCCATGATCTGCGTCTCTTAACCGTGTTATCTCCGTACAAAATATTTGCTGTATGACCAGAAATGGACCATACAACCGAAACGTTGCACGATTATCATGCTCAGAAAATGCAGTCCTACGTGTACTTGTAAAGTGACTTGATTGATCGACATAATTTCCCTTGGATATTATTTTCTATACATTAGGGACCGACCAATTAAATTATGGGGAGTAAGTTATTGAGGGGATGGGGATGGGGACAGATTGGAATTAGTTCTTATATTCAGCAATCTTGAGCATCTTGGTTTTTTATATTAAATTAATTGGAGGATGGATATTTTCTACAAAAGAAATAGGAAGATAGACACCTTTTGTAAACATAAAATCAGGTGGTCGGTCCCTTATGCGTTTGTTGTTCGTTGGGATAGTATATATTCCAAATGTAAATATTTTATTATGATTTTCAGAAGAATATCGTGTTCTTTGTTTGATGTAGCTTTAAACCAGTGCCCCAGAGCTATCGAAAAATAAATGATCAGTTCAGTTACCAGAATATTAGGGTGCCCAATACGTTATATTTGTTAAATCTTTGTGCAACTGCTCCGGTGGCCTAGTGGTTAGAGCGGCCGCCGCGGAAGCGGGATGTCGTTGGTTCGAACCCCGGCTGAGTCATACCAAAGACTTTAAAAAATGGTACTAACAGCTGCCTCGCTTGGCGCTCAGCATTAAAAGGTTAGTGTAAGGACTGGCAGGCATGGTGTCAGGATAATGTGAGTGTGTGGGACATAATGCTACATGTCTGCGGCATGATGCCCCAATGCTAGACATCACTATATCGTAGCGATATGACTGAAAAATTGTTACAGTTACTTTAAATATTCTAAATAAAGAAATAAACAACAAACAAACAAATCTTTGTGCGATATTTTTATTAATTGAAATACTTTTGTTTATTTCAGGTTCCACAACAATAGTAAGCTCATCATCTGCAGTTCTTGTGCTGACAAGTTCCTCGTCCATTACTGGGCTTTCTTCCACACCTGCTACAATTTCGTTGATATATTCTGAAAGTTACTTGTCATCGGCAAGTTCATCGTTAGTATTGATAAGTTCATCGACTAGCCTATCATCTAACATGACAACTTCATCAGCAAGTTCATCATATAGTACATCAACGGTGCCCATCATGACTAGTTTTTCAACAATGATGACAAGTTCATTAACATTGGCCTATACCAGCTCGTCTGAGTTTTTGACAAACTCCGTCGGAAATATATCAAGTTCTCAAATCGTAAACTCGACAGTTTTGGCAAGTTCTACATCAGCGGTACCAACCTCCATTGTACCAACATCTTCACTGGGAGAGCCCGCATCATCTTCTGTCACATTAAGTTTTACATCAGGTGTTTCCACTTCAGCACTTGTGTCGAGTGCGAGCTCTATGCCTACAACGAGCAGTCCTCTTGCAAGTTCCACGACATTAGGATACAGCTCGTTGCAATTATCACCTACGTCAGCAATATCGCTTGAAACTAGTTCTGGATCTTTATCGATTAGTTCTACTCCTGTTTCGACCAGCTTTTCAACGATGATTTCATCAACTATTGCCAGCTCTACCATGATGGCAGTTTCGTCATCAGTGATGAGTAATTCTTCAACTGTCATTACTAGCTCCACATCAAGTTCATCCACAACAGGTTCAGCAACAATCCATGCGAGTTCCTATGAGACAGTGGGTTCAACTACAGTTGTCAACAGTGTTTCCTCCATGATTACGAGCTCAATGTTTACATATTCAAGTTCTTTAACAAGTCCTACAAACTCTTTCCTATCGATAACAAGCCCAGCATCTTTAAGCTCTTCACAAACAGTTCTAAACTCTTCAGTTGTCATGACAAGTTCAGTACCAATTTCATCAACATATATTACAATCACGAGCACGACACCAATAGCTACATATTCATCTGGCTTTACAAGTGCAACACCATCAGTAACAAGCCTTTCGCCTACTATTTCAAGTGACTCATCTGTGATTGAAACAAGTTCAACACTTGTATTATCAAGTTCTTCAGCTTCTGTTACAAATATGTCACTTATTGCTACAACATCCTTGCCAGAAATTATAAGTTCAATGCCCACTGCTGGTAGATCTTCAGTGGTGTCGGCAAGTTCCTCTTTTATAATTGCAAGTTCATCATCAGGCGAGCACAGTTCGTTATATTCACCATTAACACAATTACTGTCAAGCACACCGGCTGCTACTACAAGTTCGTCAACGATAAGCTCATCCAGTGTGACGACAATCCCAATGCCCACTGTCATAAGCTCGACCTTGTCACCTTTAAGTTCATCGCAGATGGATTTATCAACTTTCATCATAAGTTCAACACCTATAATGTCAAGTGTAACACCGTCACCGTTTAGTTCAACAGCAGGAATGACAATTTCCTCAGTGATTGCAGGTTCAACGCCCACGATATCGAGTTCTACAATGATGTCCACAAGTTCAGCCATAGAAAAAATAAGTACATCTCCTATCATAAGCTCTACGCTTACATTTATTAACTCGACAGCCATTGTCACAAGCTCCACCTCAGTTGGTGCTATTTCAACCCCGTCAATGACAAGTTCGGTTAATTTAGTTACAAATTCAATTTCTATAGCAGCAAGTTCCTCTCCAGCTATTGGAAATTCTTCTAGTTTTTTTACCGACTCGATTTCGTTGGTTACAAGTTCAATGCCTGTAGTTCCAAGTTCAACCAGTATGTTCACAAGTTTAACTCTAGCAGGTACAAGCTTATCCAGTCTGGTCACAGTCACAAGTTCTACGCCTTCAGTTACAAGTTCAAACAATATAATCTCAAGTTCAGTGCCTGCAGTTACAAGTTCAATCATTTTGGTCACAAGTTCGGTGCATTCAGACACAAGTTCAACCAGTATGGTTACTAGTTCAATTCCTGCAATTACAAGTTCAACCACAATGAACACAAGTTCAATGCAAGTGGTTACAAGTTCAAGCAGTATGGTCGCAAGTTCAGCGCATGCAGACACAAGTTTAACCAGTATGGTTACTAGTTCAATGCCAGCAGTGACAAGTTCTATCATTGTGATAACAAGTTCAATTCCAGTTGTGACAAGTTCAACAAGTGCGTTAACTTCAATGCCTACAGTTACAAGCTTAACAAATATGGTTACAAGTTCATTGACTGAGGTTACAAGTTCAACCACTATGATCATAAATTCAATTCCTCCAGTTACAAATTCAACCAGTATGGTAAGTGAACTACCTGTAGTTACAAGTTCAACCAGCGTGATCTCAAGTTCAATGCATGAAGTTCCAAGTTCAACCAGTATGGTCACAAGTTCATTAGGTGCAGTTAGTAGTTTAACCACTATGTTTATAAGTTCATTGCATGCAGATACAAGTTTGACCAGTATGATCAGTTCAGTGCCTGCAGTTACAAGTTTAGCCAGTACAGTCTCAAGTACAATGTATGTAGTTACAAGTTCGACAAGCACAATCTCTACATCTTTTAGTACCAATCCAATATTGTCGGGTTCTTCCTCAGTGATAACAAGCTCAACACCTGTGATATCAAGTTCATCTTCCACTTTCACCAGCTCATATAGTCAAACTGCAGCGACCACAATGCCACCATCGATGGTCACCAGCTCAGTGTCAAGCTCAACACCAGTTATTGTTACGCCAGTCATTACTAGCTCACCAACTATTACTCTTAGCTCCTCGCAAGTTGTGACGAGTTTAGAATCTACCATTGCAACATCATCTCTCATGACAACAAGTTCGCTATTGGCTACAGCTAGCGAATCAACAATTGTTCTTAGCAGTTCAGACTCTGTGATCCCAAGTTCATCCAGTATTGCTGCGAGTTCCACAGTTGTAGACACAACTTCAGCTACAACTGTCATGAATTCAACGCTCGTTATTTCAAGTATACCTGTTATATCAGCTTCAACGTCCGCGTCTGTGTTTTCTTCGACACTGATATTCATTAGTTCTACTACTTCCAGTATAATCTCTACACCAGGTGCAACACCATCGTCTACACCTCAAGAATTCACAAATTCTACTCATATGATTACTAGCTCATCATCGTTTATGACCATATCGTCAACAGTTGCAACAAATTCAACACCAGTAATGACAAGTTCAGTTCCTGTTGTCTCAAGTTCAACGCCGCTAGTGACAAGTTCAGTTCCTCTTATCTCAAGTTCAACACCAGTAATGACAAGTTCAGTTCCTCTTGTCTCAAGTTCAACACCAGTAATGACAAGTTCAGTTCCTGTTGTCTCAAGTTCAACACCAGTAATGACAAGTTCAGTTCCTGATGTCTCAAGTTCAACACCAGTAATGACAAGTTCAGTTCCTGTTGTCTCAAGTTCGACACCAGTAATGACAAGTTCTTTTCCTGTTGTCTCAAGTTCAACACCAGTAATGACAAGTTCACTTCCTGTTGTCTCAAGTTCAACACCAGTAATGACAAGTTCACTTCCTGTTGTCTCAAGTTCAACACCAGTAATGACAAGTTTAGTTCCTGATGTCTCAAGTTCCACACCAGTAATGACAACTTCAGTTCCTGATGTCTCAAGTTCAACACCAGTAATGACAAGTTCAGTTCCTGATGTCTCAAGTTCAACACCAGTAATGACAAGTTCAGTTCCTGTTGTCTCAAGTTCAACACCAATAATGACAAGTTCAGTTCCTGTTGTCTCAAGTTCAACACCAATAATGACAAGTTCAGTTCCTGTTGTCTCAAGTTCAACACCAGTAATGACAAGTTCAGTTCCTGATGTCTCAAGTTCAACACCAGTAATGACAAGTTCAGTTCCTGTTGTCTCAAGTTCCACACCAGTAATGACAAGTTCAGTTCCTGTTGTCTCAAGTTCAACACTTGTGGACACAAGTCAAGAATCAGTTTTCTCAACTCTCTCATCTTTACATGTGACAAGCTCAACAACGTCCGTTGCATCTTCGGCTATAAATGCAACAAGTTCCACAATGGTATTAATCACATCAACACCAGTTTTAACAAGTGCAACCCAAAATATTACACTTGCTACCACAGTAATGCCAAGTTCTATGACAGATGCTACTATTTCAATGGTAACTTCAACACCTGCATCAAGTTCAACACTAATCATACAGACTTCGACCCCTGTGACAAGTGTTACTCCTGTAAGTATATCTTCATCCACAATTACAACAACTTCAACAGCAGGTATGCTAACTTCAGAAGAAACAATTTCATCGTCACTTACAACCGATTCAACACCTCTATTTACAACTTCAACACCTCTAGTTACAACTTCAACACCTGTTGCAAGCTTTACTACTTTGTACACAACGTCAATCATTACCACAACGTCAACTCTCATTGCCACAACTTTGACCCCGTCAACAACTAGCTCGACAATTTCATCAAATACTGACTCAATTACAACGCAGATTCTACCAACGTCAACACCAGTGATGACTTCTTCTTTAGTATCCACAACTTCAACACCAGATGAAACAACATTAACCACACCAGCAATATCATCAACTTCTGTTACCGCATCGTTGTCAACAATTGATCCATCTTCAACACCATTTGTTACAACCTCAACACCTTTTATAACATCAAGCTTTGTTTCACCTACATTATCAATAAATATTTCTTCAACGTCTGCATTGTCAACTTCTGAACTGGATGTATCCACAACTTCAGGAACAATTACCCAAACAACAACTATCGTTCCAAGTAGTTCCATAACAACGTCGTCAACGGTCACGCCAACATCGACCCCTAGAACAAATGTTACCGCCGTTGGAAGTTTTATCATTTCTGGGGGCCTCAGCTACACAACAGAGCTTGGAAATACAACATCATCGCTGTACCAGGCGCTTAGGACACGTATTGAAACAATGGTAAGGTTCACTTGTCTTCACCGACAAAAAGAGACTGATTGACAGAGCAGCATTTACTTATGCATTACCATATGAAGATATCTTAAATAGTGAAGACGTTTTCCGGGTTCTTACTCCACCATTAATACTGGCCGCCATGTATAGCCTATATTGTGCTGAAAAATGACGTTAAACCATAAAAAACAAACAAAACAAAAATTCCATATATAGTGAAAACGTAATGGTACTCCTGATTTGTATAGTTATAGGATAGCATTCTTACCTTAAAAAATGCTTATGTCTAATCGAGAACAGTTGGATTTTTACGTAAAAAGAAAACATTCAGCAGTATGCGTGTTGTTATTGCCAATTAGCTTAGCACACCAAGAAATTGTCACTCAATATATACGTTTGTATGATGCATTTCAGGTGAATCAGTCTTTGACTTTAGGGAGTACACAACTTGGCCGCCAATTTCTGGGACTTTCAGACGTTAGATTTTCGTGAGTATACTACTATGTTTTACGATGCCACAGGTTCTCCGTCATAACGGTTCATAATTTAATAAACATTGTGTGTATGCAAAATGCAATTGCTAGTAGCTAAATATACCTTAATCGACTCGAATAAATATTGCTTAAGATAAATGCCATGTAAAACAATTCTTTGAAAATTAAATTCTGAATAATTGGTAATAATGTTTTCAGCATAATAAAACGGTCAACAAAATTACGTTTACATAGTTTATCAGGGGAGACATTGTTACCGCATTTTTGTAAATATATATATATATATATATATATATATATATATATATATATATATATATATGAGACAGCTTTCTGAATAGATGCTGAGACAACGGTAGACATTACTTTTTTTTTTTTTTTTTTATTTTTCAAATTTTTTTTTTTGTATTCCCAATATACTACATTAATGCGTGTGTGGCCGACATATAAATGTCAATTTTTTCAAGGGAGATAATTAGCGATAATCTGGGTGTACTATGGAAGTATAAACGTGTATCGCGATATGTATACGAACTCTATGAAATATCAGCTGTTCTCCAATTTCAGACCGGGAAGTGTTGTTGTGAATTTCACAGCTCAGTTTAGGGACGAACCAAACTATCAAATAAATTCAAGCTTTTTGACAACGGTTCTCAAGGACGGCTTGAAAAATCCATCCATCAGCGGCAATTACACAGTGAATGTTGAAAGCATTAAGGTAGACGGTGAGTATTGTTATTGTAAAATTAGTCTTTGAGTGTTTTTTAAAGCGTTCATTTTACCGCAATTTTCAGAAGCGGTTCGTTTCATGGGTTTTATTTTGTCCTTCAATATGTCCTTTCATTCGTCCGTCCTTCCATCTGTCCATTCATTAGTCTCGTCTTTTCATCTGTCCATGCATTCATCCATCCTCCATCTGTCTATTCATTAGTCTGTCCTTCCATTTGTCGATGCATTCGTTCGCCTTTCCATCTATTGACGCATTCATCCATCCTGTCTGCTAATCTAGCATATAACTTCTATTCCACTTTACTGATTGACATCCAAAAGTGGGATATGGGATAAATTTGTCTCAGTGCAAACCTGGATCAGTGTGATCTTCTTAATTTATTAAGAACAACAATTGGTCAGTAATTGAGATCTAGCTCAAACTGAAACATTTTTTCACCTTTTTCATGAACTGTATTGTGTGCATCTGGTTAGCACGTTACCGTATTTCTTGGGTTCCTTGAACATTGTTATACCAATGCTCTGCCTTCCACACTAGTTCCACTTATTGACCTCCATTTTGCATTGTAGGTACATTTTATGATTAAGCGGTGGCACATACCAAATCTAGGTTGTCATGACGTATTATTTATACATTATTTAACTGTTTTAGCTGAACCCTATGGATGCCACAGAAATGGGGCCTCTTTTGTGACCTGCTGGTAACTAACAACTCTTGTATTAATTAAACTTTCATGTACGAATTCCATAAAATTCCTTAAGCAAGCACAATTCACCTAATGTACATTTGGTTTTCTCATATTTATTTCGATTACTATATTGTCTGTAGTGTTGTATTTTATGTTTTGTTTGTGTTTAGGGTTTAACGCCATTTTTCAGCACACGATAGGCTATGCATGGCGGCCAATATTATTGATGGAGGAAAAACCCGGGAAAACCCCCGGAAAGAACCACCGACCCACGATAAGCTACTGGCAAACTTTCTCACATAACTACATTAGCCGAATCTTAGACTGGAACCCACGCAGACAGAGGTGAGATGGCAGTGATCCGTAACGGAAAGCGCTTTAGACCACTCGGCCACTCGGGGCCCGTAGTGTTGTATTTTATAGTGATGTCTAGCACTGGGGCATGATGCCCGAGACAAGTAGAATGATGTCTCAGCATTATCCTGACACCAGGCATAAAGGCGTAATCTTAATGCTGAGCGCCAAGCGATGCAGCTGCTATTACCATTGTAATAAGTCTTAGGCATGACTCCACCGGGGTTCGAACCCGCTACCTCTCGCATCAGAGGCAGACGCTCAATCTGGCAGCATTAAGGTCATTAGTAATTTGTTTTCTTTGTTATAATCAGGGTATTAAAGACCTACATCAGTTTCCGTACAGTAATGTGCAGTTAAAATATGGCTCTGTTACCTGGAAGCATTCATTCGTTTTATCTAAACTTTTCACTGTAATGTCTTTATCTCTCAATCTATAATTGTAGTATTTAGCATCTGTCTCTCGGTAATCAAGTTTGCACATAATGTCAAAGGATTGCCTAATTAATTACGCTTAAATCAATGCATTTTGTTTGATTTATTAGGATCCATTTTAGGCTCATTATATATTTTTACGATATTATTGTAATAAATTTGGAGTATGACTATTTAAAAGCGCCCCGTTTTAAGGAATTCTCAGATTTGTGTGATTACTTGTGTGATTATTGAAATTCGGTACGATGAAAATATCCGTATCCAGCAATTTTTAGCCAATTACTAGGAGCAAACGTCACGGTGTGAAGTGTGAGTTTGCATGATGCCATGGTTCACTTGTAATGAATTCAGGCAAAAACCGAATGAATGTCCCTGTCTTACCATCGTCCATGTTAAAATCTAGTGTTGAACATTGGTGGTTTGATTGCAGTGGCAGTATTAAAAAATGGGTAAATTTCACAAAAGTATATTTGAAAAAACCAGAAGGGAGAAGGGACTCGGCAGATTCCGTTTATGTTTCCATGTTCGCAAATCCGGTGCATTTGTATTGGAGAAATGTGCCTAGAAACAATATGTTGAATGGCCTAAGATGGCGGAGTTAAACTAGTTTCTGTGTTAGATGATAGTTGTATAGTATCTACGGCGTAAACTGCTGGCGTCAGGGAAGCCTGATGAAGAGAAATGATGCAGATCTACGGTAGATAGATAATTAGCAGGTAGGAGATATGTGGTCTTGCATTTCTTGGAGTAAAATTTGTGTAGAGGACGGATACGTCAGGCTTTCTAATTTACAACTGAAGTTGTATGGAAGACTTTGGAAATTTGAGTTAAACTTATAACTTTTAGCAGGAATCGCGCCAGGGTTTGAAACAGCATGGTCAAGCAAACACTTCTGACTTGTAACATTATTGTTTATTGTACTTTCAGCAATTTTAAAAGTTAACTTGTATGTATAGAAGGAATTCATTTCATACAGATTTTAATGATTTGAATTGTTTATTATGTACTTACATTGAACTCTAGCTGCAGTTAGGTTGTCTAATTCTTGTGTTATATAACAAATCTCTTACTTCACGTCCGTAAATAATGTTAGCACAGGATGACTAATCCGGTGATTGGCACGCCTGATTTCAGGGGAGTTAAATCAGTGTGGAACTGTAGTCTGCATACGATAATCATGTTTTAGACCAGCTTTATTCAGTCCTTGGAGTTGATATATTTTTAAGTATTGAACTTCATTTGTTTTAGTCCTAACAACCACAACCAGTAGCACAACGGCGGCTCCTCAGAAGGACGATCTGCCAAACTGGGGAATAGCGGTTATAGTATGTGGAGGTGTTGTCTTAATTTTCCTCATAGCTCTCATTTGTGCCCTGGTAAGTTCAATTACATCTTCAAATTTCTTTTCTTTTACTGGTAAGTTCAATTACATCTTCAAATTTCTTTTCTTTTACTGGTAAGTTCAATTACATCTTCAAATTTCTTTTCTTTTAGTGGTAAGTTAAATTACATCTTCAAATTTCTTTTCTTTTACTGGCAAGTTCAATTACATCTTCAAATTTCTTTTCTTTTACTGGTAAGTTCAATTACATCTTCAAATTTCTTTTCTTTTACTGGTATGTTCAATTACATCTTCAAATTTCTTTTCTTTTACTGGTAAGTTCAATTACATCTTCAAATTTCTTTTCTTTTACTGGTAAGTTCAATTACATCTTAAAATTTCTTTTCTTTTAGTGGTAAATTCAATTACATCTTCAAATTTATTTTCTTTTACTGGTAAGTTCAATTACATCTTCAAATTTGTTTTCTTTTACTGGTTAGTTCAATTACATCTTCAAATTTCTTTTCTTTTAGTGGTAAGTTCAATTACATCTTCAAATTTCTTTTCTTTTAGTGGTAAGTTCAATTACATCTTCAAATTTCTTTTCTTTTAGTGGTAAGTTCAATTACATCTTCAAATGTCTTTTCTTTTACTGGTAAGTTCAATTACATCTTCAAATTTCTTTTCTTTTACTGGTAAGTTCAATTACATTTTCAATTTCTTTTCTTTTACTGGTAAGTTCAATTAAATCTTCAAATTTCTTTTCTTTTACTGGTAAGTTCAATTACATCTTCAAATTTCTTTTCTTTTAGTGGTAAGTTCAATTACATCTTCAAATTTCTTTTCTTTTAGTGGTAAGTTCAATTATATCTTCAAATTTCTTTTCTTTTACTGGTAAGTTCAATTACATCTTCAAATTTCTTTTCTTTTACTGGTAAGTTCAATTACATCTTAAAATTTCTTTTCTTTTAGTGGTAAGTTCAATTACATCTTCAAATTTCTTTTCTTTTACTGGTAAGTTCAATTACATCTTCAAATTTCTTTTCTTTTACTGGTTAGTTCAATTACATCTTCAAATTTCTTTTCTTTTACTGGTAAGTTCAATTACATCTTCAAATTTCTTTTCTTTTAGTGGTAAGTTCAATTACATCTTCAAATTTCTTTTCTTTTAGTGGTAAGTTCATTTACATCTTCAAATGTCTTTTCTTTTACTGGTAAGTTCAATTACATCTTCAAATTTCTTTTCTTTTACTGGTAAGTTCAATTACATCTTAAAATTTCTTTTCTTTTACTGGTAAGTTCAATTAAATCTTCAAATTTCTTTTCTTTTACTGGTAAGTTCAATTACATCTTCAAATTTCTTTTCTTTTACTGGTAAGTTCAATTACATCTTCAAATTTCTTTTCTTTTAGTGGTAAGTTCAATTACATCTTCAAATTTCTTTTCTTTTACTGGTAAGTTCAATTACATCTTCAAATTTCTTTTCTTTTACTGGTAAGTTCAATTACATCTTCAAATTTCTTTTCTTTTAGTGGTAATTATTATCATGCGTTTAATATTCCATGTTAACAAAGTGCCTTATAAAACCGCGGTGAAATAGTCGTGATAAAAAAAAGTATTACTTTGTTAGGTTTTTGTCACAAACGTTTATTTCTCCTGTTACTAGCTCCATATGTTATATTAATACATGATAAACAAGAACAGTATTTGAATAGAAATGGAAGAAATAGGAAAAGACAAAAAAGAAACTAAAAGATTTAATGTCATTTCAATTGTTTGCCACAAATAAAATGCAAATAAATTTAAAAAATGGAACTGTCTGATACCATTATTCAATTAGCGTATATTTGACATTTTCGCTTAATTATTTTCTACAGTGCCAGCGTCGGCATGCGCGTCACAAGTATGCACTTACAGAGGACCCTGATGACATAGGCTACAGGAGAAGCTGGTCTAGTAGCGAAATTAATGAATACACTTATGATAATAAAATGATACATGAGGGAAGCCAAGCGGAAACACGCGAAGTTAAACAACCTGTAGCATTCTACAATTTAACTAATAGAGATTTAAATGGCGATCAAGATGCAGCAGACGATGTGTTACCAAACCAGTCAATGGATAACGTGAGTATCATAATTATTTGATTTATTTCATGAGTATTTCTTTCCGTTTTTTTTTTGTGTTTATTTACTTAGAAGACAGCAAATCGTCAAAATGTCAGTTTTACAGGTTTTCTTTGTATTTGGGTAGTCATACTAATTTTACCGAATATACCCATATTTTCATTACTTTTGTAAAGTCATATCGTCTCTCCTTTTTCTTACATCTACTTTTAAGATTGTCCTTTTCAAGTTTGCATAATTAAAATAAAAAATTAAATTTTTAAAACTGATTTTAAATATAATTTTATGACTTCCCCTGTCCACCAATATGTTCATGGTATTTCATAAAATAATTTGCCTTCCTCAGAATAAAACCACATCCTTGTGAGATTTCCGGATTTCCTAGAAAAGGTACAACGTAGGGTGTAAGTATACATTTGCTGCACAGTAGTTTTCCATCGTTTTGTAAGCAGTGTGCCCTATTTGCACAAGGTGTTCGTTTCCAGGGTAACTAGAAGATAACCTTTAAATTTAACCTGTACTAACAACGAGCCCTTTTTTTCCTGATTAACATGCAATTAATACCTTTTCTTTATAACAACGCTTAACACACTAGTTGTATGATTTTGGTATAGATCCATAGAAAATTCTCTAATGTATGGATTTTAATCGAAGCATATTTTCACAGTATCCGCCATGCCGTTAAAATCAAGCCTTCTTAGCTTTCCATGTCAAACCAAACGAACATTTGCAACGGCATATTGTCCGTCGCTTGTTCATTATACATCCCTATGTAGTGTAATTGTATAAATCCAAGAAACGCGAACATTTCGCTTTTCAGGTCAGAAAACAAGTTTTAACGAAGGTCTATCGTCCATCGTCTGTAATATAGCTACATTATGTTACCGCTACTAATCAACTTCTATGAAAAGATTACCATAGAGTGTAAGACATATTTATCACAAAATCATGTTTATCATACATGAAAACAGTGTCCCTCAAATATCCATTATAGCTAACAAGAAGAGATAGCCTTATTAAAATGGGAGTTTCTTGTACAAGAGTCTTGTGACGTGTGGTCAGTCTCAATCAGTAAAGTGCCGATCTGACCTCCAATATGGCCGCTGACCTCCAATATGGCCGCCATGGTAACCATCTTGAAAATCTTGTTATAGCTTTCTCTGAACAGATCATCATACAGTCAAAGAGTTTTGGCTAAAATTCTTCTTTATGATATCTACTCGGTAAAAAATAAAAAAGAATAAAGAAAACAAAAACGTTGCTGATCAGACTGTTAAAAACGACGATATTGGTCTTCTTCTTCTTCATAAGGGCGATTATCTTATCAGTGTGAAGTTTTCTATCGATATGTGGTTGGTCCTAAATAAAAAGGATGTCAATGAGACCTTCCAGAACTTGAAAACTCTTGTAACCGTTTCTTCTTTTTGATTGGATGGTCATAGCATCATTTTGTTTAAGACACTTATTTTGTACACTTGATAGCTGTTGCTGAATAGAACTGATATAAATCCATGTGCCCGAATTTCTACCTGACGGCATCTACGTTTTTTGAATGGATTATCATTTAGATATGTAGTTTTCAATATATGCTATGAAATATGTACCTGTTTTTATTGACATCCAGCATGACACTAGAGGGGCCATCTTGAAAATCCTGCAATTAATACTTAGTATATTGACATTGCTTTTCTCTAAAAGACTTCTTGAAATATTTAATTTGCTTTGAATGAAATGGCGTAGATGTACTCTGTATCAAATCTGCCCGTTTCTAAATGATTTTGGAAACCAGACCACTGGATCAAGTTTGATGTCATTGCTTGCTTTCTGTACTTGGGTAAGCTAATTAGCACAGTGACCTACCTATACATGTGAATTTTGACAAGAATTTGTGCAGATAAACATTTCAAAGGATATGTTCATAATCAACACCATGACATTTTTTATTCTTAAAGATTTTAACTCATCTGCATTGGCGTATGCATTGATTCATATGGGTATATCTTAACACTGAATGACCATTCATAAGCAATGATTAGTAAGATTTGATTGGTTGGCTTGGTAAACTACACAACTGTACGTTGATTTGCATTCTTTTATTTATCAATTGACAAACAGTAATAACTTTGCTACTTGTACCAACAGTACTGCCTGCTCGTGTGATCTAAGTGCTTAGAGCGTTTGCCTCGGATATAGGAGGTCGCGAGTTCGAACCACATCTGTGTCATACCAAAGACTTGTAAAAATGGTACTAGCAGCTGCCTCGCTTGCTGCTCAACATTAACAGGCTAGTGTCGTGACTGGTCGGCTAGAGGTGAGGATATTGTGAATGGGTGGGACATGATGCAATATGTCTTCTGTATGATACTCCATTGCTAGACATCGCTATAAACTGCCACAGTGCATATATCTGATGACTGACAAATTGTTAAAGGTACGTTAAAAATCCACATCACGTGTACCAACAGTAATATGTATAACACGTGTAGCAAAAGGATACAATTTGTGATGGTTATTGCAACTCCCAAAGGAATTTAAATGAACACATATGTTAAGATTTGCAGTAACGTCCGAACATCGGCAATCTTATGAAGAATATGTGGTAGTTTTCTTCCTCTCGTGAAATATTAATTTCACCAACAAATACTTGTAATGTCAGCTTTGGTTTTTTAAGTAATTCAGGTTTAACCAGCGCTTGCTTAATTTCATTATCTAATCCACCTCAGAGGTTTCGTAGAAATATAAAACTATAAATACTGCTAATGTTAACATTATTATTATTATTATTATTATTATTATTATTATTATTATTATATATATATATATATATATATATATATATATATATATATATATATATATATATATATATATATATATATATATTACCACGCATATTATACGTTTTGAAAGAAATAGAGATGTGTTGTCCCAGAATGTATTGAATCATTTTACTAACCAATTGAAATATAATTCACGTCGCAAACACTTGTATTTTTTCGCTTCTCGTTTTGCACTATTCAATAACATTCCTAAAACTGTCATTGGCCATTGGATCTTAACTCAGAAACTTTTCATAATCATGCTTCAAAACATACATTCACTCAATTAACATTACGGGGGGGGGGAGGCGGGGGGAGGGGCGGATTAATTTACGCATATAGCATAGCCTATTATATATCTCCTTGTGTCCGTTTTTCCCAACCCGGGCCCCGTCCCTACATTTATAACTTGGAATCCACTGAGACTATCACCCTTTATCGATAGATTAACTTCATTGGCATGAAAACGTAAGATGATCAATGCAGGTAGCATTCGCACCGGTGTATCAGACATCCACAAGAGGACTTCCCCCTGGGTCATAACTCAGACACGGAACCGCTCTGAAAATAATGTATACAGGTACATGGGTATAAAATGGAAAGTTCACGTATATTAGGCAACTGAAGGTGTTTCACTGAGGCCATACAAGTCAAGACATACAGTTTGTTCCCAAAAATCTTTTAAGTCTTTTAAAATAATTGGCGAGTTGTAGCTCCTTTTTGAACTATATTTCTCCCCTTGCACAATGAACTTTGTTCCATTAGAAGATTCAACTACGAAGATCTAAGTCGATCTCGATTTTCCTTCCCTTTCATTTAATCGTTCGCCAAACTAAATATTCAGATAGAGGCTGCTGGATATGTCATCACTGTCATAGAGACAAATTTTTACTTTCTAGGTTTTTATATGAATATAGACGAAACTTCTTCCGATTATAATCGTGTAAATATGAATATAATAAATCTAGGTTTAGCGGACAGTTAAGAGTCTGACTTCTTCTGTCGCGTATGAGGAGGCGTAAAAGTCCATAACAAGCAAGTGTCCAGTAATTCAGTACTGACATGATACATAAGGAAAGAAACAACACTTCAAAATTATGATATAATTTATAGCATGTCAAAACGGATTCCCGTATTATAGCTTTAAAAAAAAATCATTGTCTATCGATTCGGGGGTGCGTTCGTACAGATTTATAGAAGTATTGCCTGTCGATATCGGGTGCTGACTAGTTCAGATTTATAGAATAGTTGTCTGCCGAAATCCGGTGAAAGTTAGTACAGGTTTATAAAATCTTTGTCTAAATCTGGTGCCGTTTTGGTAGAGTTTTATTTAACCCTGGTCTGTCGAAAATCTGATGTACATTAATACAGGTTAATAACGTCCCTTTCTGTTGAAATAGGGCATCTGTTAATACAGGTTGATAGAATTCCTATTTCTTGAAATTGAGTGTCCGTTAGTACAGGTTTATAAAATCTCTATCGAAATTAGGTGTATATAGTTATATGTTTGTAATATTATCCCTACGATTTATATAGTATAAAAGTGCTAGAAAAATACCAATGAGAAATGTAAGCTGTTATTAAAACTGCATCTTGCCATGTTATATTTCTTTGATATTATTGTACGTTCTTGGTTTAATTTTCTATTTATCTGTTTGCTTTACACTGTATACTTGTACTCATAAAACTTGGTGATGGTTTGCATCTTGATGAACAATCTAACTCCATCACAAGAACATATCAGTGTGACCAGCATTTCACGCATTTTTGACTTGAGAGAAAATTTCTTTCATGATGTTTATCACCTTTAGAACTAAATCCTTGTAACAATCCTTTTCGATTTTAATAAGTTTTGGTTAAATAGTCGTGATTAACTTTTATTCAGGTGACTTTATAGCATGCTGTATATACTACCACTTTATTCCGAGGTTTCCATGCCCTATTTTACACCAAAAGAAAAACGGTTTCCATGCCCTATATTCCGAAAAGAGGTTTTCATGCCCTATATTACAAAAAAAGATGTTTCTATGCCCTATATTCCTAAAAGAGGTTTCCATGTCCTATATTCCGAATAGAGGTTTCCATGTCCTATATTCCGAATAGAGGTTTCCATGCCCTTTATTCCGAAAAGAGGTTTTCATGCCCTATATTACAAAAAAGATGTTTCTATGCCCTATATTCCAAAAAGAGGTTTCCATTTCCTATATTCCGAATAGAGGTTTCCATGTCCTATATTCCAAAAAGAGGTTTCCATGCCCTTTATTCCGAAAAGAGATTTCCTTGCCCTTTATTCCGTGTTTCTGTTATTTTGCTGATAGTCTATATTTAAAGTTTAGTTATGTTAGAACATGACACTTGATAATTGGATGCATAGTACTACACCCATACAACCAACCATACATCGCCCATACAACCAACCATACATCGCCCATACAACCAACAATATTGTTTGTACTACACTGATATAACCAACAATATTGTTTGTACTACACTGATAAAACCAACAATATTGCTTCTACTCCACGGATAAAACCAACAATCTTTGTACTACACTGATAAAGCCAACAATATTGTTTGTACTACACAGATAAAACAAACAATGTTTGTTTGAATTACACTGAAAGGGGCCCTGTGTGGCCGAGTGGTCTATCCGTTACGGATCACTGCCATATGACCTATGCCTGCGTGGGTTTGAGTCTTAGATTCGGCCAATGTGGGTATGCGAGAAAGCTTGCCAGTAGCTTCTCGTCGGTCGGTGGATCTTTCCGGGGGCTTTCCCGGGTTTTTCCTCCACTGTTAATACTAACCGCCACGTATAGCCTATTGCGTGCTAAAAAATGGCGTTAAACCCAACAACGACAACAACTACACTGATAAAACCAACAATATTTGTATTGCACCAACAATTAGCTAGGTATTTGTCTTCAGATTCTTCCTTACTTTGTACTACCTAACCTACAAAGAAGGTGTTTCTGATCATTAAAATAAGAAGTTGGACTAAATGTGCTTATTAAATGTTAGTGTTCCGTGTTGATAACTATTCATTGTAATAACTTGCCCTTAACGGGTTAACCGTATTATACGTGTGAATCAGTTGGAACGAATAGATCACTTAATGCATTTTATAGGTAACATCAGTTGTGGTGACTATTTAAGATTAACTTAATACATACCATACAATATCTTGATAACTTCCCCACTACTGTATGGGATATGCGTCATTCGTGTAGCCTCAAGATTAATTAAACCTTGTCGGGTTTACTCAATACAAACTTTTCGTGAATGTCGGGATAATTACAATAATTTAAGAATGCAACATTCAAGAAAAACATGATAACTAAAAATAGCAGTTTTCTTATACTTAGTATTATTCTCTACTTTGATATCAGTAAAAAGAATTGATATCAGTAAAGAGAATTGATATCAGTAAAGAGAATGTTCTTTTTTTAATATCTGGTTTGCCTCGTCACAGGGTCAACATTGTTAAGCTCATTTTAGTCTGAACTGAATTTCTGTTTACAATGGTTACTGGAAACTACATTGAGCTTCGTCCATGTTGATCACATTGTGGTTGTTTTTTTATTCTCCGCCACATAAACCAACATTCCAATAGTTAAAATGTCTTATTTTATTGTGCATGTAATTAATATCTTTCATGGTCCCATGACGGTCAATGTCAACAATTGCTGGCGGACTATTAATAGTCTGGCCAGCTATGTAATGGGTGAATACATGTTGGCGGAGTAGTATCGGCAAAATAATATATAAAGACAATAATGGTCGTTATCGTTTACTTATATAAACCATTTCGACACGGTTCTCCGCTCGTATTGTTAATGGCGAAGTTAGAAAAGTCGTCAGATATGGACAGTCAATCATTGTGGGATGAATTCTAATTTGATTATGACATTTTGACTACTGTGATTTTAAACTCGGCTATGACGAAGCACACATCTGATTTAATTAATTAACCTGTTTCTGCTCACACGTGTCTTTACCCAAGGGAAACTATTCAGACAGGAATCAAAATATGTGACTTCTTTACCAGGAGCCGAATATTTATTTGAAATTGTTTAGTGAGTTAACACTGTGTATATGTCATTATATCGGCTAACATTGAAGAAGAGGGTAAAGTATGACTCATTCTTAGAAATAAAACTAGATATATAATTTCATGCTACACAAAGTAATCAGTTTTCTAACTCTCATGTTCGGATTTCCAAAAACATACAACGGAGATGTACATACAAAAACATACAACGGAATTGACGGCACAGACACGAATCATCAAAAGCATACAACGGAGATGTACATACAAAAACATACAACGGAGATGTACATACAAAAACATACAACGGAGGTGTACATACAAAAACATACAACGGAGGTGTACATACAAAAACATACAACGGAGATGTACATACAAAAACATACAACGGAGATGTACATACAAAAACATACAACGGAGGTGCTGGAATTGACGGCACAGACACGAATCATCATTCAACAATCGAATTTATTCAATTCTATATAATACATCTGACTTAAAAGAACAAAAACTACAAGCTTATTTTATGTAATGTAACGTGGATGACATTTTATCATAATCTTGATAAATTAACATATTTTCTACTGAAATTATAATTATTATCTTAAAAATGATATTGTATCTATACAAAATGTTATGAAATCATCCAAATATTTCTTAAAAGTTTGTTTTAGTTTCATTTCATTATCGTATTTATTTAGCAATTATTTTATGCTTGTATCATTCGGAATATCCAGTTACTAATACTTTCTATGGATCACATTTGCCTGTTGGAATGATCTAATATTTTTGTTTGGTTCGGTTTGAATGTTGAATGTTTGTTTGGTTTGGCTTTTATTTGTGGTGTTTTACGGCACATCAATGCATGTAGTTTATTTAGTACCAAGGTGACGGGAGTACATATTCCAGCCCAATGACATATCACGGTAGTAGACCAGACCGGATCCTTTGGTAGGTTTTCAACTCGGATCCATTCACTTGCGAGACCAGCATGCTAACCGCTGTGTTGTGTCAGCTCCTGTCCCGAGTTGTTGCTTCTTAGGACAGGCGTACTGGGCTTATTTTACATACCAGTAGTTTTGTCACTTTGGTGTCCATATGCGTGTTCGTAGGTCCGTTCGCTTGTCCAAACCCTAAATTATAGACAGTGTTCAACGTTTTTGTTACTTTCTAGCTAAACGAAAGGCTGGTTTCTCAAACATCAGGTCATATCTTTTACACGCAAATCAGGCATATTTCAGTGTAGTGCAGTTATAATAATTTTTCATAAATACTAAGCTAGTCTAAACTCTGTTCAAGTCTTTTTGTACAATAAACTATCTTGTACAAAATGCACGTGACTATTAAACTTTTTGTACAATAAGCTCTCTTGTACAAAATGCACGTGACTATTAAAGTCTTTTTGTACAATAAACTGTCTTGTTCAAAATGCACTTGACTATTAAAGTCTTTTTGTACAATAAACACTCTGTACAAAACACGTGACAATTAAACTTTTTGTACAATAAGCTGTCTTGTACAAAATGCACGTGACTATTAAAGTCTTTTTGTACAGTAAACTCTCTTGTACAAAATGCACGTGACTATTAAAGTCTTTTGTACAATAAACTCTCTTGTACAAAATGCAATAAACTCTCTTGTACAAAATGCACTTAACTATTAAAGTCTTTTTGTACAATAAACTCTCTTGTACAACATGCACGTGACTATTCTAGTCTTTTTGTACAATAAATTCTCTTGTACAAAATGCACGTGACTATTAAAGTCTTTTTGTACAATAAACTCTCTTGTACAAAATGCAATAAACTCTCTTGTACAAAATGCACTTAACTATTAAAGTCTTTTTGTACAATAAACTCTCTTGTACAAAATGCACGTGACTATTATAGTCTTTTTGTACAATAAATTCTCTTGTACAATAAGCACGTGACTATTAAAGTCTTTTTGTACAATAAACTCTCTTGTACAACATGCACGTAACTATTATAGTCTTTTTGTACAATAAATTCTCTTGTACAAAATGTACGTGACTATTAAAGTCTTTTTGAACAATAAACTCTTGTACGAAATGCACGTGACTATTAAAGTTTTTCTGTAAAATAAACTCTTGTACAAAATGCACGTGACTATTAAAGTCTTTTTGTATAATAAACTCTCTTGTACAAAATGCACTTAACTATAAAAGTCTTTTTGTACAATAAACTCTCTTGTACAACATGCACGTGACTATTATAGTCTTTTTGTACAATAAACTCTCTTGTAAAAAATGCACGTGACTATTAAAGTTTTTTTGTACAATAAACTCTCTTGTACAACATGCACGTGACTATTATAGTCTTTTTGTACAATAAATTCTCTTGTACAAAATACACGTGACTATTAAGTCTTTTTGTACAATAAACTCTCTTGTAAAAAATGCACGTGACTATTAAAGTCTTTTTGTACAATAAACTCTCTGGTACAAAATGCACGTGACAGCTCAGATATTGTCGTGATGTGGTTTTGAGGCAGATGATACTTGAGCAAATCACGACTTTTGATGAGTGACAAAATACCATTAACGTATCACATTTGATACATTCACCATTGTATCTGGTTGTCGTGGCTGCAATACATAGGCGTAACATAGTTGTGACATTTGTATCAGAGATGATGCTTTTGTGTTTGGTATCATTGTCCATTACGTTATGTTTTTGCAATTGGCTTCAGTTTTTAAAAAATATTCTTTGAACGGCCATGAAATGTGGCACGTTTATTCATTATTGCTTTGCCATTGGTCACACTGACCGCTCGGCCCCAACTTTTGCTTAAACATTGTTTGCTATTTCCATTAGGAAATATTTTTCAAACTTTGTCAAAAATATCGGCTGGAAGGAATACATATAGGTATTGATGTTCATGGTCAAGGTCACAGATCACATGTTTGAGTTTTAGGTGGATAGTCATTGGTCAAAGATTTTAGATTTGACAGTGATATCTACTGGTCAAGGTCACATATCACTTGATATGGATCAATGGGCATAAGACAAAGTTTATACATTTACGATATTGTATAAATATTGTGACTGAGAGTAAAGTTGACGTCAAAGATTACGAGCACTCTACTTCTTAGCTTCATGTGTATTTGAAGCAGAGTACATGACACTTCATTTAGGGGATGTTAGAGCCAGGCGTTAAAGATCGAGTCACCGGGTGAATCTCTTTAGATTTTCTGCTTAAATTTTAAAGAGCTGAACCAAACGACTATATGTCATGTTTCCATAAATGTTTTATTATGGGATTTGTCTCCGATTTGCAGAGGAATAGAGTAGTGAAGATAAAGATAAATATCTAGGTATTGAAGTCCAAGGTCAGAAGTGAAGGTTAGAAAGGTTGTTTAGTCACGTGTTACTAAGGGTTCATTGACATAGTTCACATTCCTGAAAATTGAATAATACTGAATTAATGTTACTGCCACCCTTTTCTTGCTTGCAATAACGTAAACTGAAACAATCGAAAACTTGACCAACTGAAAACAGGAACAACCAAAATCTGAGTAAATATTTTGTCCCGTGTCCCTAAGACTTTTGGAGTTTGTAATATGTTGATCATTTGTATATACTATTCTATTTATATCATTTCAGGGATTAATCAACATACATGACTGGCCTGCTAATGGTACTATATCCCAGTTTTATGACAATGCTTGGACGTTTTACAATCAAGAGACTGATACATGGGAGACCCATTTGTAGCAGCCTTCTTGTGATGAGATCGTCAACAGCCAACACAATTAACCCTATGTTATGAATTCGATATTATAGTGCTAATATAGTTAACATTAATTAAGATAATTATTTCATAGTCATTAATATTCCAAAATGCTTCTGTAATATAAGTCTTTTCGAACAATGTTCATTATTTGAGCTCTCTGTACATATGGAATCATATATAAACTTCACTTTCTTAACATAAGAATCATTATTAACTTCTTTTTGATCAGATATATTGGGTGGTCCGAGACTTCAATGAAATGTTTCATGCAGTGTGCTTCAGAAAATATAAAAGCGGTTAAGATCACGGAACTGCAGTATGATTCCGGAAAAATTACAGAGAGTGTATCTTATAATGAATGCTTCCAATTATTATACAGTTATTTTATAATGTGAATTTTGAAACTAAGAACAAGAAATACTTGAGTGGTATTGAAGAATGTTGTTCTGTATCAATGGTATTGTGTGAGGATGAACATTAAAATAGGATTAATTTTTTTATTTATTTTTTAAATAAAATTTTAATGTCTCGATATCCCAGTTGTAGAATTAAGTTTTCAGGCTGATAGAACCTTTTTTGAAATTCTATCTTGAACCAAACATTACCATAACGAAACGATTGCTCAAAGGAAAGCTACACCCATCATCATGCATAATTACATTGTTTGATATGACATCAGAATACCACTTCTATAACTGCCATTAATCTAAGACAAATTCGTGAAAATACCCCAAAAAGAAAGATAAAAATAGGGACTTATTTTGTTACGGAGAATGTCTATACAATGATAAAAATAGGGACTTATTTTGTTACGGAGAATGTCTATACAATGATAAAAATAGGGACTTATTTTGTTACGGAGAATGTCTATACAATGATAAAAATAGGGACTTATTTTGTTACGGAGAATGTCTATACAATTATTAAATTTAATGTGCTACAATGCATATTAACACTTCTCACCTTGTATAAATGTAAACTTAAAACATACGCAATTTCTGAATATTTTGTTTGTCTGCCAATCGACTGTCAATAGTGATAGACACTTGATTATGATTTTTCTGTTGCTTATTCGAACTTGTAACTTGTGCTTTCTTTAAAAGCAAGAGTCATGTCGAGAGGGTATTAATAGGCACTTTAAGTTGAATTAAAATCTTGAAATGTATAATAGCTTACCTGCTACATTTTCTGCAACACTGTTATTGTTGGTGTTGTATACGACGATAAGGTGTAATTTAGACATTCTCCATCACAATAAGTATGTTCAGTAAGGGAAGTCTCGTGTAATGTTATGGAGAACCTGAAGTCTCGTGGAATTTTATGGATCACCACAAGTCTCGTGGAATGTTATGGATAACCTTTCTATGCAAGAGTACGTAATGATTGTTGTTTTTGTTTAAAAGAAAGACTCAAAGAGTCGACTATGTAGGCCTGTCATTGGAAATGGCAGGATGTGGAAGTCTAGATGTAGTACGGATGCTGTATTGATGTTGTAGAAATGTTATATTGACGTTGTACAAATTTTGTATTGACGTTGTACGAATGTTAGCATATCCGGTACTGATTAAACATAGATAAGTAGTTAGCATATCCGGTACGGATTAAACATAGATAAGTAATTAGAAAACAATTTTAGCTCTTCGCTCAAATCAGGAAATTGGCATTTCCTAGATTCTGATTAGTTATGAAAACAATTTTGAATGTGTAGCTCCATTTTAATTATAGCGCTAAACATATAATAAGATTGTGTTTTAATTTTGACATAATCGTGCCATTTGGAATGTTTTGATTGTGTGCTAACATGTGAGAAGATGGGGTGTGAGTTTGGGTTATCATAAATGCTTTGCGGAATCATTACATTGTGAGTGTCTACGAGAGAATGGGCCATTGTATGTGTCACCAAGACTCTTTAAGCATAACATACTTTCTCGGATATAAATTTATGGTGTATATAAAAATGCTGAAAAACTGTATCATAGCATTAGAGTCATATTTTTCAACAAAAAAAATCGTAAATGTCTATTCTTATTTTATGAATATAATGCTTCATATTTTATAAGACTAAGAGTTATGCCTTCAGCTTGTTTTGCTCTTTTCGGAATTTGGTATCACTTATCTTTCAGCAGATCTCGTGTTTCGCTGTTTTAAATTTCGTATCACTTATTTCAGCAGATCTCATGTTTCGCTCTGTTTGAAATTTGGTATTACTTATTTCAGCAGATCTTCTGTTTCGCTCTATTTGAAATTTGTTATAACTTATTTAAGCAGATGTTCTGTTTCACTCTTTTTGAAATTTGTTACAACTTATTTTAGAAAATCTCTTGTTTTGCTCTGTTTTAAAATTATTTATCACTTATTTCAGCAAAAATCTTATTTTGCTCTTTTTGAAATGTGGTATCACTTTTTTCAGCAAATCTCCTGATTCGATCTGTTTGAAATTTGGTATCATTTATTTCAGCAAATCTATTGTTTTCTCTTTTTGAAAATTTGGTATCACATACTTCAGCAGTTCGCTTGTTTTGCTCTTTCGGAAGTTTGGTAACACTTATTTCAGTAGTTCTCTTGGTTGTTTTAATTTGAAATCTTTATCAAGCGACATTGCTCTGAGATCGTCTAGTAATATTCAACTTGCATGTTTTGTAGAGTCTGAGCTTGAAATTCTAAAGGTAACTGATAATAGGGAAACTCGACATTTATGCAACTAATATGCGTAAAAGTTATTTGTATAAATATCAGGTACTTTTGCAATATACGTACAGTCATCTGTTTTATATAAATAGAATGAAACTGTCAAAAAGGAAACAAAACATATTGCAAACCTGAATTGAATGTAGGTGGAACTTTGTAGAATACGTGATGGTGGAATAATGTTCGATTAAATGTTGTCAGCAGATATATTTGATCACATATGGCGATACATATTTGGAACGTATTGGCATTTTTATTATGGATTCAAGCCATAAAGATAAATGTTTGTCTTATATATATATATATATATATATATATATATATATATATATATATATATATATATATATATATATATATATATATATATATATATTGTAAATAGTCTAGTCTTCCATTTATCATATATTTTTGAAAACGTACTACACGTATGTTTTTCTTTCTTACAAGTCACATTCCTGTCTCGTGGATTGCCTGTGTTAACCATTTTTTTACTCTAATAAGATTTATGATTGAGGATGGTAGATAAAGAATACAATTAACTGTTGTATATAGTCTTAAAAGTATTAATACCTTTTATAGACATTTAATACAAGTATATAAGCATTGCATAAATATCCGAAAGATTGGTAGAAAACCAAAATATGCCAATCTCCCAGAGTTCACTGCCATTTTCTCCATTAAAGTATTTCGGCATCTCAGTACATTACAAGAATCTCATAAAAGCTAAGTTAAAGATCTACAATATCCTTTACTGTTGTTGCACATCCATTTCATTATGTGTGTACGAGTTTTGCTTGTAAACAGTAAAGTAATCATAACTGTATATTAACTGAACTATTTTGCGGCGGTGTGAGGTCAGGTTACTTGTCACGCTCAAAAACGTGGCAATTAGGACCCGATTATTGGTTCATGCCCTTCTCAATATGTGATACATTGACAGAGGTAATGAAACAAAAGACACAGAACAATAGGAGCAAATATACATAAACATCAGCATTCATCCGCCCTTGTGAGGGGGCAATCCTGAACGTGATCTTTGCGGCTTCGTCGCAATTTCAAAATATTATCTAAATTTCAAACTATTTTCAGCCTTTATATTCAGAAATAATTCGATAAATATTGAACAGATAAATCTCAGGCATAAAAAGTCTTAGCTCTATTGAAATATTTTACCTACAAGAATATAATCATCGTTGTCTCACTTTGGGTATTTAGATGCAGAAGCCTCGTCTATTTTGTAGTAGTGGTAAGATTCAACACAAAATTATACAATTTATCATAAAACATTTTATTTCTTGTGAATATAAGATAGATTTTAGTATTGATTAATCTTGTACTGTTTTGTCAGTGTAGCAACATTTCTTCTTGCAGGCTAATATTAGTGATTGGACAATTTTTAAATTATTCCTGATTTTCTTATTGACGTCAACCCGGGTGTTAAATAGTGAAAAAATCGCAGTTTGTTCATTTATTTTGATTGACCTAGCATAAGTTCTTAAACGTTTCTTGAAACGTTCAAGGATTCAAATTATACCAGGATATAATAAGAATTGTCTGTTTGGGGTCTTCCAATATGTGTCCGGTTAGAATAACAAAATACATTTTCCAGATTTACCAAACTTTATTTAATATAAATAAAACTTTGCATAATTAAGAGTTTTGACATTGGACTAGAGATAAATACAAAGTAAGCAGAGGGATTTTGCTTACCGGAAAAATAATTGTATATAGTATACTGAAGTGATAAATTATTACGTTTTACGAAAACTATACAACCTGCAAGACGCTTGGTTTTGATCCGAGTCTATTTAATTACTTGTACGGCACAAAGAACACAATACTTAATTATATTCAGGTCTATTTAATTACTTGTACGGCACAAAGAACACAATACTTAATTATATTCAGGTCAATATTTATTTTCGTTGATTAACACAAAACAAAACTAGGACGCATGTGCAGTTACAGGTTATTAGTCTTTATTATCATATATATATATATATATATATATATATATATATATATATATATATATATATATATATATATATATATATATATATATATATATATATATATATATATATATATATATATATATAGTAGTAGTAGTAGTGACCAGGGCAACATAATCAAATACAAAACCTGCACAGTGTCATTTCTTCGTGTACATATAATAACATTGTTAGTAGCTTAGTAACTGACTGTAATATGGTTTCTAAGAGTAATATGTTTTGAATCTCCATGAATGTATAATCTACAGAATAGAAAAAAAGGAATTTATTTTTTTATTTCAAGATGCGGTAGTATATTTGGATTTTGAGGCCAGATATCACTTCATACACCTGTTATGTGTTCCAAATCATGAGAGTTGACGTTGCATATATCAAAATTTCTTTCGATTTTAGCACAATTCAAAGATATTTTACAATAAAGGAAAGGGAATAATTCATCAAAATCCGTTAACGACTTTTACAGATAATTAATCTTAAACGTTTTCAAGGGAGAGAACGTCTTTAGGACTCGTGTAATATTCGTGAGTTCTGATGATGCCATACAAAATCTTGACTATGTTTTTTTCTTCTTCAAAACCCAATTTAAATCTTCAAAAAATGACAATATGGCAAAGCTTTTAACAATTTTCCAAGTAAAATAATCCAGAATGGTACTGCACACTTGTCTAATTTATTTGGATTTATTTTTAAAAATAACAGCCCCTCCGACCCTCGGATGACTAGAGAATTCCTCGTCGAATCGACTGACGAACAACAATTTACTTGGATAATTTTAGCAGCCAAGATAATACGACGTGAAATCAGAATAATTGTTTTTAGATGAATAAAAGCTAAAAGTATTAAATATTTGAAAGTTGAAATATATTTTTTAACAAACTTTTAGACTTTCCATTATGTATTAGTTTGAAACATTTTATGATTTATGCATTACAGAAATATGTACTAGGATGAAAATATTTGCGTACAATACTTGTATTTCAATATATATATATATATATATATATATATATATATATATATATATATATATATATATATATATATATATATATATATATATATATACTTTATACAGACTTTTTTATATCTTTTAAATCCTTATAAACATTCTGAATTATTTTTCCTTGTCTGTGACCTTATCAAAATCGAGGTCAGGTAATTAATTTGCCATTAAGTTACTTCCGTTAACAAAATTTAGTGCGTATAACTTTCTGAATTTGACAAAATGTTCTTTGATTGTACAGATTTCATTTATTTTATTAGTGTATCATCTAGGGGCCGAGTTTTCTACAGGGCTCACCGTTACGGATCATTGCCATCTCACCTCTGCCTGTATGGGTTCGACTCTCAGATTCGGCCAATGTGGGTATGTGAGAAAGCTTGCCAGTAGCTTCTCGTGGGTCGGTGGTTCTTTCTGGGGCTTTTCCCGGGTTCTTCCTGCACCATTAATACTGGCCGCCATGTATAGCCTGTCGTGTGCTGAAAAATGGCGTTAAACGTTGCAACATCAAAAACAAGTATATAATGTAACTGTTAACATAAGTGACGATCCAGTAATATAGTCAAACGCTAATAAAATTACTTTCAGCAAACATCTGCAAGAAAGCGCATGTCTGGCATCCTCTCAAAGTTCATGTCAGTAACTGTGCGGTGATGTATACCTGTATAACTTATTAATGTGGACAATTTCTTTTACGATCGTAGCTAGTTACATTAACTTCTGATTGTCCCCTTCGCGACTTCTCATTGTTGCATGACTTACTTTATTCATTCCAGAGCTTCAGATCTCCCATTACGTTTGAAAGGAAAGAACTACCTTTTAAATGCTTTAAAGTTTGGTTATGTTTGTTTTCGTTGTAATAATTGCATAAATTTTGAAACTATAAACTTTGAAAGATACCGTGAATTCACTTTATTTCGTGGTATACCAGCTTTGGATTTCATTCGCCGTTTGCTGCACAGTTTGGATTTAACGACCTAGTTTGTACTTTGTTTTCTACAGACATTGATAGTCTTAAATCTACGGGTTTAAATATCGATAAAGCTTTAATTTATCACAAAATAACGAAGATTAGTAACGACGAAAATACGTGAATTTAAGTACACTGTATACATGTGAAGTCATGTACCATTATATTCTTATATCGTTCACCGCATGGATGTCAGATGATCTGTTATATTTTTATAATTTTGTTTTTCTCTAACCAGAACCTAATGATATTACATAATTTGCAATATTTGCTGACGATGTAAGTTTTGAAGTGTGATATTTTATTCTTGTTATAATGGGCTTCATTACAGAGTTTAATTATATAGTTTCTCTTGTGTGCTTTTCTTCACCAGTGTATTCAAGTTCTATACATTTCATGTAAAAGTGTTGTTTGGTAGTTGATTACAGAGTAAAATAACGGGTTTCACAGAGTTAAAATTTAATATGTTAATTGCCTTTCATTTTATAGACTACTTGTCTTTATTATTAAGCGACAAAATTGTTTTTCCTTTCTCTCGCAAAATTCGTTTTGATGGATAAATAATGTTTCGTTGAACCGACGATTATGCTAATATTGTATAATTAATTATGATTTTAAAAAATAAATAAAATAAAATAAAAAAACGTAGCTGATTATAAAAGGAACATATATTAAAGAGCATTCAACCAGATTAGTGGGGGCCCCGAGTGACAGAGTAGTCTAAAGCGCTCTCCGTTACGGATCACGTGGGTTCGGGTCTAAGATTCGGCTAATTGTAGTTATGTAAGAAAGCTTGCCATTAGCTTCTCGTGGGTCGGTGGTTCTTTCCGTGGGTTTTTCCGGGTTCTTCCTCCACCAATAATACTGGCCGCCATAAGTAGCCCTATCGTGTGCTGAAAAATGGCGTTAAACCCTACAACAACAATGACAACAACAATGACAACAACCAGACTAGCGTTTGTTAGTGTTTATGAATCTCGTTGAAATTAAAGGATTTTCTGTACGTTTTATCATAATCTCAACTTTGGCTCCAATTTTAAGACAAACGGTCATAGATATGGACAAATGGTCTTTAAGATAAACACATTATAAAGGGCTTTTTAATATTTTTGCAGTCTCTTTCACCGCAATAAATATTTTTTCATATTTTTGGATGGACTAATGAAATATTCCAAGTAAAGATAACATGTATGCCAATAGAAACAGAAATGAACAAGTTTTTTTTTGAAAAATCAATTACATGTAAGTATGAAAATATTAGCTTACAGCTGTGTAACCATTTTTAGATATAGGCTGTGTGAAACGTTAAATCAGCATTATTTCACCCTAGACATGGTCTTTGTAACATTCTACATCATTTTGTGATTCATCGGCACATTGGTGAAGGCTAGTGTTACACTCGTCCGTCAGTGCGTCGTGACCTCGCACCTTGATAAAGCATTGCATTAGGTTATTTTCAATCTGTGGTGCGGCATACGTGTTCTATAAACATGTTTTAGTTTTATTTTCTAAATTTGATCGAAACCCACTTTAAACATGGACACAATCAAACAATTTAATTTGTCAAAGATGTTTTAGAGGGTCTTGTTAATAGATTTAAATTAGGGAGTATTTCGTCATGAAGACTGGAGGAGATGGTAGAAGACAGTGAACACAATATAGCAAATTTTCATGAGGTTTATGGAATACACATTTCTTCATTGAAAGTAATTAGTATTGAATGCATGCATTTTATTCTTAGCTTGCATTAGAGTCGTACAATCGTAATGATGATGGACGAAATGAACTTCATTACATTTTGTAATTGCGTCAATAAATTAACATTAAGACGAAGCAGACATGGATTAGGAAATAATACACACAGCATTTAAATCTACTCGTAAGTTTAATGAGTGGCGCATATTTATCAGATTTTGATGTGTTTAAATTTGTCATTATTTCATTCGATTATTTTCTTTTAATGAACAAGATTTTTTTTTAAGTTCTATCACGAAATCTTTCATTGCATCCCAGCATTAAATACATGAATAAGGGCGGAAGGTTTATATTTATTTTTTGAATCAAATGTTTTTTGTTTGAGCTTTAATATTTAATAAATAGCAGACAATTTGGGACATGAAGGGATTTTCTTGTACTCTTTGACGGAAAGGAGCCGCGGTACTCAGTTGGTACAGCGCCAGACTCGTAATGATAGGCTCACGGGTTCAATACCCACCCAGGCCAGCTCGGGTCGGCTGCCTCTTTGTGTCTGTGGGAGAGGCATTAAGCTCCCACGGCAAAATATATTCAATAATGTGTTAAAATTGCCGTTAAAACAGCAGAAAATTAATATCTTTGATGAAAATATTAAGACATGCTTACGCAACTAAAAGGTATCAGGCTGAAGTATTTGGCAGAGAATTTTCTAACGTATTTGTTTAATTTTTTCTAACACAATTTTTGTTGCCATTAACATTTATTTTAAATCTAACTCTTGCTAGTTTTCACATGTGAGCAAATAATGTGTTTTACAATTTGTAGGAATATTCGGTTTCCCTTCATAACTGAAGAAGCAAGGGAATGTACTCTGATTCATAAAACAAACTGAAAAGAATTAGGGCTCGACAAGAAGATGTGCCTAATCCAGTATAAGATGAGAAAATTAGTATAAAGCACTTCGCAAATATTTCATATTATGGTCGTCATGTCTATTGACTCTTAAATCATATAGTTAACAATAATGCTTTTATATAACATGAGTTATGTAATATGTAAAATATATTTATTTTATATTCAGTTCGATTGCAACTGTATTACACCAGAATGTAACATATGTACATACTGACGAAGATATTGAGAATAATAAAATGTATATTCGTAAAATTTACGAAAAGGTTGTCTCCTTCATTAAGCTTTCTACTGTAGTTCTAAAGGAAAATGAATGATGTATCGTCACTGGTTTTTTCTCGAGATTTAGTTGAAAACAATAACAAAGTATGCATAGAAGAATTGGTCTTTGCACTGGTGACACATAAAACCAGTGCGATTTTTGGAAAGATAATCGTGGTGCATGTTAGCTTATAACCAATTCACTGAAAATTAATTTGATGCCTATTAGTATATATTTATACGTAGGACTGTCAATAGGCTTACACACACACGCGCGCGCGCGAAGAGTGGTTAAAACAAATCGTACCATTACGGATCACTTCCATTTCAATCTGTCGGCGTTTTTTCTGGTTCGCCAAAGACTTTTAGACAAAATGGTACTTGCAGCTGCCTCGCTTGGCGCTCAGCAATGATAGGTTAGTATTAGGACTGGTCAGCCTGGTGTCAGTATAATGTGACTGGGTGGGACCTCATGCTACATGTATGCGGCATGATGCCCCAGTGCTAGAGATCACTATGAACTGTCACACTGCAGACATTGTAACGATATGACTGAAAATAGTTAAAGCTACGATAAAAATCCAAATCACAAACAAAACACTGGCTGCCATGTTATTGCCTGACTTGGCGTTAAACCCTACAACAACACATACAGGAATTAAAATGGGGTTCATACGGAATGGCGATACAATTAGCAATACAAGCAATTACTCGACGCTGGTAAGGATACCGGTCCTTTTCTATTTTAATGTCATTTATAGCATTTATCATTCAACCAAATAGGATGAGAACAATATTGCTAAAATGACTATGAAGGCTACATGGCGGTGAAGATGACAACAATAATGGCTGATAGGTTTTAAGGATTTAAGGAAACACAACAACCCTTGGTATTACACAATACAAGAAAACAAAGAAACATAAGTGTGAAATTAAAATAGAGTAATATAATTAATGAAGCACTACTACTAAATTACTAACCCCTGTTATAGCATTGCTATATTTTTTCTGGTGCATATCTCCAGTCAAAGAATATTATTCTCTCCTTCAATTAGTAAATGGTGGTTTTAAAATCAACAACACATGCATCATCGGCTAGACAAAATACATCTTACTGCGGAAGTCTTTTTTTTTGGGGGGGGGGAACTGGACTCGGATAAGCAAGGTCCAGTCCAATTAAAAACATGTCACTCGAGAGAGAGATGACTGCGAATCCCTTCAGTCGCGACTAGCTACTGCACGATGCAAATTCCCCTCTTTTGGAAAACGCAAAGAACACCTCCGTCACGGAAGATGGCGACTAATTTAATGTGCTAGTGTTTCTACATTTGACGGAAAGAGTAAATTTTGTGCAAATTAACGTTACACAGACGACCCTTCCCTTACTGGAGTTGCTTTCCTTCCCTCTATCACCGTCCCGGTGGCTTAGTAGTTAGAGCGTCCGCCTCGGATGCGGGAGGCCGCGGGTTCGAAATCTGGCCCACTCATACCAAATACTGATAAAAAAAATGGCACATTAAGCTGCATCGCTTTCAGCAAAAGGAGGATACTGTTAGGATACTGTTAGGACTGGCAGACTTGGTGGCAGGATAATGTGACTGGGTGGGACATTATGCTGCATATATGCGACATAATGCCCCAAGGCGAGACACCACTATAAACTGCCATACTGCAGATAACGTAACCATATGACTGAAAAATTGTTAAAGCTAGTTTAAAATTTAACATCACATACACACTCACTTCGTTCGGGTAGTGACATTGACCTCTCCTAGTAACAGAGCGAATCACTTAGTAACCGAAAAGAAGTAGCCGTCCCTTCTTTCTGGCCAACAAGCAAAGCTACCTTATGCTAAGTCCTATTCCTAGTTGCCATTTGGAGGAAGGGATGGTATGGTGTTCCTGGACTATGGACTAAGACATGGACTAGATGTAATCACGCAATAAAAGTAGTTCATTATTATAAAATAAATTAATATTGCCCCTCCCCCGTACTGCTATTAAATATTTTGCACTACGTCAATATTAAAGCATAGTTGTTTGCCCTGTTACGTATAATTGATTTAAGTCATTAAATTTGTTTGTTTGTTAGATTCAAATTTGGCATTTTAAGTTTAAGATTCGTTCATGGAGGGAGGGTGATCTGTACTTTACAAAATAAACACCAGGTGTTGACATCATTTCAGACCTGGCTTCAGAGTTGCAAACAAGCTTTTAAAATGATTGGTTGGTTCCAAGGACATTATGGAGCTTTGTATAAACATCTTTCTATTTTAGTTGGGTCATACGGTGATACCACTATTTAACGGTGCTACCACTATTTTAGTTGGGTCATACGGTACGTGAGTTTGTGAACGTAAATTTGTTATAAAAGATTCTAGAAGATCACGTGACCCCTTTCTTTTTTTACGTAAAAACAGGTATATAAATTATGTTTTGGAGCGAAATGAGGAGCAGAACTTGGGCTGTTAGAGTACTAAGTTGTGTGTCGTTTTGCGTTACTTTAAATTACCTTGTGTTGGAAATTATTTCAATTCGTTTGGATTCAAGAGGATTTTTTTTTTTGTTATTTATCTGGAAGAGAATTGTTCTCATAGTATTTTATACCAAGAACTGACTTCAACAAGTGACATCGTCTTCCATCTTGGATACTTCGCTGGGATTCGAACTTGGAATTATTTGGACATTTTATTACCAGGAATTTTGCAATTTCTCTAGTGGATAATATTTGAATTATTTTTGGATTAATTTTGGAATTGATTCTTAAAACCGTAAGTTTAGTTTTTCTTTTCTGGAAAATATTTGTGCTCAATAAATTGTTTATTAAGTTTTTTACAAGCTTGTTATTTTCACTCTTTCTATGTTACTTTTTTTTTCGAGCCTAAGCACGTAACAGCCCCAACGTTTGAAAGTTTTTCAAATATTGGAACTTAACAGTCATTTGAAAATATAGTTACTTTTTTCACCCTTTTTTGTACACAATTATAGGATAGTACAAGAAGTACATGAACACCTGTAGACATTACATCAATCAGAATCGTACAGACAGATGACCCTGTCGCTACATCATCTTAGATACAGAAAGGACAAAGCAAGGTCATGTCTCTGCACCATATAACGTAAAATACATGTTGCAGAGAATCCGACTGTTCTGCTAGTATCACTTCCGGCTCCCCTCTTAGAGACTCAGGACTCAACTGAACCGGAAGTCCTGTCCCCAAAAACGCTTCCTGTGAAAACACAAGGACGTTACAATATTTTCTTTAACCCTCGCATCTCACACTACACCCAGCCTATCATCAGATAATAGCTATTAAATTTCTTCGCTCGCCCATTTATTCACATCGAAATATAATACTTTCCTGTTTGGTAAAAGAACGTCGTAAAAAAAACTCTGTATCAATTACTTGTACGTCTGATACATACATACATCAATAAATTGCGTCACATCAGGACATTTTCATAATCCCATTTTACTAATAACATCACAAACACAGACGTATTTCTTTACATTACAACTCATACAAAGAACACAAATATTAAAATATTCGTGCTCTGACATATCCATACATCCATATTAATTGATCTTCCACAGTTCAATCATTTTCCAAATTCACAATTCAAGTATGTGTAAAATTTCTAACATATCATATGAATAAATGCACTAGTTTACTACAAAGTAACCTAATGTTGAAATACATAATCAATTTTGGCCACAAGCTAACAATCTGCATAATTCTATACATTTCTCAAATAGGCATGTAAAGTAAACACTACAAAGGTAATTATACGTACATAGCAATCCTAGTAATTAAGTATACATACTACACATAATTAGAAATACTATGCCGTAATATTCGATACAATCGAGCAAATAACTTACTGACCTTTTCAAGGCTATGTCTTTCTTAGAATCTCCTCTCTCTAAGTTCTTACTAAACTACCCTTAACCCTAACCCTAACCCTAACTACCCCAGAGTAGCCCTATATAGCTTAGCAATCTTCCTAGGCGAGACTAAATGTTCGACTGTTAATTAGAAGTTATAATTCAGATCTAAATTGCTATCACACTATCTGTCTCAATTCTGATTGGGTGTCGCTGTGACCCGATCCAATCAACTTAACGTACAATGTCCTTATCGCTGCCTATCCACGTGGGGACAGATTTACAACACGCCCCATTACAGAAATAATAATAATAATAATAATAATAATAATAATAATAATAATAATAATAATAATAATAATAATAATATTGATAATGATAATAATATAATAATAAATAATGAGGACTTTGTATAGCGCCTAATCTTTAGAAGCTTTAAGCGCTTTACAACATCTATAATGATATGACTAGAGAAAGACAAAAAGCAAACACCATGAAATAGGAAAACATAAAATAAACCTGAAAATATGTAAGGTACGAAACATTATTAGGTCTTTAAGTGTTCTTGTAGTCGAAAAAGGTGAGTTTTAAGAGCACTCTTGAAAGGGATCACATTGTCTTTGTGTCTAATTTCAATGGTCAATTGGTTCCACATTGCTGGACTTGATAAACAAACGAACGTTGTCCGTAGGAATTCGTTTTCATAGGGGAAATAATGAGTATACGATTATCAGAAGAAGATCGTAAGTATCTAGCTGGTGAATAGACATGGGTGAGGCTGCATAGGTATGTTGGACTGGAGTCTGTCATTGAAACATAGCACAGAGAAAAAATTTTGTATTTGATTCTGTATCGAATCGATAGCCAGTGTAAGGTACAGAGCAGTGGTGAGGTGTGCTCTGAACGTGGTACTATAAGGATGATCCGAGCAGCTGTGTTTTGAAGTTTCTGGAGCAGATATTGAGATGAACCAGACATAATTCAGTTATAATAGTCTAGTTTTGATAGTACTAATGAACAAACACGTGTTTCAGTGGCATCAACTGAACGATTTTTTTGCGAAAGGGGTTGATGCATCTCAGCTCAAGATATGCAGCCTTGCATATGTTCATGATATGTTGGTGCAATGTGAGAGTAATGTCTAGAGTAACACCTAGGTTTCGTACTGACTGTGAGAATTCAATCTTGGTGTTGCTAATATTTATTTTTGAGGTAAAGGATGTAAATGAGAATGTCTTTATGTTGTGACCATAATGACCTCAGTTTTATCATCACTCATATGCAGCTTGTTACATGTCATCCATGATTTCACATTATAAATGCGCGTCTCTACTCCTTGGATGGTAGCATCAACTTCAGTTAGGTGACTAGACTTGTATATTTGGGTGTCATCAGCTTACAATTGGTGAGACACTGGGTGATGATCTATGACACTTGAGAGCGGTTGAGTGTTTAGAATGAAGCGAACAGGCCTAAGAACACACCCCTGTGAAACACCAAAACTTAGATCAACTGGGCAGGAGTTTATTCCATTTGCAAATACAATTTGTGTCCTGTTGATTAAGTAGGACTTGAACCACTGTAAGGCTGTATTCTGAATGCCAAATGCATGCTGGAGACGGTGAAGTAATATATCATGGTCTATTATGTCAAATGCTGCAGATAAATCCAGGAGAGTGAAGACTGTAAATCTGTCATTAACTACTTTCAGAAGAGTAGTTTCAGTACTGTGTCAAGGGTGATATATAGACTGTACATTGCTAAAAAGACTGTTTAAAATTAAAATGAGATACAAGTTGGGTTAGAACAACGTTTTCGAAGATTTGTTATATGAACGGGAGATTAGAAACTAGGCGGTAGTTCTTTAAATCCCTATATTCAAGTGTTGGTTTGTTCAGCAGAGGCTTTACGATGTCAGGTTTGAAAAATGATGGGAATTCCCCGGATGTGAGAGAGAGAGAGAGAGAGAGAGAGAGAGAGAGAGAGAGAGAGAGAGAGAGAGAGAGAGAGAGATATTAATAACATCAGTTAGTGAAGGCAATATTGGGTCTAAGCACTCAAGCAGCAGTGATGTTGGAATTGGATCAAGTTCACATGACTTTGGTGCACTCTTCATCACGATTTTCGGTACTTAATCCATATAGACAGGTTCAAATGCTCCTAACAGTTGTCGCTGAAATTCTGCATCATAACTGTATGGTGACGAATCAATTGAATTTGTGCTGCCAAGAGAATCTCTAATGGTTTGTACTTTGTCATCGAAGAAATTTGCCAATTGGTCTGGTAGGTCTAGTGGAGAGAAGGTAGCTGGAATTGGTGTACATTTGTTCCTTGACATTATTTTGTTTGTTATCTCGAAGACCTCTATGCAGCTGGAACTCTCCGTGCTCTTAGTACTGTAGTGGGATAATGTGTCTAAATGGATTATGTCTTCTTAGCGGCTTCATAGATTTCTTTATGAATAGTGAGTCTGGTGGAGAGCCAAAACCTCTCTGCTTTACGGCGATGTCTCTTAGCAATACGATGCTAGTCCTGAACACTGCAATACCACATTTTTTTAATGATACTCTGCACTTGGTGAGAGGGGCATGTTTTTTAAGCAATGAACGCAGGCAGTTATCGAGTTGTTCTGCTGTAGGAGGTAAGAAAGTTGTTAGGTTTCTTGGATGTCATGCATTGGTGTGGTTCTATTTAACATACATAGGTTTCTCATAGTAACAAAAATAGGTGAAGGGTTAAGGACTGATACGTCGAGATGGCATATAATGCAGAGGTGATCTCATGCAAGGTCGTTACCTACAAGGGTGGATTGCAGAATAGTATCATCAGGTCTATGAAGAATCCAGTCTAAAATGTGACCAAGTTTATGGGTGGGTTGGTTAACTGACTGTTTAAGGTTGGAAACATGAACTGAATCAAGGAGTTTTGACGTATATGGGTATCCAGTACAGTCAAAGTGAAAGTTGAAATCTTCAAGAATAATTAGGTTGCTACCTTTTGAATTTCCATACACCAGAAGATTCGTAGACTGCTCCAAAAAGAGAGATTCAAGCAGCTGTTTTTTCTACTAGGAATAGAGCGGTCGAGACATTAAAAATGGTCTAACCTTTGTTCCAGTGTGAGTGTTGATTGGACTAGTTCAAACTATGTGTGGCAGAAACTGAAGGTTGTCTTATACTTAAAACATTGTGTCATGGAATTATGTGTGATGACAGCAATTCCACCTCCTCGAGAGTGGCGGGGAAATGACTTGATGGAGTAAGAAGTGGGTGTTAAATCCGTGCACATAGATTCATCGCCTGATGTTTTTAACCATGTTTCTGTCAGGAAGAAGACGTCGAAATGCTGGTCGTTGATAAATTTAACTATTTATGTGCGCGTTTCCGGTGGTCCTACTGATAGGGCGTTAAATAATGCAATACGCAATGATATCTTACACAACAGTTGACGATTTTACATGGATTTTCGCAAGTATTTCAAAATTAATGGCCGAATTTTGAACTTGTTTAGCTGGAAAGGGCAAAAGGGAGATACCTGGTATTCTTCTTCCTGTTCTACGCCGGCCACCTCTGAAACAACGTTTCTCTTTTTCGCTTCCTTTTTACATTTAATTAATGACGAATGTAGTCCCGGTTAGTTTAGTCTTGAGCACAATGTAGTATGAAAAGCCAAGGTGTGGTCATTTAAAATAATTAATGAGGGTCCATCGTAGCGTAAGCGGGTTCACTGGCGATCACGTGATGGTGGTTTTTAAAAAATCAAATAACGTATTAACAGTGGAACAAGACAAAACAAGAAGATGAAGAAACACATACGAACTGAACAGCTAATGCATGATGAAAGACAATAATGTAGACGAAGATAGGCAACAAGTACATATATCATGAAAATAGCACAAACACGTAAGAGCTACGTCAAGCCGGTTAAGCGATAGCGGCCTTTCCTTCTGGAAGTCCATCTAAAAAATCTAAGATGTCAAAAAATCAACCGTCAAATATCGATATTGGGCAGGTCGTAGAACTGTTTAATTCGAATTTTACATAGTTTATTGTCAACTATATGAGAGCACATGTACTTTAATCATTAATAATTGTTTCAGCTATATAAAAGAAAACATATTGCTGAATTATTTATTTCTTCTTTTGTTTTTTGTGTTAAAGGGCATACCTTTTATCAGACGACATGAATCGATTTAAATGATAAACATCGTTAAGGGAATTTGTCATGTGGCAGTAAACATTATGTTTTCGAAAACAAAATCATCGAGTTTACAATTGGTTCACCGTCAAATGTAGATATTGAATAAGTGTTAAGGGAACCATTTAAGTTTCTTTTGTCAGTTCAGAATTGAATATCCTGGGTTTTTTCTTCTGACAGATAAACCTGCTACTCAGATCATACGTGCGACAAGATTTAAATGTACTGACATTTCTGTTTTAAAAAGAAACATGTTTTAGTTAAATAATATCATTGCACATTCGGTTCTGAAAATGAGGGCAATGTGAATAAGCCGTACAGCCTGGACCACCGTTAGCGTCAAGGTACTGATTACTAATGCAAATCTAAATCGCCTTGCAGAAACGTCTGTCCCCGCAGGACAGTATCAAGTAAGAATTATATTGATTTTTCAGTCTGCATAAAACGTATCAAAATTAAAAACTGATTTTGTTAAAGATCGGACACTATGAATATGTAACAAATAATTATTTTTTTTTCAAATGGATGCAGGTTAAGATAGCAACATTCTCCAGATGTATGAGTTTAAATGCGTCTTGATAACGTATGTCGGAATAAAGAAATTGTACAGTTAATAATCTGTCATTTAATATATTTGCAGCAACACTAATAGGATTTCTTATGAACTCTATGAATACAAAGTTGAGCTACTGCAAAGGTTTAAAACATAATTAAATAGCAATTAGTAGTTTGGCAGTATCAGTGACATAATATGGAAGGCAATACTGACTTTATCTTGATCATCGCATGCATTACTGGCTTAGAAAGATAACAAATGCAGAAAATTACAGAAATGCAAGAAATTGAATTATTAGCAAACTATATGCACGACAGCAGTACATTATAAATACATACGATAAGACTTGTAACGAAGTTACGCATAACAAAGTCTTAGTTACTGAATAGTGTCAAGGCAGCTAGACGATGTACTACATCCCCATCCGGCAGCTGGAGAGGGATGGGCTCTGCAAGACCATTGTTGCCCAAGACACACTGACAATGCTGGACACAAGTCTATTCTTCAACTACCATCATGATGATGAAGAAATATAGGTGGTTTACAACAAACTTTATCGTATTCTAAACATGGTCAGCAAAAACCATGTCACGATGTCGTGATCACTATCAATATCAGCGCCTGAGAATGTTCTTGTTTTTGCTCTATTGGTGCCTAGTAGTTAACGGTATTGAACCAGCATGTGGTCGATCTGGTTATGATGGGTTTCATTTGGTGATTGCCATGTCCAGCATCGTTAAGCTTTATGTTGTCCCAGGGTGTTGTCTCTCTTTTTCATTGGTAAACTCATTGCAAGAATGTCCACAATTATCATCCCAGTCTTTTAGAGCATCTTTGCCAACTTTGGCATTCCATTCTCTTTGGATGGTGACGACATCGTGATTATGAACTTCCGAGTAAGGCTGAATAAATTTAACAAGCCAAAAAATATCAGGCTGAAATTCAACCTTGAACAACTGAAGGACCATAACATCTGCAAGTCATTTCAAGCCACAATTGATTGGAGGAAGATTTGCTCCACTCCTTGTGATGGATGTTGATGTTAAGTAATTACAACAGCTGCCAATGACATCATTGACTTCCATCACCCAAATAAAATAAAATATGGTTACAGAAGAGATTCTGATTTTGTGTGGTGCTCGAAGAGGCCTCAGAAGCAGCAGACACAAGACTGGGGCAATACGTACCGAGAAATAAACAAGAATATCAGAACAAACTTGAAGAAAGCTAACAAAGATTAGATTGAACAAAAGTGCACAGAAATAGAGAGCTGTCTGATAACGAAAAACAGCATAAATGCATTCCAAATGGTGAAAGACCTCAACAAACAGAAGCAACCCAACGTCAGTACATTTCAAATGGAAAATGGAAAGTGCCTTACTAAAGCGAATGAAATTGGAGAAAGATTGACTGAGTATTGTAAAGAACTCTACAACCATCAGTCCACAGGAGATACAGAGGCTCTTGAAGTTTCAAACTCTATAAATGATGATGATTTCCCCATTCTCAAAGAAGAGGTGGAGTCATCAATAAGATCACTGAAGAATGAGAAGGCAGCTAGAGTAGAGAACATCCCAGCTGAACTTATAAAGAATGGGAGGGGGTCAGTGATAGAGCTACTAACATAAATCTGCAACAAGATCTGGCAGACAGGTGAATGACCAACACAGTGGACCCAGTCTCTGATTATAACATTCCCTCACAAAGGCAATCTCCAGCTGTGCCGAAATTACAGAACTATCAGTTTGATCAGCCATGCTAATAAGTTATGCTGAAGATCATACTGAACAGACTGAAACCACAAGCAGAAGAAATAATCGCTGAAGTACAGGCAGGGTTGTGGAGTGGAAGAAGCACAATACAACAAATATTCAATATCAAGGTTCTGCGTAAAAAGGTGTTCGTAACATCAACAGGCAAAGGATATGTTGTATCGATCTACTTTGCACACGTATCGTTGACTATCATCATCATCATCATCATCATCATTATCATCATCATCAGTCTCTTGACCCAGTGTGCTCGTCAAAGCATTGAACGCATTGAAATTTATGAAATACTACGTGTCTTCTCTTTGTTTGCTATGCACTACTGTTAGCAGGTGACATCGCAACTATGGTGGCAGGGTCCAGTTTCGTAAATTGGCCCCTGGCAAATTTCTTAACTTAAGGGTATGGTGTGAGTTTTTGAGCTACTATTGTGTAATAATTAAAGATATGGATAAATTTATGAACTAGGTGTTTCAGGCTTGTGTTGTTCTTGAAATTGATGTCAGACATGTACACTTTCCATAGTTACTCTGCAGTATGTTGATTGTGAAATACCAATAGTCGGCTAGGAAGAAGAGCTAGCCTCCCATAGCAGTAGACACGTGGGTTCAAGGCAAGTAGAATATCTCAAAAACGGCATGGATGACAACTATTATGAATTGCATCAAGCTATTTAGTAGACAATGTTTTTCAAAATTTTCATCTAGGAAAAGGCCTTGCGTTTGCACTGTGAGCACCACATGCTGTCAAAAATGGTCTTCGGATGTGAAAAATGTATAAATAAAATAGGGGTTGGGGTACATAAATATTTTATTCTAAGAACTTCAGTAGACTTGTCAGGTCATGTGTGTGATATGATTATGTTGCACTACATAATACCTATCCAGAAATATGTACCTTTTTGACCTCACTCGCGTATTATATTTTTAATGAATTTTTATATTAGGCAGGTGCATGCGACATTAAATTTGTACATAAAAACTGGACCCTGCCCCCTATAGTCACACTCAGTGACACGCATTCAGCAAGGGAACCTACTCAAACATGAGTTTTACTGTATGAGAAGAGTTATCCTTGGCATTTCTTACATGGACACGTTACAAACGAAGAAGTGCATAATAACCATAAGGCACAAAGTACCGGTATATCATTATGAAGACCTCATCACCAGTGTCAAAAAGAGAAAGCTGAAATGGTATTGCCATGTCATTAGAGCCAACGGTCTATTCACAACAGTACTATAGGGCAGAGTCCAAAGTAGCAGAAGGAGAGGAAGAGAAAAAAGTGGATAGACAATATCTCAGAATGGAGCAGGAAACGTTTTGCGGAGAAACAGGCATTGGCGCATGATCAGTGTAGGGAACTGGTCACATGTTCAGCAGCACAGTGCCTCAATGACCACACGAAGTCAATATACTGATGATGATGATGACGATGATACTGCCAAAACTTGGTAACGATTCACGTCTAAATCAAACAGAATCAATCGAGGGTATTATGATAGTTTTGAATTTTAGTAACACTAATTATTACGAAAGACGGGTACGTCGAAAGAACACGAGACTTGTGCTTATAAATTCAAACCAACTACATCTGTAATTTTGTTTACCTTTTATGTGAATTAGGATTGGCTTTTTATCTACCTACATATATTAATTAAAATCAAAATATCCAAGAAATAATTAATAGTGGGAATTTTAATTTTAATTTTAAGGTAGAAGCATTTTTAGTTTTTGTAATATATCGAAAGCTGATTCACACTAAAAACATAAAACAAAATAAAATAAAACTAATATCCATTGAAATGTAAGCCAAAAATTGACAAAATTATAGATGTAATTATAATAAAAAAGAGTCAAATATGAGAGAGAAGAATTTTTTGTTTTTAATCTGTAGCGAATGCGTAGCTAGTTGAGGATATCCGGCACAGGTTACTTTTCAAATATATTCGTGAGGCATCCTATTTCATTGATTTAGTGAGAGAAATGTGAAAAATATTTTGACAAATTAATTTATAAATTGTTCACAATAATTTCCAGCAATTAGTCTAATAAAATACTAGGATATGCCAATTTAATATGCTTTTACCCTTATGTCTAATGCACAGTTTGATCCAGAAATGAGAATTCATAGTCCTTGAATAATAATGAAGTCTGGAGAGAAAAACAGGTTGCATTATGGTATGTAATCCGTCTGAGTGTCAAGGACAAATTAATTTCCATTCACATAGGAAATCAACACAGATTAGTTCAGTATCCTCTTCTGTCCAATATCCAAGAGAAAGTGCTCCATCTTCTGAAGGATCTTCTGCAGAAACCTCGTCATGTAGGACATACTGACAGCATTCAGATGGCATACCGTATACTGGGAAACATTCAAATGGTATACCATATACTGGGAAACATTCAAATGGTATACCGTATACTGGGAAACATTCAAATGGTATACCGTATACTGGGTAACATTCAAATGGTATACCGTGTACTGGGTAGCATTCAGATGGTATACCGTATATTGGGTATACCGTGTACTGGGTAGCATTCAAATGGTATACCGTGTACTGGGCGTACTGTATACTGGGTATCTCAGATGGTATACCGTGTACTGGGTATCTTTCAGATGGTATACCGTGTACTGGGTATCTTTCAGATGGTATACCGTGTACTGGGTATCTTTCAGATGGTATACCGTGTACTGGGTATCTTTCAGATGGCATACCGTGTACTGGGTATCTATCAGATGGCATACCGTGTACTGGGTATCTTTCAGATGGCATACCGTGTACTGGGTATCTTTCAGATGGTATACCGTGTACTGGGTATCTTTCAGATGGTATACCGCATAATATATGGTGGTAAGAGTGTATACTCTTAAAATAAGTAACAAAAAAGAGCGAAGACAATAAAGCTTGTAAAGTTTGATAAACAGTTTATTTCCCTAGAGTATACAGTGTAAAGTGAGAAATAAGAACTTACGGTATAGCAATTATAATCCAAATTATAATCCAAGAATTAAAGACAAGTCTTAGTAATAACAGTCCTGAATAAAATTTAGCTAGAGTCCCGAATATATCCGAAATTGGAGGTGATGATATCTGTAATAACCTACGAAGTGCATATGTGTCAATAATCTCTTTTTGAATCACATAAAATATTATTCCAGTTTAAAATTAAGTATAAATTCCAATGAATGTCTTTATCCAAGAATCATGTCAGAGCACTTTTGCATTTCCAGGGAAAATAGTCACATGAATTCAATAATTCGAAGAAAATAAAACGAAGCCCAAACTGGGCACAACATAATACGACCTAATGTGTAAAATATTTTAAGCCCGACTGACACACCTGTAGCAAAACATCTGTTATGCAACTAATTAGGACACAAAACAGATTCTGGATGAAAGTCAAAAGTTAATTATTCTGGGAAAAAAAGACGTTTGTTACCAATTGACACATGATACATATCACACAGTCCACAGGGGCTCGTATCGTTGCTTACAATCGACCGGTCCTACATGTACTATATAATAACTACAAGGGAGGACACTTCTCTCCTTTCTCGCACGACCCATTTAAGAATAAACGCTGTTATTTCAACCCACATTTCGCCTAGAGTAATAAACTGGGTACCGATATTTAGCTCAGACATTTGACTATGTATCCCTGTCAGCAGTTTGACAAAATATCATACCTTTAAGGAATGCCAAATCATTTTCCCACGGTACCGCTCGACACGTACCTGATCGCGCCCGCTTAATATTCAAGAACAACGCGCTGAATGGAATACTGCACTCTCATTGGCCAACCGAAAATGACGTGCGCGTCTATTTATAAGTTAGTCCGGGAAATTTAAATTGCTCGATTGTCCAAATGAAGCAGACGAAAAAAAGAATAAAATATGACGGAATCACACATTGTTTCATGGTAAGAATGATCAAAATGTGAAGACCATCTTTTGTTTTAAATTTATTAAACAATAAAGATCACAAATGTTTGCAAATATATATACTCCTGAAAGTGGTATATGATTATATGATTGTTGCCATTAAGATATGTCAATAATAGAAAATGTAAATAAAAGAGATTCTCTCCATTTCTGAAAAATCTCTGCAGCTTGCATAAAGCACCATTTCAGATTTAAGATTTAAAGCATGCATTGTTACATGTATCATTGTATATGAAAATTCATCACAAGAATTCCCTTCCTTTCCTCTTATATTTTCAATTTAGTCATAATCATTTCTAATATAAATTATGTGAATCTTTTCAGCATTTGTTTGCAGAATGCAACCCAAAAAAAAACATACTGCAGGGTGGGGCTTCAGTTTAATATTAACTAACTATATTTACAACGTGTATTTTACAGATTTCTAAGATTGTAATTATTTGGTACCAAATGAAGGGTGGTTAATCTGTTTAAGAATTTTCACATTTCCTATAGGTATTCCATCTAGACTTGGGAAGTGTTAGAAGTGCTATCCAACTAACTGCATTTTTAAACTTTAAGATTTTAAGCATAATATCTTTATAAATTATTCCCTTAATACACTAGATTACCAAAGTTTAGTTGTCATTGAGTCATTTCATCAGGGTCTTGGATCACAACGCAATCTCTATTTTGAAGAGAATATTGTATTATAGTATTTTTTTTTAAAAGATTACACAGGGGGAATATATACTGTCACAGCCTATGTACCATTCTATCAATCCATCATTCTATTAATAAATGTACAGAATCTCCTTTAACACTGCTGAATATAATGGCATGACATTATGAAATATGATTGATGTTGATCAGAAAGGTGTATACAAGTTTTAGAATTTTATATTATCTCTTATGTGGAGAAAAGTTGATAAGACACTGTTTTTCAGTATCTTCAGTATGTATGTATGTATGTATGTATGTATGTATGTATGTATGTGTGTGTGTGTGTGTGTGTGTGTGTGTGTGTGTGTGTGTGTGTGTGTGTGTGTGTGTGTGTGATCTTACCAGTTATTAAGATATTATGATGGATGAGAATGTACCCCTTAGGTCAATTTCATTCACATGCATACATTTTTTCTCAACAATCAGTCATTTTATATATGGTAACAGTGTGAATCTCAATAGTTTATAAGTTCTGACAAAAGGAATATGACCCTTGCGTATAGACACTGACCTATGCGGACAAGTCATCTGCATGATTGTATTTGTCTCTAAATGGCCATTAATTATATAAATGGTTATATGATGTGGATTTCATTCTTATAATGAGGTTTGCATAAAAAGCATTATATATAACACCTCTTATGCAAATCTGTACTAACCCATTTTGATCATATCTGTAACCAACTATACATAAATCATAATATGTGTGAATGTTTATGCATATATATTAATTTGCATCCATCCCATCTCTCTGTCTCTAACACTCACACACATGTACAAATTCTCTTTTGAACTGAGTCCAAGTTGTTGTGGATAACATTCCAGGTGTGAAAATCAGAGAAAGTAAAAATATGGTATGAAATGAAGATGAAATTACTGATTGAAACATATGTTGTCTATTTCAAGTATCCTTAAACAGGAGTGTGTATATAATTTTTGTAATAGTTTATTGTTAAAAATGTGTTCAAAGAAAAATGATATTGTCACTGGACTGGAGATAAACTGATAATATCATTCCTATGGAAGGTATCTCAAAGAAAAACTGAGTGATCATTGCTATTCATTGATGCAAAATGCTACAAATTTAGGAATTTCAGGACTCTACATGTATTACAGTCTGAGAACTTAGCGCGCGTGTGTGTGTGTGTGTGTGTGTGTGTTGACGTTTTTATACATATACATCCAAATATTGGTGAAAATGCTAAAAAGAACAGGAAAAAAAGAATTTCAAAGAGAAGGAAGATTTTTTAAATTATGTTTTATCTTTTCCTCTTTTTTTCACATGAGGTCTGTTATTAAAATATAATGTTCAAATTTACCTTCTGTTTGTCTGTGTACTTGTGACAAAACATAATGATGTGGAATCAGGCTTTGAATCTTCTCATAGCTGATAATTAGTTCTCCTCTGTCATGGTACACATCATTTGGCACAGGCTTAAGTTGAAAGAAATCACCAGAAACAATGATCTGAATGCTACCAAATGGGAAATTGCTCTCCTTTACTGTTCTGAGCACCTTCTCTGTTTGCAGAAATAATTTCAGAGATAGCATGGAAATTTCATCAATAAAAAGAGTGTCAACATTCATAAGCCTTCTTTAATATCTATCATATCATCATTATTTTTAATCTTATCTATCAAAATTTCATCAGGGAAACGGCCGTCCTGAATGCCCGAAAACTTGTGTATTGTCATCCCGTGCAACTGAGAAGCAGCTATACCTGTACTGGCTGTTAAGTAAACTGTTTTTCCTATTTCTTTCAGTCTTTCGCTTAAATTGTTAACTAGGAAGCTTTTACCAGTGCCAGCCTGCCCTAATATCATGATATTGTGACCTGACATTGTGGCGTGTACGATATCCTCCATCATGCAAACACGTGCCAGCATCAGCAATACTACGATCCCAGTGAAAACACCCGCCATATGTCAATGTATTTCAGCCAATCCAAAAATTACGATTAAAAATCTAAGCCAACATGCGTAATTTTCGGTTGGCCAATGAGAGTGCAGTATTCCTTTCAGCGCGTTGTTCTTGAATATTAAGCGGGCGCGATCAGGTACGTGTCGAGCGGTACCGTGGGAAAATGATTTGGCATTCCTTAAAGGTATGATATTTAGTCAAACTGCTGACAGGGATACATAGTCAAATGTCTGAGCTAAATATCGGTACCCAATTTATTACTCTAGGCGAAATGTGGCTTGAAATAACAGCGTTTATTCTTAAATGGGTCGTGCGAGAAAGGAGAGAAGTGTCCTCCCTTGTAGTTATTATATAGTACATGTAGGACCGGTCGATTGTAAGCAACGATACGAGCCCCTGTGACACAGTCCACGTATAACTCTGACTCGATGATTTTTAATCACCATCTCTTCTCGATGGTGATGTGATAAATATATATGAATTTGAGAGATTGTCCAAGATCAAGCCTTCTAAAAATAAATTTAGTATAGACAGAATACCCCCTGACGTACGGTACCGATACAAATTCTGGTTGGTCCAAAGAATCAAAGTTTAATTTATTAAATTTACGATGCCAAGAAGGAATTTAGCAAAGATGGCGCATCTGATGTCAGGTCAAGATTCAAAATCACCAATGGTGTCGATACTACAACACCATTGTACAGCTTTAAATCAGCACGGCACGAATATATGTGAAGAAAAAATTTAAACAATGATTAGAATCCAATCTTTCAACTTTTATTTAAATGTTAAGCTTGTTTTCCTTCAACCAATTGATCAAGGAATTATAGCGAATTTCAAGAAATTCTAAAGATCGCTTGTTATTCGAAAACTGCTGTCAGACATTGATGGGTCATCTCCCACATAAAAAGCGTTCAGCTCCAAAGTCGTCTGCATCCTGTTTTTCGCCGTGTTGTCGTTTAAATTGAATTCCGTTGCGCATTTTCCATCTTTTCAACCATCCATTTTTGAGCAATGTTTCGCATGCTATACTATGATATTTCCCACGCTATTGCTCCCTAGTTGGCGCGGATATACATGTATATACCATCTAAGGCGTCCTTTACATGTCAATCATGTACAAAGTCGCATGTATCGACTTAATTGTCGGCTTATTTGAAGCGCTACATCAATGGACTGGCAATAACTGATCCGGCGTGACTATGTGCAGTTATCCGGCGTGTGCAGTTAACCGATGTGCAGTTAAGTGGAGTCGACTGTATCCGATAAATAAGAAACATCGTAGATACTCATTAAAAGAAAAACATGGCCTTTGAAGTTTATAAAGAAATTTGATATACCAATACAATGGTATATACAATTGTGATACGCCAATTGCGCAATAATACACATATATAAACACTCAAGCGACCGTCTGCGGTTGATTCTAGATCAATGATAAATTCCGACACATTAATCATTAGTGTTGTATGAAAATAACAATATAAGTATTAGTAATGCTCGTGTTCTCAATGAATTTATTATGGTACACATTTTCATCGCAATCCTTTCGGAGTTATGTTCCCCCTCCACTCTCCTGCTAAACGTACAAACTATGCAGAACTCTGGAGTGAGAGAGATAAAGAACTTGTGCTGGATTAAAACCTTGAAATAGAAATTACACCAAGTGACCTACAATAATATGGTTGATTGTAACTATACATGTGCCCTTTCCTTGGGATTTATCTACAGTGTTTATAAATGACAAACTTGCGATTCCTTGGTTACGTCGTACACATACTCTGATGTATTGAATATGTTCTTTTATTATTATTTCTTAAATATAATATAATGCTCTCTATCTCTATCTCTCTCTCTCTCTCTCTCTCTCTCTCTCGTAGCAAGATGCGGGCTAAAGTATTGGAAATGACGAACTTAGATGATTTTCTTTTGTGTCTTACCACCTGGACTTATGAATGATGGTAGAAGTTAAGTCAAACTGACCAAAGCAGAGAGAGAGAGAGAGAGAGAGAGAGAGAGAGAGAGAGAGAGAGAGAGAGAGAGAGAGAGAGTTTATGGTTGCTTATACTGCTCTCAAGTTGAATAATGACTTTAATCAACTGTAAATATATTTTTAAAATTTTAATTAACAATTGTTGGTTCATATTTCGTTTAGTGTATGTTCCACAATAATTTCTAAGGGCCTGTAGGTTAATGGCTTAGCGTTCATGTGAATGGCGTACCTAACCAAGTGTTTGTAGCGCTCTACGTTTATTATTAAAATAATCTTTCATGTATATATCAGAAGTGAGTATTATATTCATTTAATCCCTCTGAAGAAAAGTAGAATCTAGAAAAGAAAAAAAAAATAATCAACTTGTCTATATTCAGAGATGATTGTAAATAGCCACAAAAGGCATAGAACTACATTTTGTAGCGGACACACTTGGGGATATGTGTTCATTTGCTTGATCAATATACAGCTGCCTGAAATAAATCTGACCTCCGTTCAAAAGGGAAAATATATTTATTTATATGTGATATAAATAAAATATATGTACAATATGTACGCTCTATCAGTGATATACCACTTGTATAAATATTTCATTAAAAGAAAACTCTACAAGCCTCGTCTCCGATTTTAATAACAAATTTATACATCTTCGTGGTATATATATATATATATATATATATATATATATATATATATATATATATATATATATATATCGAAACAGACACATCTTTAACCCATTCATGGTAGTCGATTAATACTAGATGATGATCCAGCTGGAGATAAGGTTATAATTAATAATCAAGTCACAAACAAGCTCATGTTTGGGTTAAAACTTTGATCCAATCAAAAATGAAATACCTAATTTATACCTTGCTTGTGTAGTTACTCTCTTGTCTGGTTATTTAGGAGATAATGAGACTCACCACAATTTGTCTTGGCCGAAAATTAAATGTGATGTTTCTTAATACTGTAGAGCTTGATAGGAACAATACAATTCCAGCATAACTAAGATTTATATGCAAGAAACGCAAGCATTAGAAGAATGATGGTTTATCGTGTAGGTCCCTTCCCTAAGGTCAAGTCATACAACCAGTACTTGTCGACCACAATGTGTGTGTGCACAAGCTTTACACTATTTACCCCGCCACAATCTCTACAGTCTGATCACGGGTTACATTTCAAGTTTGAAATTTCCAACAAGATATGCTTGAATTTGTCATCAAATAATCATGCAAATAATGCGCCTATCACCTTGAATGTCGAGGGCCTTTGGAAAGATATCCTTCAAGTATTATAAAAAATTTGATCATATTGCTTCGCTACAGGAAAGATTTTGGATGAGGGTGTTTGTTAACTATTATGGAATAAGTTCAAGAATCTATGGGTTTTAGTTCTTTTGGACTAGTTTTTGGAAATATTGTCTGTGGATTATTTATGATGTTATACGAGAAACTTATTTTGAACAGTAATTCAGAGTCTTCCTTACAATGTTTCCGATTTCAAAAATAACTTGCCAAAGACCCGTAAAGCAGCACGAACTAACATTACCTATACTCAGTGGAAACGGAAATAAAGGTATGACAGAAATGAAATGAGTTTTCAGAGTTTAAGAGTTCTAGTTCCTTTGTCATAACTCTTTGGGCTGATGTCTATGATTAAATATAGAATTGAAAAGATGGCAAATAACTTGTATTAATACTCCTTCGAACAAAACAGCTTAATCATAAAAATACATTAAATGGTTGTTTTGGCTGTTATAGCCTAGCTAATCATTCAATCAAATAAATGGTGCGGCTGTAAATAAGGATAACATGAAATCTGTCTGTAGTTACTTTTGTTTAATTATTGTCAAGATTTCAGAAACATTAAAGATTTCGATCCAGAACTTTACACATATACAGCCACAAGGAATAAGTGAGGCAAAACAGAAAGTATGTGAATATATCCGCTACTTTCCAACACGAAGATATAAATTCTACCATAACGCTGAAATTGTAGATCCTCCACTTTTGAAATAGCATCTTTTCATGTCAAATCCTCTCAGGCAGGAATGTTTGTAACTCGAGATTACTAACAAACTAAAGTCAAAGAACAAATATACACCTCTTCAAACTGAATTCTCTCCAACAGACTTTCCTGACCTGTTTGAAGATTTCTTCCTTGACAAGGTACAAATTGATAAAGACAACACAATTTCAATTGATTCGTCATCAACATACAGTTGTGATACAGCATTTCACCGACAACGCGCTTGAACCTGTCTCTATGGATTTAGTAGGTACAATCGTGATGATGAGTGCACCTAAACCACGTGAAATTTTGATCCAATTCCAACATCACTGCTGATTGAGTACTCAGATCCTATATCGCCATCACTAATTGATGTTATTAATACCTCTCACTCATCCGGGAAATTCCAATCATTTTTCAAAACTGCCACTGTAAAGCCTCTTCTGTAGAAATCAACACTCGACCATAACAATTTACAGAACTACCACCTAGTTTCTGATCTCCTGTTTATATAAAAATTCTTATAAACAGTTGTTCTAACCCAACTTCATCTGAATTCAAACAGTCTATTTAGCAATGTAGAGTCTGCATATTGCCCCTGACACAGTACTGAAACTACTCTTGTGAAAGCAGTTAATGACTGTTTCGGATAGCGGAAAGATGACAGTCCTCACCTTCATTGATTTGTCTGCAGCATTTGACACAATAGACCATGATATATTACTTCACCGTCTCCAGCATGTATTTGGCATTCGCAATACTGTCTTAGTGGGGTTCAAGTCCTACTTAGTCAACAGGACACAAATGGTATCTGCAAATGGAATACACTCCCGCCCAGTTGATCTATATTGTGGTGTCACACAGAGGTCTGTTCTGGATCTGTTCTCTTCGTTCTATACACTCAGCCGCTCTCAAGTGTCATAGAGCATTACCCAGTGTGTCACCAATGGTACGCTGATGACACCCAAATATACAAGTCTAGTCACCCAACTGAAGTTGATGCTAACATCCAAGGAGTGTAGAGGTGCATTTCTGATGTGAAATCATGAATGACATGTGACAAGCTGCATATGAATGATGATAAAACTGAGACCATCCTGATCACAACACAAAGACTTTCTTATTCACATCCTTTACCTAAGGCAATAAATATCAGCAGTACCAACATTAAGTTCTCAAAGCCAATACGAAACCTTAGTGTTACTCTAGACAGTACTCTCATATTACACCAACATGTCATGAACATATTCAAGGCTGCATATTTTGAGCTGAGACGCATGAGCTCCATTTCAGCTGATGTCACGAATCCACGTGTGTGTTTATTGGTGCTTTCAAGACTGGATTACTGTAATTCAATTATGGCTGGTTCGTCTCAATATCTACTCTAGAAACTTCAAAAAGTTCAAAACCTAGCTGCTCGGATCATCCTTAGAGATCTATTATCAGATCACACCTGCCTGTTGCTCTGTACCCTATACTGGCTATCCATTTGATCCAGAATCAAACACAAAATGTGTTCTTTGTGATATGTTTCACTGACAGACTCCAGACCAACATACCTATCTGGCCTCACCCATGTGTACACACCAGCATTATACTTATGCTCCTCTTCTGACAATCGCTTACTCATTATTCCCACTATGAAAACGATGTCGTCTGGACAACGTTCTTTTGTAAACCACGGCCCAGCAAATCGGAATGAATTAACCATTGAAATTAGACACATATACACGTTGATCCCTTTCAAGAGTGCTCTTAAAACTCACTTTTTTCGACCGCAATAACAAACTAAAACACTTAAATATGTTTCCTACCTCAAATATTTCCAGCAATTTTTGTGTTTTCTAATTTCTTGGTGGGTTTTATTTTTGGTAGTCATATCATTATAGATGTGTAAACCACTTAGAGCTTCTAAAGATTAGGCACTATACAAAGTCCTCATTATTATTATTATTATTATTATTATTATTATTATTATTATTTAACATGAAAACTGCTACTTGCTAGAACTATCATTTGGGTTTGTTTATTTTAATTTAGCATAGGCAAGTAAGCGTAAATATTACGTCTTTTTGGAGCTATCATATCCACCTTTCATTATATTAGTGTTGTCGTATCCTTGCACGAGTGTATGATCTGAAAATCTGATATTCCGAAAAACATGTCAGTATTTTATTTATATTTTTATTTGTATGTGGTTTAAAATTTAATGATGTTTAGTGTGTTCCATCATACATGGGTTGATGTAAAAAGAAATACCACTCTCTAGACTCGTACACTCTTCTGTTATGGACAACTTTATTGGCTCGTCTGAAATTGTGAGAATACGACGTCTGTTATGGAAAACGAGAATGACTCATTGAAAATTGTGAGAATACGACGTATGTTTGATATATTAACAATTGATAATTCGATTGCAGCTATATCTGTAATATCACGTGCTTTCGGGAGTGTGTTTGGTGTTGGAAGAGTCATTTAAGTGCAAGAAAAGTTCTAGGACACCATAATCAATGATTGCTGAGGAAATCAATGTTCTTGTCAATATACTACATTCTGCTTTTGATAAGAAGATTTCTCCCATTTAATAATTTGCTATCAACAAATCAATGTTCTTGTCAATATACTACATTCAGCTTTTGATAAGAAGATTTCTCCGATTTAATAATTTGCTATCAACAAATCAATGTTCTTGTCAATATACTACATTCAGCTTTTGATAAGAAGATTTCTCCCATTTAATAATTTGTTATCAACAAATCAATGTTCTTGTCAATATACTACATTCAGCTTTTGATAAGAAGATTTCTCCGATTTAATAATTTGTTATCAACAAATCAATGTTCTTGTCAACATACTACATTCAGCTTTTGATAAGAAGATTTCTCCCATTTAATAATTTGTTATCAACAAAAGCAGCAGAGAGGGTGAACAGACCACGTTTTCAAGCAAAAATAAGGCTTACAGATCATGTTTTCGAGCAAAATATGGCCTATAGATAACGTTTTCGAACAAAATATCAGGTTTCCATCAAATCTCATTTAACCAAAAAAAAAAGTCTCCATTTTTGCAAAAACGGAGATTTTACGATTTTTTAATCAATTTTGCTCGCAACGATGTGGTCATCCACCCTCTCTGCTGCTACAGGTTAACAGAAAATAATAAATGATTTTAACCGAATATTTGATCAAGTCCTTAGGACGAAAATCCTTTCAGGATCTCACAAACAAACTAATCACTAACACCTCTTCTTGTAAATCAATCAGATTATTTGACTGGTCGGTAAGTTTGAAATTAATTCTCGTTAACGAATTATTATGGCATCGCATGTAGACAGGATTAATTGGGTTTTCAATAATTAGGAATCCTGGAGGAGCTGTTGGTGCAAATGAATAAAGAATATATCCTTGCTGAGCTTGATTTGAACGTTCGAGATTAATTTGATAGCTTCCTTCGATAACATCACATACTAAATTGAGCGCAATCACTGAGGATATATTCACGTTGAACGGATATGCCTACCGCCACCGTCTGGGTCATTATTATGTTTGAGGATTTTTATTTCCGGTGATGCTGTTTTTTTCCATGCATCATGAATTATTTTAAAACCAATATCGATGGTGTCACTGAGAAGTTTTTTTAGTTCCGGTACGTTATATCCTGGTAGTTTAAATGTTGGGATATCTTCAACGCGGATTTTATATTGATTTGCAAATCCTGTTCTCGATGTGGGGTTTTTATCATCGAGTATTACTTGAATAATTTGTGAATTAAATTTTTCCATATCGTCGATAATTTTATTGCATGTTTCTACGACGCTGATAAATTCATCTCGGCTGAGAGAGCCGGATTTAAGAGATATTAACAACAGCGATAAATCATTATTCATTGCTGTGAAATTTTTAATGATTTCAGGTTCGTTAACAAAATTATATCCCTGCAATGGTCCACCCTCCGCCCTATGTTCGTATGCTAACCCAAAAAACTCTATAAATATGTTGTATTTTTTATAACTCCTTATTGGATTTTTAGGTTTTATTCTGTCGGTGATATAATCAGATTTTTGTGCTTCTGGTACATCAACGGTTTTTCCCCCTGGTGGTAATTCAGGCCATCCTAGTACGGTTCTAATAGAACTTTGATAGATATCTACGACGTATCCTTCTGTGCTTATTTCAATCGCGGATGATAGCGTCGGTTCATGAACCGTTATAGCGATTTTTGATTCTTTTCCAGTAATCGATTTTATTCTACGCGCGAATTCATCATTGATTTGTTCGATTTGGTATGACCCTGTTGGTATCGAAACAACTTTCCAGTCTGGGGTTCCGTCGGGTTTATTCTTATTTGCAAACACTAAAGAATTATTGGGTTGTTGACCACCAAATGATTTTGATCTGATATTAGGCCAACTGTGATTCACTCGTAGTTTTGCTAGCGCTATCTCCTTCACTGGGACCGGAGAGGGGAAATTCACACTGAATTCTGGATTCGTTGATGTTATTGATATCATGCTTGTTTGTACTGGGTTCGTGTTCTCCACTATTCGTTGAAGTAATTCCTGCGGTGTTGTCATTGTTATTATACTCATGATTTATTTCTAATTTTGGTATCGAGGAATTATAAATACTGACCATCACTGAGAACTCACAATCTGGTAATGTTGATATTATTGAGATCATTTTGTTTTTTGGGTTCGTGTTTTCTGATTCCATCGGTGTTGTCATTGTTATTATATTCATGTTGTCGCTCTAATTTCGATATCGCGGAATCAAAAATACTGACCATCGCTGAGAATTCACTATCTGATATAATTGTATTATCGAGTGACGACGATATCATCAATGATAATTGCGAGTATGCGGTTGATGCAATATGAAATTGAAGTAAGTAATTCTGCAGTTTACTCTGGCTGCATGATGATATCTTTTTTGCTATCCCGGTTGATATACCCCCGATTGTAGCCACCGCAGATATGCAAATTGGAACTACGACCGGGGCAATCATTGTAACCGATGCAAGTATTATTCCGGCGCCAGCGAGAACGCTTGACACCGAGTACATAGTAATATCAATTGCGGTGATTCTTCGTCGGTATTTTTTTATTTTTATTTGATACTCCTCAGTGAGGGTTTTGAGTCTATTTTGAAATTCTCTGACCTGATTATAGCGACATTGAGTTGATGAAATCATTGTTATTTTAAAAATACTAGCGTTTTCAATTGTGAAATCCGAACGATTTTCCTTTCAATTTAGTTATTTACTTAAATCCGCTACGAATTCAACATACCAGGTTACTGAAACCCCAATCAAATTTTTATCAGTAGCTGTTATAGTGAACTTTTCAGTTGTATCCTTGTCGATGATCGTTGAAATCGTATTGTTGACCCCGGATGAACTCGACGATGATATATTAAATTGAGTTAATGGTGTTACTAGTGTTAATCGATAAATACCCTTAACGGTTGCAGTGATATCTAATTTGTTGTTTGCAGGTGTCCACTCAAATGATCCGTGTTGGATTGTATATACTACGTTGTTGGTTTTCTCATGAGGAATTTTTGTTTTTTCAATGATTGTTATCATCCTCGAAAAATCACCTTTGACGGCTTCGATGAAGTTTTTCGTCTCATCGATGGATTTTTTAATATCAGGGAGTTTTATTTCAATTTTATCCAACTGGGTTCCAATAAATTTATCAATGATATTTCTACGAAAAACTGAAAACTGTTTTCCGTTTTCTTCAATTCTAGATTCAAGTGTTGTTAGTACAAACACAGAATTGTTTAACTCATCGTTGAGAGTTTTTAATCGATCTGTAATCGTCGAAACGAGTACACCCGGTTTGAGTTTACCCTGATCGGAAAATAGCGCGATAGTATTCTCGATTGCGTTTCGTTGTTTAACTAAAATATCATCCAGAGAGACATCACTAGTTTTCAATTTACCCTGATCGGAAAATAACGCGATAGTATTTTCGATTGCGTTTTGTTGTTTAACCAAAATATCATCCAGAGAAATATTACTGGTTTTCAATTTACCCTGATCCGAAAATAACGCGATAGTATTCTCGATTGCGTTTCGTTGTTTAACTAAAATATCATCCAATGACACATCACTGGATTTCAATTTACCCTGTTTGTCTTGAAATACAACTATTTCATTAGGATCAACATTTGTTAAGTTCAACGTCTCAGCTATTTCATCTTTGATTAGTTTTTTTACATCCTTGACAGAATCAGGTGGTGCAGTGCCATCGGGTTTGGGTTTCAAAGATCTCCCCCAAATATCAATCATGTTATTGTAAAACTCTTTCTCTCTCTAAAATCGTTTCGATTTCCAGCGATTACTAGTGTATTCATTAACGACAACATGTGGTGGTTTTCCGCTTGGATTACTCAAGGAGTTAGAAATAGCGTCAAGGACATTTAATACTTCGCTGCCGCATATTGGTGGGTCAATCATCGTTTGTGTTGGTAGCGTAGAATACCAAGTCTTCATTGGAAGGGTTTTTATATACCGCATAAACTCTTTTGGTGGGGCTAATCCATATGAATCGAAATAAACAATCCCACGTGGATCAATAGCGTATGCAACCCAGTGAGTTCCAGGTCCGGTGCTGTTATCTAAATTAATGATTCCGGTTTCAGTGTTGTTTGGTTGATGTGGTAATTGATCTTTCATAAAGACACCTCTGAAGTTTTTAATCGCTAGTCTTTTAGCAGCATCCATTAAATCAAAATTGGACATAGGAATCTTCGATTCCTCAATTAATAAATCGTTCCTGGTAGTCTTAGACCCTTTCCGCTGTACCACGAATACGGGGTTCCTGGTAGTCTTAGACCCTTTCCCTTTTTTTATATCCTTTCCCAGTTGCTTTCTTTAGTGCCATTCCTGCTGCAGTACCAACGGCTCCTAACGCAGCCGCTTTAGCCACCGCTGGGGCTGCTGCTGCAATCAATGCTGGAATCGCAGCTAACAACGGGAATATACCGCCTGTTTTAATCATATTTTTTATAGCAGCCGCAGAGAGAGTAATCTGAACACCTTTTTTGGCTGCAAGTGCATCATTGAAATGTTTCACCTGACGAGTTGTCAGCGATACTTTATTTGCACCACCAGTCATTTGGTTGGGTTTCAACGTGATTGTGGTTCCACATTTTTTAGTTGATTCCGATTGCAATTTTTTTAATTGACCAGGAGTTAACGCAACACTAATAACACTATATGACATTATACATAATTGATTGATTCTAAATCGTTTACATGTTTTCCACTGGTGCATCTACCACTCTCATTCTTCCACCAACACCTTCAAGTAGCATTGATTTATCACTGAGAATGACAGCAACCGCTCTATAATCAGCAATAGCACCACGAGTCACATTAGCTCTAAAATGTATATCAACAACAGATTGTCTCATCAAATCGAGATGTTCCAGTGAGAAGTAATAGATTGGATACAGATTTTTAAAATCATATTGTGATATTTGCAAACCAGTATCCACATTTTGATCACGTGCCATAAATGACAACAGACGATGATAAACTCGTGCAATATGATTTTCTGTGTAATTAAGTTGTATATCCTCGGATGGTTCCTGTTGGCCGTTTATTCTCAGTGAGACGTCTTTCACACCTAATTGATCAAATATCATATGACTGAAACGTTGATCGCCAACTCGTGTGTTATCCTGTAACGCAATAAATATATGACGTGGCGCAAAAACGCCTTGTTTTGATGCTAGATTCCACGTGAATAACCCGTTGATATTTGATTGTTTAACATCTGTACTCACGGTTAGCCAACTCAACAACGACTTTCCTCCTTGGTCCATAAATGATAGTAATCGTTCTTCTGCGGTGATTGCTGGAGTCAACACTGGCATCCACAATGATATTTTTGTTAAATTGACTTTACCGGCATCAGCATTTGGATTTGCATTGTCTGCTGGAATCCTCCAAATTGCGTCGTTATCATCACTCTTTCGTACAAGCGATACTGTATGCTTCGCTCCATAAATAACTTTTCGGACGTTTCTACAGAATCCAAATATGTGATGCAGTGGAATCGCGCATGAAAATGATTTACGAGCCCCTTGCAACATTGAAATACGTGTTGCGGCTCCTAGATTGAAATTAACATCGTTGTTTATAATCATATTCTCGACATCAGCATCACTATTATCACGTTTTTTTGGTCGTCTTACAACAAATGGATTTCCTCCAGCGGTATTCTTACCATCTTTTGCAAACATCATAGAGGGTCCTGCTGATCTTGTATAATCATCAGAATATCTCGCTAACCCGATTATTGTTGTAGCCACATCAACATCGCGATCTATCGACTCAATTTCTTTTCCATCAATGAGATATCTAGCACTCTCAAATAGCGCCATAATACCATTATTGACAAAACCGACTTGAGTACCATCTGGATACGGTGCTGGTACAGCAGGAGTATCATCAGCTGTTACAAGTTCTCCTTCGATTTCGATAAACGCTTCACAGGGTAAAAAGTATTTACTGGTATCATGGACTTGAAGATCAATTCTTGCTCGACTATTTGAGTCTATGGCATGATAGGCGTAATATTGATAATCGCGTACAGAATCATCCTTGCGAACTGGGGCATCTATATCAAACGCTGGATCAGGTGACTGTTTGAACATTTTATTCTATTTATCAGAGTCTAAATAGTGAAATCGTAAACGATTTTTCCATTCTCATCGTCGTAGTTTTTTAAAGCCACTTCCTGCTATCATATTTGCAATATTGCTTTGGTCGGGGGTTAAAGCCATCGACGCTAATTTTTCGTCTACTGCGTTATTTATAATTCTACTAACACTTGCAGGCATTTCCGCTGTAGATGGCAATGGTACCGGTTTCTTTTTTCGTCTCACTAATGATGTTATTTTATTCTTCGCAGTTGAAAACGCTTTTCCAGCAAAATCTCCAACAGCACTAATACCCTTATCACGAATAACATCAATGGCTTTCATTCCTAGTTGTTTAGCCAACGGCATCACTTTTGGAGCCATTCTCGCAAATAACCCTGCAATGGTATTGCCTAAACCATCTCCGTAGTATGCTCTATAAACTGGAAACCGTGAATTAACTACATAGACGGGGTTGGTTTATCATGATTGTAGTGTATGATCATTATTTGAAATCAGAAACAATTTTTCAATTGACTTTTCAATTCAGTCACTATGATACCCATTTGCTAACTCGTCAATGAAATCTCGATATGTGCTGATATCCATGATACCACCCTGAAATAATCGTCTACAGATATCAGCTGCTTCATTAATTATTTCCGGTGAGTTATTTCCAGCTCGGAAACCTCCTACAAGAACTTCTAATCGTGATATATCATTGATAACACTACCAGGACATGTCGTGGTAGAGTCAAAGACTCCAGCGTTGAAATCCTTTGGATTTCCAATCGAATATCCTTTTCCGCTTGTTTCCTCAGTTGTAACAGTTGCGCCCTCACTATCATCAAGTAATTTCCTTTGTCGGCCTCGACTTTGTTGTTTTTGTATACCATAGCTATCAACTCCTGCTTTAAAAGTTCTGTACTCAATTGTATCCTTTTTCAAATTACCAGTAATCTCCTTATTCGTTTTATACAACCAATCTACCCAGTCGTCTCGTTTAATTCTACTGTTTTTATACTCGTCTTTTAAAAACTCTTCCCTTGAATAATATTTTTGGATAGCGAAAATGCCAAAATCTGCATAATCTTCGAGTTTTATTAATTTATGTTTTTTTATTTTTGTTATAGCTTCTTCGGTGAGTTTGTCTATAAAGGGAACACCTCTTGGGGTGACGACATCAACAGGTTGTGGTTCAGGTGTGGAAACTCTTTGAGTTTCAGGCGCAGAATCATCAATATCAGCTAATCGTTCATACTCGCGCTGAGTTTTTATATCACTGGATAACTGTTGTATCCCTGCGCGTGTTTGTCCGGTCTCTGCTGCTATCTTTTCAAGCGTATCAAGCAGCGGCACCTTCTTTACTCGTTCTCGCTCAGGAATATCTCCGTATATCGCTGCTTCAGTTAACTTTTTCACATCTTTGGTCGCACTTGTTATCGGAGTAAACAGTTGTTCACTTGACACAGAAAAGTCAGTCTGCGCTTGTTGTCGTTGTTGTAGTTTATTCCGTACAGAGTCACGAATTGGTACAAATCTCCTGATTGCATCCAGTCGTTCACGAGCTAATCGGGTTGTTAATGCTTCATTGACCATTATTTGAAATCAGAAACAATTTTTCAATTGCAAAACAATTTTTCAATCCGACCTAACAGACGAAAACACTTTTTGTTACATGTCAGACATGTCAGTTAATTTTTAACACGATCATAGAAGCATTATTTCATCCTATAACAGCTTCGTTCATCGATGAGGGAACTATCAAAATTGTATATAAATATAATAATACTGTTAGTTCCCTCATTCTATTTTTGATCAATCCGAACCAGCCATCAATTTTTTATTCACTGATTTCAACAGTTTTAATCAAAAAATGCTAAAAAAAAATTAAAATCTCTATGAGGGACGGTCACAATCAAATAATGATAAATGGTTGGTCAATCAAAATTGTTCATTTTCTTGAATTAACGCCCGTAGGTTTCTAACTTTAGAATTAACCTCCTTTTTCAATTCGTATTCGTACCCCAATTCTTTTCGTATTCGTTCTACGATGGTATACAACGGAGCGAACACACTTACGTCACTGGAGAATGCGAGAGGCTCCTTAATAGAATTCTGAATTCTTTTGATGAGCGCATACTTCTTTGGTAGCATATACTTGTTAGTGCTAACTCCGTATTCTATATCCTGAAAATCAGACATGATTTGATCAGGATTTAACCCATCTGATAGTTCAATATCCCAACTTTTCAATTTTGAAATCTCGGATATGATGCTATTCATGTTTTCAGAATTCATTATTCTATAATAATGATATATTTCTAAATGAAAAATATGACGCATTAGACATAACTAAATTGAACTTTTTGTCCAGTCCCCTTTGAAATCGCAGATCGATAAATCCCCTCTGCAACATATCGTACTGAGGCTCTACAAATATCGAAGTGCCTACCGGCTTCATTCATTGATTGAAATATTTTTTCTTCGTTAGTTATCGTATTCAAAGATTTCACAGGTCTCGCTTTTTTTGAGCAAATGCCAGTCTTTCCTCGTTTGGTATTCTCACTTTGTGTGATAGCCTGCAGATTTGATAAAGAATTGTTTTTCGGATTAGAATCGATATGATCAATAACAAAATCATCCTCGATCAATCCATGGAAACACTCGTACACGAAACGATGGCAGTAATATTTCTTCTTTCCAGCACCAAACATCAAATACCCTTGATTATTCACAACACCAACTGGTTTCTTCAGTCTGCGGTTTCTTACAACACCATCACTGGATGCTTCATAATTTGTGATCACAGGGTGTGGTCTGAATTCTTGGTTCATTTATATATTATACTATTGTTTGTCTAATTCATCGTTTGGTTCAATAATGAATCTTTCAATGTAGTCTTGAGGGGTTCTTATGATTTTATCCTTGATGTTGTCAGGGTCAAGGACCTTTTCAGGGTCATAATTTCTGATTGATTGTCCATTTTTTATTCTTTTATCATAATAACGCTTCAACTCCCTGTATCGCTTACCACCGCAATTCAAACACAACTGAGATTTTCCCCTGACCCCAACTCCACATAGAATACAAGGTAACGGACCAAGGCTTCCACGACGAAAGCTTTGCATATGATACCCACAGAACTCATTTCTGCATGATTTGTTACACGGGGTTATTGATCCAATCATAAGCCACTTGCAGTGATTCATTATATAAAAATCTTTCATTTAAATGCTTGTTTTAATTATAGCATGAGGGAATTAAGGAGAACGCCTTCGAAAAATGCTGATAAGGAGTTTAAGAGATTATTACAAATCAATCCTAGATTTAATCTCGATAGACCCAAAAAACGTCCAATAGACGGAAACATGAAAGAGTTTAAGAGATTATCAAAAATCAATCCTAGATTTAATCTCGATAAACCCAAAAACGTAATAAACGTCCAAGAGACGGAAACATGAAAGAGTTTAAGAGATTATTAAAAATTAGTCCTAAATTTAATATCGATAGACCCAAAAAACGTAATAAACGTCCAAGAGACGGAAACATGAAAGAGTTTAAGAGATTATTAAAAATTAGTCCTAAATTTAATCTCGATAAACCAAAAAAACGTAACAAAATTAGTCCTAAATTTAATCTCGATAGACCCAAAAAACGTCCAAGAGACGGAAACATGAAAGAGTTTAAGAGATTATTAAAAATTAGTCCTAAATTTAATCTCGATAAACCAAAAAAAACGTCCAAGAGATTACCCTGGAAAGATGCTCAATTCAATCTCGATATAGTTTCTAATACACTAAAGAATACAATTCTTGATAAAGCCATGATTAGTAAAATCAGAGACTGTTTTAATGAATTCAAGCGTGATGGAGCATCTTATTGTTGGTCAACATTTCGAATTGATGGTGTTGTTGATGCTACCATGAGTGATGAAAAAGCAGCAGTGATAATTTCACGTGTTGGGGAAAAACGGCATTTTTTCCGAATCAAATTCATTATCGAAGTCGATGGTAAATGGATTATTAGGGATAAATTTGAACCAATCCTCAAGAATAAAAAAGCTGTCATTGTGAGTAGAGATTCCAAACCAGGAATTCTAACCGGAATCGATAAGCCATACTACGAAAGATCTTATCCCGTAACAGCAATGGTTTATGGGATATATCCGTTAAATGATAAACCCGATATCGCAAAACTAGCTCCTATGAAATATTCTAGTTCACTGAATTGTGTAGCAGAACGAATAATAGAACACTTCACAAATGCGTCCCGGGGGAATAAACTAACTGATCTAAGACGAAAAAAAATAACCGAGTGGGAATTAACGGTAAAACAGCACGGTGCAAAGATTTCTGATATAGCTAAATTAGAAGCATCATTAAAATCCCCAATATCAGTAACAACAATGACCGGAGAAGTATTATACGAACCGAAATATCAATCGCGAGGAGCCCCAATACAGATTATTGATCATAACAAACACGCGTGGACACCTGCGGTAACAATATTTCCACGAGAACGAACCGTGAGATATATCCCTAAGGAGTTCGTCGGGGATGTTTTCTATGAAGAGAGATTATTCGATGCTATTCATGCGTTGTGTAAGGATGATCCTGTGTTAGTGTGGTTACTTAGAAGTGATGAAGAATTCGATCAATTTGTAAAACCAAATGGTGAATTATATCGCATTGAAGAATTAGATAACAGAATGAGAAAAATCGCTAGTGATTTTTTACCGGAGAATTCCCATGAAAAACTACTCACGGATAGTTTTACTATTCCATCAGTGGTAGCTCACTTCGCAAGAGAAAAAAACTCATGGCGTCCAACACGAAGTGATTTTCTCGAGGATGTTAAATTGAGTTGCGTCAAATTTGGTCATGGAGGACTGTGGAATACGAAATACTCACGTGATGGTATGATTTCAATTGATATAGCCGCGTGTTATCCCGGAAGTTTTTTCGGATATGGGGAATGCGCTGAGTACTTCAAACGATTTGGACACCCCACGCATGAAATGACTCGTGTTGCGATTAATGGACCATTGCCTGATTTTGATTTAACCGGATTCGCTCGTGTGATATCATTTGAATTAGCGTCAGGATTACATCCGTGTAGTTATGTTTGGCTCGGTAGACACCTATCTGAAAAGGCCTGGATGCCAATAGTGCTATTGAGATATATGATTGATTGTGGTATGCTAATATCGTTGATTGTTTCCGAGGCTATTATATGCTATCGAGCTCAGAAAGAAGTTTGGCTACCACAACCCGATCTAGATAGAATAATCAACGAACTACGAAAACAGTTTCCAGATTTCAGTGAAGAAGAAATCATAAATTGGTCTAAGAAGTTATTTGAAATTAAAAAAGAACAAGCAAAAGATCTCGGAAGAAGAATAATCGGTAAATTTACCCAGGGTGGACGATACGACAACGCAAAATACTCTTCGCGGTTGATCATAGATGTCGCTGAATACGATTTTATTGTAGCGGATTTAATGAAACAGGGAAAACTTGTATCCCGTAAGGATGCTTTTCTATCGAATGGTGAGAAAATGGGTACGGTTGTTACCTACTGTGATGGATATAATTCCCAGTACACACATTTGAGAAGTTCAATGTTAGCCTATGCTTCTATTAATCTATTTTCGATGATAAATAGATTTCCTAATACCGCGGTTAGAGTGGCCACTGATTCGATGTATATACACAATAAGTACAAATCAGCTGTAGCGGCATTCACAGATCCCGAAGAAAATTGGGGGCGTTGGCGATTTAAAAAGGAGATGCTACATGAGTATTGTGAATCCGCAGACGTTGCCATGGATGATAAATATCTTTGTTGTAACCGTATTGAAATTCAATCAGAACTTTCTAATGCACCACCGGTATCTGATCCAGTATGTAGATATAAGACAGTTTATTTAAACGGTTGTGGTGGGTCAGGAAAGACAACTCGTGCAATTGAATTATTTCGTCGTGGAAACGCTAGCGTTTCTAACATGATTGTGCTAACACCGACTCACAGACTCGCCAGAGAGATGATACAACGAGGGGTAAATGCTTGCACTTACCATAGTTTCTTTCGATGGAAGGGTGACAAATGGACTCCTGAGCGTATGGGTGATAAATTCATTCCTGACATCTTAATTTGGGATGAAATATGCACAGTGTCATTAGATGTATTAAAAACATTTCTTGAGTGGTTGTTAAACAAAAACACAAAAGTCGTCATGTGCGGTGATCACGGCCAACAACCACCATTTGTCGGTGCATCTCCACATGAATGGCTAAGGGGTTTTGTAGACTATTATGAAGAAATTACCACTGATTATAGATCAATTGATGAACGATTACGAGAATTCAAAGCGCTAATTAGATTACAACCGGATAGAATCCTATGCGAAATAGCGCGTGAAGTGATTTCAGAAACTCCAATGAATGATTTCTGGGAAACATGGAGACCAAATGATTTGATAATTGCAAGTAGAAAAATAGTCAGGGACACACTTCAGATGAAGCTATTTGAATTGCATAAAAAAAAATTTGCAACGCTTCCAGTACCTCTTTGTTATAGGCCATCGGATACACGAAAACAGAACATTGAAGTTGATATTCCAGGACAGAGTGAAAAACAAATTCTCGTATTAAATGATATTGTGCTGGTTGATATCAGCGTCGTCGAAAATGCATTGCGTGCTAATAAATCCCCGTGGACGCTAGGATACGCAGCAACAATACACTCTTCACAGGGATTGACTATATCGGATACAATTGTTTGGATGGTGGATAATCACATCGAATGGTCGAATTTAGTCTATCTCGCAGTATCCAGAGTACGAAAAATAAACCAACTTCGAAGAGTTGTTTTCGATGATAATGACACAACAATAAGTGATATTGATGTTAGCATCATTAATAAAAAACTCTCCGGTTACAAACAACAGGACAAAAAAAAAAAAACAACGAGAATTTGATATTGATGCTGAATTAATAATCACTTTGAAGAAACAACAGAATAATCACTGCGCGAGTTGCAATTGTATAATGCGTTGGCAGTATTCGGATAAGGATCCTCGCCAATTCACCGTAGAGAGAAAAAATAACAATCTCGGTCATGTCAGAAACAATGTGATGTTGACTTGTCTTGAGTGCAATAGACGCAACGGTGCTAGTTAAGACCATGCGGTGGCAATTGAGTATCCTCGGGAATCACTTGTAGTTGTTGTCGAGTAAAACCCCGCTGAGGGGCAGTTGAATCCAGTTTATAGACTGGAGGTCTACCAGTTGATCGTTTTATACTAGATATCTTATGCGTAGTGACGCTCCAAATAGGATCAGTAGCCCTTTTTCTACCCCCTTCAAGCTCTCCTGGTTCGTATAAGTACCTCACAATGACATTACTACCAAGAATTGGTTCTTTGAAATCTTTTTGTGGTTGTACGGGTATAGACTTCTTTTTAATCGCGTTGATAGGTTTCATGTTGATTGTTCTAGTAATCTCGTTATTCAGTGCAGTAATCACAGATGGTAATCTTTTAACCCATTCACGGGATCTTTTTTCTTGGATGAATTCTTTTGCGTATTGATATCCAAATAACCGCTCAGCAATCGTCCGATTAAATCGTTCTACAATGGCCTGATCGCGATGTAGCGCAGTATGCCCTCGTCGTATGGTGACATTATGATATTTCATTGTAGATAACACTGCACCCTGAAATTCCTTGCCAGGATCAACCTGCAATAGATTTGGCCAGTGCAGAGGACCTCGTCGATAAATCCTTTCAAATGCAGAAGCGACTTCAGTGGCTGATTTTGTTTTTAACGGTTCTGCTTCTTTGTATCGACTTGCAATATCAACTACGGTTAACGCGTATTTGTAACCACGATCATGTGGCAGAAATAATATATCAGCCTGATGAACTTCATTAGGAGCGGTCACATCAAAATGCGAGAATTGAATTTGTTTAGGCGGTGGTAGATAAATTTGCCATAGTGCCTGTTTGGATAACCAATTAGCCGCAGTGGTTTTTTTCACTTTTGCAGCGCTAGCGAGTTTATGGACTGCTGATTTACCCCTCCAGTATCCTCTTGGGGAATAATAAATTGATTCCATATTATTAATTACCAGCACCTAACATCAATTTACTTTTCATAGCCGATTTTATCAAAAATGAAGACAATTTTTCTTTGAAAGATTTGTCAGGAATAGCATTTAACGCATGAATTAATTTTACATCTGCTAGATGCCTGTTTTGCAGATTGCTGCTTTTATAAGCAACATCATGAAGGTGACAGGCCTTATCAATGGCGTTTATTGGTTCTTCACCGGGGTTGGGTTGATTTTGATTATTGAGTCTGATATCAAGTCTGGTTCCTGGTCCACAGTAGCTATATCCTGGGAGGTGCTTTTCTCCGGGGTACTTTGCCCATGGGGTTCCAGGGAGCTTTGCCAATTTGGCTGCGATATCACCTCCTCGTTTTTTTTAAAAACATCTCCGGATTGTAAAATCTTTGATTTTGTAGAAACAAATCTAAATTTTTTTGTACCACATGTTGCACATCTACCAGTTAGTGCTGATCTGTTATTTTTAGTTGTAACCGTCATCACATCATTTGTGCTAGTACGCGTTTTACACTTCATACAATATAGATCCATAATTTATGTATAGAAATATGGATATAATTGATTTTTCAGCTACTAAAACAAGAGAACCAGTTAAGCATCATGCAGCGCTACCAAACTCTATCCGGATGATTATAATCGGGCCATCTGGATCCGGTAAAACGCAATTGTTGCTCAATTTAATAATGAGATGGATGAAGTGGGATAAGTTGTATTTAATTGCCCCTAGCGTAGATGATCAACGATGTTATGAAGTGCTAAAAGATTTTAACGAGAATGCATCAGAAATTAAGGGTGAGAACGCCATTGATTTTATAACCGATATCGATGAAGCACCGAGCATTGATGATATTGATGGAGATATTAACAGTTTAGTCGTATACGACGATATAATGTTGGATAAACAAAAAAATCCTGCTAGGATCTTTTCCAGAGGCAGGCATAAAAACACTGACGTGATATATGTCACTCAACGCTACACTCAGGTTCCAAAAGTCATCAGAGATAACTGCAATATTCTTGCTGTATTCAACGGAGTTGATACTCATACTCTTAGAAATATTTGGCAGACATGGTGCTCTGATATGGACTTCAATCGATTTCGAGATTTCTTTAGTCATGCTCAGTCGACTCCGCACGGATTCGCAACAATAAATCTACATGATCCTCGGACACGATATCGTATCGGACTGGATCAAATATTCGGTTGAAATCGTAAAAGAATTATTAACCCAGAACTGAAAACTTTAGCAGCAGAGAGGGTGATGACCACATCGTTGCGAGTAAAATTGATTAAAAAATCGTAAAATCTCCGTTTTTGCAAAAATGGAGACTTTTTTTTTTTGGTTAAATGAGATTTCGTTGGAAGCCTTATATTTTGTTCGAAAACGTGGTCTGTAAGCCTTATTTTGCTCGAAAACGTTATCTGGAAGCCTTATTTTTGCTCGAAAAGGGTGGTCTGTTCACCCTCTCTGCTGCTACAAATCAATGTTCTTGTCAACATACTACATTCAGCTTTTGATAAGAAGATTTCTCCCATTTAATAATTTGTTATCAACAAATCAATGTTCTTGTCAATATACTACATTCAGCTTTTGATAAGAAGATTTCTCCGATTTAATAATTTGTTATCAACACACGGGATATCCAGAGTGAAGAATGAGTGTAATAGTTTTGACATTTTCCTTACTAAACTATTAACATTATCATCAAATTGTTCACACACACACACACACACACACACACACACACACACACAGACACTCATGTGCATGTACTGAATCACCCCGATGTACTATAAATCACGTGATAATGTATATTAAAGAAAATCAGGTGATACTGTATATTATTAACCTGAATCTTGTACATCTAGTTCCTCGATACCAATAATGTACAACCTTCATTTCATGGACTTGCCTATATTTAACGTACAACCTTCATCATACGGACATATCCACATATAACATACATTCTACATTATTCGGACACCTATGCATCACGCACAACATTCTTTACATGGAAATATTCACATATACTTTATATTCATCATAGTAACAAACATACCCAACTATAACGTAAGCCATCGTTATTCAGACATGCCCAACAACTATAACGTAAGCCATCGTTATTCAGACATACCCAACTATAACGTAAGCCATCGTTATTCAGACATACCCAACTATAACGTAAGCCATCGTTATTCAGACATACCCAACTATAACGTAAGCCATCGTTATTCAGACATACCCAACTATAACGTAAGCCATCGTTATTCAGACAAACCCAACTATAACGTAAGCCATCGTTTTTCAAACATTCACAACTATAACGTAAGCCATCGTTTTTCAAACATTCACAACTATAACGTAAGTCATCGTTTTTCAAACATTCACAACTATAACGTAAGCCATCGTTATTCAGACATACCCAAGTATAACGTAAGCCATCGTTATTCATACATACCCGACTATAACGTAAGCCATTGTTATTCAGACATACCCAACTATAACGTAAGCCATCGTTATTCAAACTTACCCAACTATAACGTAAGCCATCGTTATTCAGACATACCCAACTATAACGTAAGCCATCGTTATTCAGACAAACCCAACTATAACGTAAGCCATCGTTATTCAGACATACCCAACTATAACATAAGCCATCGTTAATCAGACATACCCAGCTATAACGTAAGCCATGTATGCCTCCAAAGTAAAACAAACCTATTTTTTAAAATAAATACTTGAGCAGCTTTAAAATACAGACACAATTGTAATGAGTGAAACCATCTTACGGGCATAAGAATAGCCTACTAATGATATATACTTAATCTTGCTAACACGATTTTCTTCAAAATAAGTTTAACTAGTTTAAGAGATCTTTACCAACAGAAAATAATGATGTAATATCATGAAAATAAAAATATCACAGGTAAATACTCCAGCCAAAACTTTAATTCGACTAAGTCAAAAGCTCGTTTTTCTAGTCATCTTAACGTGTTTCACAGGATTAAACAACACACAAAAGTACGGATTGATGGACATGATCAAATCGAAATTACCTTCCTGAAAGCAGTTTTATCAATTAAACAAATTCGTACACTACTTGAAACAATATATCATTTATTATGATGAAATAGGTAGCCTATTGGGGCACTGTGTGACAACATCGATAGAGTGTTAAGCACTTTGTGTGATTACAAAGGTAGGTTGTTAGGCTCGTTGTGTGATTACAAAGGTAGGTTGTTAGGCTCGTTGTGTGATTACAAAGGTAGGTTGTTAGGCTCGTTGTGTGATTACAAAGGTAGGTTGTTAGGCTCGTTGTGTGATTACAAAGGTACGTTGTTAGGCTCGTTATGTGATTACAAAGGTAGGTTGTTAGGCTCGTTGTGTGATTACAAAGGTAGGTTGTTAGGCTCGTTATGTGATTACAAAGGTAGGTTGTTAGGCTCGTTGTGTGATTACAAAGGTAGGTTGTTAGGCTCGTTATGTGATTACAAAGGTAGGTTGTTAGGCTCGTTGTGTGATTACAAAGGTAGGTTGTTAGGCTCGTTATGTGATTACAAAGGTAGGTTGTTAGGCTCGTTGTGTGATTACAAAGGTAGGTTGTTAGGCTCGTTGTGTGATTACAAAGGTAGGTTGTTAAGCACTTTGTGTGATTACAAAGGTAGGTTGTTAGGCTCGTTGTGTGATTACAAAGGTAGGTTGTTAGGCTCGTTGTGTGATTACAAAGGTAGGTTGTTAGGCTCGTTGTGTGATTACAAAGGTAGGTTGTTAGGCTCGTTATGTGATTACAAAGGTAGGTTGTTAGGCTCGTTGTGTGATTACAAAGGTAGGTTGTTAGGCTCGTTGTGTGATTACAAAGGTAGGTTGTTAGGCTCGTTGTGTGATTACAAAGGTAGGTTGTTAGGCTCGTTGTGTGATTACAAAGGTACGTTGTTAGGCGTGATTACAAAGGTAGGTTGTTAGGCTCGTTGTGTGATTACAAAGGTAGGTTGTTAAGCACTTTGTGTGATTACAAAGGTAGGTTGTTAGGCTCGTTGTGTGATTACAAAGGTAGGTTGTTAGGCTCGTTGTGTGATTACAAAGGTAGGTTGTTAGGCTCGTTGTGTGATTACAAAGGTAGGTTGTTAGGCTCGTTGTGTGATTACAAAGGTAGGTTGTTAGGCTCGTTGTGTGATTACAAAGGTAGGTTGTTAGGCTCGTTGTGTGATTACAAAGGTAGGTTGTTAGGCTCGTTGTGTGATTACAAAGGTAGGTTGTTAGGCTCGTTGTGTGATTACAAAGGTAGGTTGTTAGGCTCGTTGTGTGATTACAAAGGTAGGTTGTTAGGCACTTTGTGTGATTACAAAGGTAGGTTGTTAGGCACTTTGTGTGATTACAAAGGTAGGTTGTTAGGCACTTTGTGTGATTACAAAGGTAGGTTGTTAGGCTCGTTGTGTGATGACAAAAGTAAATTGTTAGGTCCTTTGTGTGATTACAAATTTAGGTTGTTAGGCACTTTGTGTGATTACATAGGTAGGTTGTTAGGCACTTTGTGTGATGACAAAAGTAGTCTATTCGACACTTTTTGTGTGATCTTGCTACAGTTTGCTCAGTATGACAGATGACTGTTACGGTAATACATGAGGGCATATCCGTAATAATAGAATATAACTCGACACATTGATGATATAAAATGAAGAATTACGTTTTTAAAACTTTAAAATCAAAGCTGCATATGAAATTCGCTTGAAATAGTGTAATTTCTAATATTGACATTGTGCGAAAATCCCACAAAAATAAAACAATATAACATACAATGCAGTAATAGAAAACAAAGACAAAGTTTGACAACAGGGCATCAATTTGTTTTTTAATCAAATTGTATCCTTACTGCTATTCTAAAGGGGAGAAAATAGATTGAGAAGAACAATTGAATCTATAAATAAATTTGTAAAAGACCTGAATATGCAACTCATTCTTGGTATAATAAGTATGTGATTGCTTAATAAAGTTTGGCCGAAATTCAGCAACCTTTGGCAAACTTTTGCGGCCCAAATTAAAGTTTGAAGTACAAAAATAAGAGCTGTAACTTCTGTAAAAAACGATTAAAGTCATTCAAGATCTATGAAAGGTGTCTGATAGACAAACGTACTTTTGATCAGTTTCATTTCTTCCATGTCTGTAGCCATACAAGACATCCTCGAGAAGCACCCTGATTACGTCATGGAAAACATACAAGTTTGTTAAAATCTAGTTTCCATTACGAATCTGGCATATTTTGTTTTAAAAATCCGATTCGAATACAGCCGCACATAGATTTGAATGTTAAATGTACGTACGTTTTCTTACACAATACAAATCTGTTACTGTACACACGAAATTTTGGCAAACAATATATTATTAAGTACTGAAAAAGGAGGGGAAAATAGAAATAAAGTACATTTAAAATCGAAGATGAAAGATCGCTAGAAAACTGCTTTCTTTCGTTCCTTCGTTCATGAAACCGCAAATAAAGAACACATTCCTGACGACTTAAAATCCAGTGTTATCTCTTTATTCAACTAAACTGAGTTCTAAAATGTACCTTATTGTCATTTGTCCCGTTCTTCCACACATCGCACCTGCTGACAGGTGAGATTCAAGATAAAAGAGGTCAAACTAGAGGATGATACGTGCTATACTTCAGGTAGACATTTTTTCTCTCCATACAATTGGATATAAGATGCTTACTACAGTGCTATGTTCTACACTGCTGCTGGCTTCTTCTTCTTACGGTATGTATCAAAACTTGTTGAGGTAGGATCGACCAATTATATTCAATCGTTTAAGAATTTAGATATTATTATAAAATGATAATTGTTCATTGTTTGTAAACGCATCGATTTTGTCAAGTTATTTTATTAGAGTTACAGAAGAAAATGTGCTAAATCTAGCAAAAAGTTATCTACACACACACTACCAGATACACACACTTTCCCCCACGCACAATCACACACACACACACACATATGCATAGAAGCATACGTACGTTCGCATAAGTACACACTCGCACGTAAATAAATACATACTAACATACATTCGTACTTACGCACGCACGCACGCATCTCCCCACACATACATACGCACTCATGCACGCACACACACACATATACTTACATACATACGTACGTACATACATACATACATACATACATACATACATACATACATACATACATACATACATACATACATACATACATACATACATACATACATACCAAATAATAATCCATGCATTCAGGTATACATGCATGTCAACATTCACACATTCAAGTTTCATTGTGATATTTATCTTTTTTTCAGGCCAGTTTCCTAATTTCTTTGCAAGTCTATTGAAAGGGACTGGAAATAACTGTATGACAGGCTCAGTTTCCTGTCTTCCAGCACCATGGTGTCGTCGTATAATGGATGAAAGCGGCTGCGCAAAATGTGACTGTTCCCAAATGGGTAACTACACAAAATCTTCTGATTATTTTAATGCACTGAATACAACATGCATAACAAAATTAAACATATTTTATTCTTATTCTATGTTTACTGCTGTGTTCAATATGCTTGCGAGTTTCTAGCGATTGCATATATAAAACTGTGCTGTCTGGTCGCATTGTCCTTTACAGCAGTACTGCACTAACGTAATATGCACGTACACCCCCATACCCCCCCCATACATACATACATACATACATACATACATACATACATACATACATACATACATACATACATACATACATACATGCATGCATGCATGCATACATATATACATATATACATACATACATACATACATACATACATACATACATACATACATACATACATACATACATACATACATACATACATACATATATTGATAAATACATACGTATTTATATCCATTGTATATACATACATACATACATACATACATACATACATACATACATACATACATACATACATACATACATACATACATACATACATACATACATACATACATACATATATTGATAAATACATACGTATTTATATCCATTGTATATACATACATACATACATACATACATACATACATACATACATACATACATACATACATACATACATAGATACATACATACATACATACATACATACATACATACATACATACATACATACATACATACATACATACATACATACATACATTAGGAATTGATTTTTTAGTAAATTAATAAGATTACTATTTTCTTTAAATTGTATTAAAGTAATGTTTATTTATTTATATTAAGTAAGTTCTAAAGTGTGTTAAGATTAATCTCATTTATTTCCAAAGCACAACTATATGTTAATTGAAGGAAAATAGTTGATGTGCAAAGCATAAGTTGGCAACGTAAATCACTAGCTATACGAATGTATATTATTGTGTGGAAATAGGTTATAAAGCAAAAATCTTACTGGGTCAGTCAGCCCCTAAGTCTTATCAGTAAAACATAGAACAAACTTCCGTGCTGACGTAAATACAGAATGGTTCTTATCTAATGATGGACAGTCGTCGCTACAAAATGGTTCTTATCTAATGATGGACAGACATTGCTGCTGGCTTAGTATGTTAAACATGTTGCTGGTTTAGAATATTAAGGAATTATCATGTTTGGACCTAACTAATGCCAAACGAATATAGATAAACTACACATCTGAGTTGTACCTTATGTCATATGACGTAAATTAAGCCGGTTTTGATCAGGAGAAACTAATTCTTACCTGAAAAGAGCGGACATATTTTCTCGTCGATGCCTTAAACCCTGACACAAGATGCGTATAAATAGACCACGCATTAAAGGGGTCAGGTCAGTTCCTATCGACGAGGAAATAGATCTTCTCCTTATCATTTCAGATGTAGCTGTCTTATCATCGCGGCGACGCTCTTTTAAGAGAGCCTGAACTCTTTCTTCTCTCTCTCTCTCTCTCTCTCTCTCTCTCTCTCTCTCTCTCTCTCTCTCTCTCTCTCTCTCTCTCTCTCTCAAAGATGTAGCCGTATCTACACCGTTATGATTGACTCTTCCTTTTGAGAGAATTATTTCATAAACGTTATGGAGAAGATTCTTTGAAAAAACGACATTAGTGGACTAACATCATAAATAAGGTTTTCCGTACCAGCAAGAGTCTCATACGATTCCGTACCTGATTCCCTAGACATTCCATCATCATGTGACATCCTTTATCTAGGAACTCATTTTTCTCTTCTTCCTATCATCCTGAGTTGACACTCTAACAAAATCATCTTATAAAACATACATACATACAATGGGCTCTCTGCATGACCAATTCAAGCATAGTCTTTTTCCAAAGCCAGCGTAAATAGATGTTATGCCTGTGAATAGTCTTAATGGCGACTACATGGTTTAAAAATGAATATTGATTGTTTCTTTACATTTTGCAAAATAGAGAAGAAGGCAATCGTTGTAGTTTAAGGTTTAACGCCATTTTTCAGCACATAACTGATAGTGGAAGAGCTTGGAAAACTACCACCGATTCGAATATAGCTACTGCAAAGCTTTCTCACAAACCAACACAGTGGCCGGGCCCGAGACTCGAACCAATGCTGACAGATGTGAGACAGCAGTGATCGATAAAGAAAACTCGGCAACCCAGCAGTTCCATTAGTTTCTTGCATTCAAGGAAGTTTCTTGCATTCAAGGAAGTTTCTTGCATTCAAGGATGTCTTTTTATAACTTCGATTGACGTTAAAGATTGGATGACCTAAATATTGGACAAGATATCTTTACATTATAAGGAGACACGATAGCTCAGTTGGGTCTGAGCGTTTAGATCAAAATCTAAGGCTTCCGTTACGCTATGATTTCCCTTGCCAAAAGTACTTAGATCTCATTTGCACGGTATAATATAGCCATAAAGGTGCCATCAAAGCCAATTAAAACAAGAAAGCGTATCCAATGCTTGGCTCAAATGGTCAAAAATTGTTGTTTATTTTGTGAGGTTTAACTCTGTTTTGCAGCACGATATTCTATACAAGGCGGCCAGTATAATAAGTAGGGAAAGAAAAACCCAGGAATAACCACACACTCACGTGAATGCATGAAAGCAAATGTTAGGGCAAGAAAGAAACCCAATGCTTACAGAGCTAAAGAAACCCAATGCTTACAGAGCTAAAGAACCCAGTGCTTACAGAGCTAAAGTAGTCAATTTGAGTCTTTCGTCAATTCGGATTTCATTTGGCAAATACAATAAAAAGAAATGAATTATAACAAAAAATTAATTCAGTCTTCTGTAAAATGTTAATTTGTTAGCTATTGTTGATGCTTAATTGGTAATTTCCTTACCTCTACCCATGTGATAACCAGCTTCTTTTTTTCCAAGCTTTTGTTACTCGTTTTGTCTTCATATTAACATTGCTATCAGTTTGCTTGAGGTTACTGGTTTCCATTTTCCCAAGTGCTTTTTTCTTCAAGAAAGTAAAGCCCCAGAGAATATAGAAATATTCAAACGTAGCCCTTTCCACCTCACTTCTCTGAGTGGAGACCTGCTTGGAGCTTTAGGAGACTATCAACGTGGACAGATATCATTGATGGGCCTGTCGCAGATATACGGAGGTAAGCTTAAGTTTCTGCTTTTTATATTTACAGGCTCACACAATTATATATATATATATATATATATATATATATATATATATATATATATATAAATATATTGTGTGTATGTATGTATGTTATTTCCTCTTACATCTTGCAATATATATATATATATATATATATATATATATATATATATATATATATATATATATATATTGCAAGATATGCGAAGAAATATATCTACTTTATGAAAATAAGACTTGATAATGTTTGGGTCGATAATGGTTACTGGTAATATGTAATAACACACACACACATACACACACACACACACACACACACACACACACACACACACACACAGATAAATTTATGGATGAGTTTTATTTGGATCAGAGATTGATCAAATGATTTCACAGTACTGGTATCGCCATCTTGTGTCAGGTAAACAGGTGACAGTGTTTGTCGCCATCTGGTGGCCTTCCACATTGTACATGGCCAGCGTTCCACGTCTCCACGAGTATTTTATTTAGCCATTACCAGAAACAGTTCATTGAATACGGGCACGTGTTTAACATATAAGGGACCGACGAATATAAAAAAGAGAAAATCAGAATACGAAATATGGAAACTGCAATAAAAATAAAAATGACTTATATCAATATTGAAAATGGACGATTGGTGGTCAAAAGAGAGTGGAGGAGGAGTCAAACTGACCTTCATATACATATAGCTCAGCAACATCCCTTTAAGTGAAGCAGAATACTTTAATCCACTCTGAATTGCATTGTGTTAGTCTTTATTCGGAATTTAATGAAACACAAGCAAATATATATCATTTTATGAGGGATTTTCCGTGACCATTAGATTTCAATACAATGGCAACAGTCATTTCGCACTCATGAATTTCAATAAACTTACCCGCAGCCATGAAAATAGTATTGAGACAATTTCAACGAAGCCTTGAGGTAAAACTGATTTTTTGGGGCTCTTCTTTTCATAATGGTACTTCCTGTTTTCATGAATGTATTGCTTCATGTCTTTTCCTAATTTCAATATCTCGTTTTGCTTTTGGGGCTTCATGACATTCCACGCCCTCTAACAATCTTAGTTTCATTCAATTTGGAATGAGAATCACCCTCATTACGCTTGCGCTTCCTTTACAGCAAAGTAGTGTGTATTACTGCGCATTGTTAAGGTTTCATTCATATATATATACAACGTGTAAAATGTTCAATAAACATGGACATAGGTATATTGTTTGAACTTGTCTTATTCCTAAGGTATAACATAATGAGTAATTTGTTTGTTTTCAAGTATATGATTCAACAATTCTTCACCGAGTATTATATAATAAATATTGAGCCCTTGTTCACATCGGACATCTTGCACCAAATGAACACGGGTCTAATAATTTTTCATGCATTATTTTCATGGATAGATGTCAAGTGAGATGTTAAGTCAGTTAATCGTTTATAACTTGAATGAATAATACTGAGAAGATATAGTTCAGATGTACCTGAAATTGTAGTCAAGAAGCCGTTCATCTATTGTACAAGTCTTCCTTTTGCATTGACACTGGATCACCCAGGCTATAATGATTCATTCCTATACAGAAAAGAGTGAATGTTCTTCGCTTTTACTTTAATCTTGGTACAGCTGCATACATGTTGGTTAATTTATTCTTATCTCCTTTCCATTCATGTCACACGGAAACGTGATTACGCTTGCGATTTTAAATATACTGGTTCCTGTTACGGTTACGGGTAACTTTAACGATAAAGTCGTTTTCAGGTGACACAAATAGAATATATGTATTCAATTTTATATGCGATAAAAGCCCCAAAATATCAAAGTTACCAAAGAAACCTCGCATCAAATCTAAGGCAAAGACAATCTAGTCACAGCTAAATGAAGACCTAGTCTAATGCAAAGACATTCTAGTCACAGTTAATGAACACCTATGCAAAGAACATCTAGTCACAGCTAAATGAAGACCTAGTCTAATGCAAAGAACATCTAGTCACAGCTAAATGAAGACCTAGTCTAATGCAAAGATAATCTAGTCACAGCTAAATGAAGACCTAGTCTAATGCAAAGACAATCTAGTCACAGCTAAATGAATACCTAGTCTAATGCAAAAAACATCTCATCACAGCTAAATGAAGACCTAGTCTAATGCAAAGACATTGTAGTCACAGCTAAATGAAGACCTATGCAAAGAACATCTAGTCACAGCTAAATGAAGACCTAGTCTAATGCAAAGAACATCTAGTCACAGCTAAATGAAGACATAGTCTAATGCAAAGACAATCTAGTCACATCTAAATAAAGGCTTCGTCTAACGCAAAAACAATCTAGTCACAGCTAAATGAAGACCTAGTCTAATCCAAAAACAATCTAGTCACAGCTAAATGAAGATCTAATCTAATGCAAAAAAACATATAGTCACAGCTAAATGAAGACCTAGTCTAATGCTCTAAGACAATCTAGTCACAGCTAAATGAAGACCTAGTCTAATGCTAAGACAATCTAGTCACAGCTAAATGAAGACCTAGTCTAATGCTAAGACAATCTAGTCACAGCTAAATGAAGACCTAGTCTAATGCAAAGACAATCTAGTCACAGTTTACATCACGGTCTAGAAAGAAACTTAAAACATTTCATGTGCCCTATTGAAATATTATCCATTTTACCTACATTTCTAACATCGTTGTAGAATAAAAATTAAAAACAAACTAATAATAAATAAAAAGTGTATGGTGACTAATTGTGTCTCAAACACCAAGCTAATTTCAAGGCTAAAATAGTCACGAATCCATGTTCAATCCAAACTTATCAGAACACCAGTATTCATTATCAAACTTCAAATTGATGAAATATACATATACATTGAAAATTAATTTCTAGGTCAGGTTAATCCTATGGCATCGATTCTGGGAGGATCATCTCTGTTTAATGGCGGGATGGCCCCTGGAAGTCCCCCTGTACAGAATGTAAACAGTACTTGCGATCCAGCTCCCTACACATGCGCAGTTCCACCACCATGGTGTCAAAGGGTCGTTAACCAGCAGGGGTGTGTGAAGTGTTTGTGCGGTCAAGGTCAGTTGCATACAAATGGCTAGACTTCGCTTTAAATATTTTTCTGAACGTTTTATAGTCAGATGTTTACAAAGGAAAGTATATGAAGCGGTATATTATTCCTCTCTTTTATGTCTAAAATTTACATTTTCTAATTTCATGTATTCGTTTTTTGTGTTAAACCTTCACACACACACACACACACACACACACACACACACACATATATATATATATATATATATATATATATATATATATATATATATATATATATATATATATATATATATATATATATATATATATATATAAGAAATTGTATTTAATATTTCCAGAATTACAGTTATATCTTCAGAACTTGCAAGGAGCTGCTAGCGGTATGTCTCAACCATCTGGATTGCTCAGCACATCTGCATCAAGTACGACTTCCTCCACCACGTCACCCCTGGGAATGTCGTGTCTCGCGACATTTCTCTGCACGAAGATATGCGACAATGGTTACGTTACAGACAATGACGGCTGTCCCGTTTGCCAGTGCATCAGTGGTCAAACAGTGCCTCAGAATCAACAGAGTAGGTAGTCCGAATATACAGCATAGTTATTTCTGATTCATAATCGAGCTAGCCTTAAAAAACTGGCAAGCACTGGAACCCTTTCATGACAAAATCAGATTAGGCGAGATTGGAAAAGATTGACTGATGTCATAATAGTAATGAAATAATATATGCATTGTTTCCTTTTGTGCGTATGGGTGTAAAAAATAGTTAACCAGTCAATTTAAGCGTAAACACATTCCACTTTACTTGCAATAACAAGCTCTTCATATCAAGAAAACAAATATTCCTGGTTACGATGTGTTCATATGAAATACTATTAGTAATATAACCTTTTTGTTGGGTGTACAGGATGATGCGAACCTTCTTCGGCATTACTTCTAGAAAAAAAGAAATTACGAGGGTCGTTCCGAATACCGTGCTGAAAAAGACCCTGTAATGAATCTTTAACGTTGTTTCCATTTTGAAATTTTATTCGTGGAAGTAGGCTACTCTTACATTAGTTATTTCTTTTCCATCTGTAATATGCTTTATAATTAGGGTCACCTCTATGTTCTCTATTTTAATTTCAGCTTCCAGCTATCCACCGGTGACAGTTACAACATCTTCAAGCAATCACGTTATCTCCTGTCCAGGAATCTTTGACTGCGATAAAATGTGTGACAGAGGCTACGTTACCGATCCTTCCGGCTGCCCTCTCTGTCAGTGCATGACGTGATATGCGAATGGAATTATTAAATAGTTCATGATAATGTGATTAAAGATAAAATGGATTCTTCATTGTTTCACGTCTGTTTTCACTTGGATGGGCTAATTTATTGTCTAAAATGATTTAATACACATAGGTAATCTAAGCTAATAATATATTAAATGTAGGTCACAGTTTACTTCTTGTACTTATGTGGCACTAGATTATACGCATACACGTATGTTTTAATGATTCTAGGATGAACAATTATTTGAACTGAACTTAAGTGATGGAAATGTAAAATATGTCACCGTGACCTAGTTCTGTGATAAAGGTGTAGTATTCATCGTGATGTACACCCTCAACATGACTCTGATTCCCGGTTAAACAGTATGTATACAGGATTTTTTTTTAAAATCCAGTTTACATTGTTTCTGAGATTGTAGTAAAATTATATATTGTTTATAGTCGTCTTATTAGAGAAACAACTTAAACCAGAAATTAGAACTCAAGTAACCGAAGCATGCAATATGGGTGATAGTGACCTTTTTGTGATGAGTATCTAACATACATGACGATGCATACCATTTCAATTTTCATTTTTCAAGATATAGCAGTATGTAAACATGTTAACTTACACGAGAAAAAGGTACAATGTAAAACAAAGTGATCTTTTTCTTGTAAAGGTTTGTGCAAATAATATTGCTTGGGAATTTAAACCCTCCCCAAGTTTATCACATAGAATGTCACTTCTCATCGCAATAGGAAACATTTAAATATATATATTGTTTACAGGAAGAAGAAAAATACACTACATATCATGAATGACACAGCCTACCCCCACATCATACCCTGCCAATCATTATTTTAAATACTGTCACACACACACACACACACACACACACACACACACACACCACCACCACCACCAAACTGTTTATTTCACGCCTTTTGATTTTTTTTAATTAGGACTTTTAATGTAGCTTTAACAATTTTTCAGTCATTTCGCTACGATGTCTGCAGTGAGGCAGTTTATATTGATGTCTAGCACTGCGGCATCATACCGCAGACATGGAGCATGATGTCCCCACCCAGTTTCATTATCCTGACACCAGGCCGACCTGTCCTAACACTAACCTGTTAATGCTTAGTGCCAAGCGAGGCAGCTGTTAGTACCATTATTATAAGTCTTTAGTATGACTCGGACGGGGATCGAAACCACGACCTCGAGTGGACGCTCTAACCACTAGGCCACCGGAGCGGTTCTCGACTTTTGAAAAGATGAGTCCAAATTTAAGGAGATGAGAATTAAAAATAAAAAGATAGGAGATATTTAATCTTTATTTTTGCAGAAAAGAAATGCATCTACGTGGTACGGTTTTTTGACATATGGATTACATCCGAATCATGATTTGTACATACAACCATATAATTGATCACGTGTTTGTTTTATCGTTTTCCGACAAAAGTTTAGACACTTCAAACTGTCAAACTGTGCAATATAGTTATTCGTTCATCAATGACTAGGTAAACACGGTAAATACGGTATAAGTCTTTTTCGTATCTATTATTATTATTATTATTATTATTATTATTATTATTATTATTATTATTATTATATCATCATCATCATCATCATTATTATTATTATTATTATTATTATTATTATTATTATTATTATTATTATTATTATTATTTGATCTTGACTTAATCAGATTGTAATGCAACAACTATAAGGATAAGATACGGTTTATAAACTAAGCCAAATATACAAAAATTTACTGGATCACTTGATACGAGTTTGTCAATCTGAGCTATCCAGGTCTAATTTCGAGTTCTCCCGAACACGTTCTTTAGTCTTAAGTCAATCACCATAACATACACTAAATGCCAATAGCAGCAGACAGGGTGAACAGACCGAAACTATTTCAAACAAACCGAAACTATTTCAAACAAAATCATAAAGGATTTCAAACTGAAACTATTTTGCAGACAAAAAAAAAAGAGAAATGGTTTCGGTTTGTCACGCTATGGAGACTCTGTCTCCAGACAGACCCGGCGCCAATGGCGTTGTGAAGACGAATTGTTATGGTAAAAGTATTTAGGATTTCACAAACAAATTAATTTGTAAAATCTCTCCTCGTAAATCAATTAGATTATTGGACTGGCCAGTTTAAAATTAATTCTCGTTAACGAATCATTATGACATCGCATATACACTGGATTAGTTGGATCCTCAATATTAGGAACCCTGGAGGAGTCGTTGGTGCAAATGATTATAAAATACATCCTTGTTGGGCTTGATTTGATCTTTCGAGATTTATTTGGTAACTTCCTTCAATAGCATCACATACTAAATTTACTGCAATCACTGAGGATATATTGACGTTTTGAGGAGTGATATGCCTACCACACACATCTGGGTTGTTATTATGTTTGAGGATGGTTGTTTGTGGTTGTGTTATTTTTTTCCATAAGGCGAGTATTTGTGGAAAGTATTCATCGAGGATATCGTTTATTGAGTTTTTTAATTGGTCTACATTATACCCGGGAAGTTTAAATGCTAAAATATTCTCTACGCGTATATTATATATTTTTGCAAATTCTGTTCTTGATTTAAGATTAACAGCATTTAAGACCGTTTGAATAATCCATAAATTAAATACTTCCATGTCAGCGATAATTTGATTACATATTTCTATGTATTCGATGATCTCACCTCTCGAGGATTCTTTGGAAAGTTTTTCTCGCAATATATTTCTATATGTTTTAAAATTCATTATTTATTTTTATAAAGTGTTCATTAATTTTACTTTGAATTGGTTGAAACCATCCACCGCTTGGTTCTTCTATCCGCCCACTAAAGAAATCTAAAACTCCAAAATTTGTATCGAATGATATCATTGCATCATGATATGATTTCTAATCAGAGTTATAGTCGGATGTTTGTGGTTCTGGTAGTATTTGTAAGGATGTCTGAGGTGGGATTTCAGGCCATCCTAGCACGGTTCTGATTGAGCTCTGATAGATATCTACAACGTACCCGAGTGAGTTTATCTCAATCGCGGATGATAGTGTTGGTTCATGAACTGTAATAGCGATTTTTGATTCTTTTCCAGTAATGGATTTTATTCTACGCTGAAATTCGATATTGATTTGTTGATTTGGTAGGACCCAGATGGTATGGAAACAACGTTCCAGTCTGGAGTCCCATCTTGTTTATTCTTATTCGCAAACACCAGGGAATTATTCGGTTGCTGACCACCAAATGATTTTGATCTAAAGCAGCAGAAGGGGCGAATCGGACAACATTTTTAGACAAGTTTTCACTGAAATCACGCTTAAAAACAATGAAACCAATGACATCAGGGCCCAAATGTGTGTGTGAATCTGATATCGTTTCATGGATTAGGTCCAAAAAAAAAAGATGAAAAAATCAATGAAATTAATGAAATCCTCCATCGATTTTTTGGGAAAAAGGGACTACAACGTCGTTGTCACTCACTAGAACTTTCAGTTGGGGTTAACCGAATATTTGATCCAGTCCGATACGATATCGTGTTCGAGGGTCATGTAAATCACTACGACGAAAATCCTTTCAGGATTTCACAAATAGACTAATTTGTAAAACCTCCTCTTGTAAATCAATCAGATTATTAGACTGGTCAGTGAGTTTGAAATTAATTCTGGTTAATGAATTATTATGACATCGCATATAGACTGGATTCACCGGGGACTCAATTATTAAAAACCCTGGAGGAGCTGTTGGTGCAAATGAATACAAAATATATCCCTGCTGAGCTTGATTTGATCGTTCTAAATTTATTTGATAGCTTCCTTCGATCACATCACACACTAAATTGAGCGCAATCACCGTTGAAATATTCACATTGAACGGAGCAATATGCCTGCCACCACCATCTGGGTCATTATTGTGTGTCAGGATAGTTGTTTCCGGTGATGTTTTTTTCCACGTATCATGAATTATTTTAAAACCGACATCTATGGCATCACTGAGAGATTTTTGTAGTTCTAAGAGATTATATCCTGGTAGATTGAATTCGGAAATATTTTCTACGCTTATATGATATTTTGTCGTAAATTCTATTTTCGTGTTAGGGTGTCTGGCAAGGGCTACCTCTCGTATAATTAGTGAATGAAATATATAAATGTCACTGAGGATTCTGTTACATGTTTCTATGACGCTGATAAATTCATCTCGGGTGAGAGAGCCGGATTTAAGGGATATTAACAACAACGAAATATCGTTATTGAACGCTGTGAAGTTTTCAGTGATTTTATCCTGTCGAGTTATGTAGTATTTCTCCCCTCCCTTATCTATCTTTTCAGTGAAAAAATTCAATTTGTCATAATCTCTATAACTCTTTACTGGATTATCAGATTTTGTCCTGTCGGTGATATAATCAGTTTTTTGTGGTTCTGGTAATTTAACGGTTTTTCCACCGGGTGGTAATTCAGGCCATCCTAGTACGGTTCTAATAGAACTCTGATAGATATCTACGACGTATCCTTCTGTGCTTATTTCAATGGCAGATGATAGTGTCGGCACATGAACTGTTATAGCTATTTTTGACTCTACTCCAGTAATCGATTTTATTCTACGCGCGAATTCATCATTGATTTGTTCAATTTGATATGATCCGGTTGGTATGGAAACAACATTCCAGTCTGGGGTACCGTCGGGTTTATTCTTATTTGCAAATACCAGTGAATTATTGGGTTGTTGACCACCAAATGATTTTGACCTAATATTTGGCCAACTGTGGTATACTCGTAATTTTGCTAGCGCTATCTCCTTCACTGGGACCGGAGAGGGGAAATTCACACTGAATTCTGGATTCGTTGAGGTTATTGAGATCATGCTTGTTTGTACTGGGTTTGTGTTCTCCACTATTTGTTGAAGTAATTCCATCTGTGTTGTCATTGTTATTATACTCATGTTTTTGTATTTCTAATTTTGACATCGCAGAATCATATATATCTACCATCGCTGAAAACTCACTCTCTGATATAATTGTATCATCGAGCGATGACGATATCAATGAGGATAATTGCGAGTATGCAGTGGACACAACATGAAATTGAATTCTGTAGTCTTGTAGTTTCCGTTGGCTGCATGAGGATATTTTTTTTGTGATTATTGAAATAATTCCAGCGATTGTTGTTGCCGCAGAAATGCAAATTGGAACAGCTATCGGGGCCATCATTGTCACTGAAGACAGTATAATACCGGCTCCGGTGATTACACCACTCACTGAATACACAGTAACATCAATTGCGGTAATTCTCCTGCGATATTTTTTAATTTTCATTGCATACTCCTCAGACAGGGTTTTGAGTCTAGTTTGATATTCTCTGACCTGATCATAGCGATATTGCGATGATGAAATCATTTTTTATTTTAACAACGCTAGCGTTTTCAATTGTGAAATCCTTTCAATTTTCAACTTAAATCCACTACGAATTCCACATACCATGATACCAGAGCTCTAGCCAAATGTTTATCAGTAGCTGTTATAGTGAACTTTTCAATTGTACCCTTGTCGATGATCGTTGAAATCGTATTATTGACCCCGGATGAACTCGACGATGATATATTAAATTGAACCGTTGTCACCAGTGTTAATCGATAAATACCCTTGACGGTTGCAGTGATATCTAATTTATTGTTTGTAGGTATCCACACAAATGATCCGTGTTGGATTGTATATACTATGTTGTTGGTTTTCTCATGAGGAATTTTTGTTTTTTCAATGACTGTTATCATCCTCGAAAAATCACCTTTGACGGCTTCGATGAAAGTTTTCGTCTCATCGATGGATTTTTTAATATCAGGGAGTTTTAGTTCAATTTTATCGAATGTAGTTCCAATAAATTTATCAATGATATTTCTACGAAATGCGGTAAACTGTTTTATGTGTTCTTCAATTCTAGATTCAAGTGTTGTTAGTACAACCACAGAATTGTTTAACTCATCGTTGAGAATTTTTAATCGATCTGTAATCGTCGAAACGAGTACACCCGGTTTGAGTTTACCCTGATCGGAAAATAGCGCAACGGTGTTCTCGATTGCGTTTTGTTGTATAACTAAAATATCATCCAGAGAAATATTACTAGATTTCAATTTACCCTGGCGATCTTGAAATACAACTATTTCATTGGGTTCAACACTTTCTAAATTCAACGTCTCAGCTATTTCATCTTTAATTTTTTTTGTTATATCCTTGATAGAATCAGGGGTTGCAGTGCCATCGCGTTTGGGTTTCAAAGATCTCCCCCAAATATCAATCATGTTATTGTAAAACTCTTTCTCTCTCTAAAAAGCGATTGCTGGTGTAGTCATTTACGACAATATGAGGTGGTTTTCTAGATGCTGAAATAGCATCAAGGACATTTAATACTTCACTGCCGCATATTGGTGGGTCATTGATTTGTTGTGTTGGTAGCGTAGAATACCAAGTCTTCATTGGAAATTGTTTTATGTAACGCATAAACTCTTTTGGTGGGGCTAATCCATATGAATCAAAATAGACAATCCCACGTGGATCAATAGCGTATGCAACCCAGTGAGTTCCAGGTCCGGTGCTGTTATCGAGATTAATAATACCTGTTTCAGTTTTGTTTGGTTGATGTGGTAATTGATCTTTCATAAAAACACCTCTGAAATTTTTAATCGCTAGTTTTTTAGCAGCATCCATTAAATCCAAATTGGACATTGGAATCATCGAAGATTTGGGAACCATAGGTTCGGAAATCGAAGATTTCTGAATTAATAAATCGTTCCTGGTAGTCTCGGGCCTGATCCGTGAACGGATCTCCCGCTGTACCATGAATACGGGGTTCCTGGTAGTCTTAGACCCTTTCCGCTGTACCACGAATACGGGGTTCCTGGTAGTCTTAGACCCAATCCGTGAACGGATCGTCTCTTTTTTTTATATCCTTGTCCAGCTGCCTTTTTCAACGCCATTCCTGCTGCAGTACCAACGGCTCCTAACGCCGCTGCTTTAGCCACCGCTGGGGCTGCTGCTGCAATCAATGCTGGTATTGCAGCTAACAATGGAAATATACCACCTGATTTTATCATATTTTTAATAGCAGCCGCAGAAAGAGTAATCTGAACACCTTTTCTGGCTGCAAGTGCATCATTGAAATGTTTCACCTGACGAGTTGTCAGCGATAATTTATTTGCACCACCAGTCATTTGGTTGGGTTTCAACGTGATTGTGGTTCCACATTTTTTAGCCGATTCTGATTGCAATTTTTTGATTTGACCAGGAGTTAACGTAACACTAATAACACTATATGACATTATATATAATTGATTGATTCTAATTCAATGAAAAATCGAGAAAAATCGTTCAAAGATTTTCTACTGGGGCATCTACCACTCTCATTCTTCCACCAACACCTTCGAGTAGCATTGATTTATCACTGAGAATGACAGCAACCGCTCTATAATCAGCAATAGCACCACGAGTCACATTAGCTCTAAAGTGTATATCAACAACTGACTGTCTTGTCAAATCGAGATGTTCCAGTGAGAAGTAATAGATCGGATACAGATTTTTAAAATCATATTGTGATATTTGCAAACCAGTATCCACATTTTGATCGCGTGCCATAAATGACAACAGACGATGATAAACTCGTGCAATATGATTTTCTGTGTAATTAAGTTGTATATCCTCAGATGGTTCCTGTTGGCCGTTTATTCTCAGTGAGACGTCTTTCACACCTAATTGATCAAATATCATATGACTGGAGAGTTGATTGCCAACTCGTGCGTTATCCTGTAACGCAATAAATATATGACGTGGCGCAAAAACGCCTTGTTTTGATGCTAGGTTCCAAGTGAATAACCCGTTGATAATTGATTGTTTCACATCTGTACTCACGGTTAGCCAACTCAACAACGACTTTCCTCCTTGGTCCATAAATGATAGTAATCGTCCTTCTGCGGTGATTGCTGGAGTCAACACTGGCATCCACAATGATATTTTTGTTAAATCGACTCTACCGGCATCAGCATTGGGGGCTGCAGCATCTACTGGAATCCTCCAAATTGCATCATTATCATCACCCTTTCGTACAAGCGATACTGTATGCTTCGCCCCGTAGATAACTTTTCTGACGTTTCTACAGAATCCAAATATGTGATGCAGTGGAATCGCGCATGAAAATGATTTACGCTCTCCTTGCAACATTGCGTTTCGTGTTGCAGCTCCTAGATTGAAATTAGCATCGTTGTTTATAATCATATTCTCGACATCAGAATCACTATTATCACGTTTTTTTGGTCGTCTTACAACAAATGGATTTCCACCAGCGGTATTCTTAGCATCTTTTGCAAACATCATAGAAGGTCCTGCTGATCTTGTATAATCATCAGAATATCTCGCTAACCCGATTATTGTTGTAGCCACATCAACATCACGATCTATGGACTCAATTTCTTTTCCATCAATGAGATATCTAGCACTCTCAAATAGCGCCATAATACCATTATTGACAAAACCGACTTGAGTACCAGCTGGATACGGTGCTGGTACAGCAGTAGTATCAGCAGCTGTTACAATTTCTCCTTCTACTTCAATAAATGCTTCACAGGATAAAAAGTATTTACTGGTATCATGGACTTGAAGATCAATTCTTGCTCGACTATTTGAGTTTATGGCATGATAGGCGTAATATTGATAATCGCGTACAGAATCATCCTTGCCAACTGGGGCGTCTATATCAAACGCCGGATCATGTGATTTTTTGAACATTTTATTCTATTTATCAGAGTCTAAATCGTGATTTTCATCGTGAAAAACGCTAGCGTGAAAATCCATAGAATTTCATCGACGTGGTTTTTTAAAGCCACTTCCCGCTATCATGTTTGCAATATTGCTTTGGTTCCCTTGATTTACCATCGACGCTAGTTTTTCATCTACTGCGTTATTTATAATTTTACTAACACTTGCAGGCATTTCTTCTGTAGACGGTAACGGTTTCTTTTTTCGTCTCACTAATGATGTTATTTTATCCTTCGCAGTTGAAAACGCTTTCCCGGCAAGATCTCCAACAGTACTAATACCCTTATCACGAATAACATCAATGGCTTTCATTGATAACTGTTTAGCTAACGGCATCACTTTTGGGGCCATTCTTGAAAAGAATCCTAAAATGGTATTGCCGAGGCCATCTCCATAGTATGCTCTATAAACTGGAAACCGTGAATTAACTACATAGACGGGGGTTGGTTTATCATGATTGTAATGGATGATCATTATTATAAAAACAATAGTGTTTTCAATTGTTATTTAATCACTATGATACCCATTTGCTAACTCGTCAATGAAATCTCGATAGGTTTTGATATCCATGATACCGCCGGCAAATAACCGTCTACAGATATCAGCTGCTTCATTAATTATTTCCGGTGAATTATTTCCAGCTCGGAATCCTCCTACAAGAACATCTAATCGTGATATATCATTGATAACACTATCAGGACATACCCCACTTTGGGGTCCACTGGAATCTTGCAATCCACTTCCGCTATAACCAGTTGCTTCATCTAGTTTTTCTACATCCGTTTCTTGTAAATAATCATCATCATCATCATCATCATCATCATCATCAGGTGATAGTTGTTGTTTTTTAGGAGAGAAAGATATTTTCTTTGCAGGTTGCTCTCGCTTTCTTTGCAATTTTGGCGGTTTTTGTTGTTGTTTTAGTTCTTCATATTGATTATACACGTGATCCACCATCCTGATATATTCAATGTATGATGCACTATTTGTCTTTTTCTGACTTTTTCCAGTTTTGATTTTGTAGAATATATCAGCCCAGTGTGTGAAATTCTTAACAAACTTATGATGTTCTGGTTTCAACATTTTTTTTCTGTTTTCATAAGAAGTAACAACAAGCGTAGGAATTTCTGTTGGATCAGTCTCATCAATTGCTGCTAACCCTTCTTCGTTAAATCTCATGCGTAAATCATCTACTGTTCTCTTTGATTCTATTTGTTTTGTTTGTTCAGTTTTCGCTGCTATTTTTTCAAGTTCACCAATAACAGATTTTCCCGTCTCGGGACCATCTCCCAGTATAGCACGCTCTACCCCTTTCGTTGCTGTGGTTACTGGTTTAAACAACTCTTCAGACCCCAGAGCAAAATCAGTTTGTAAACTCTGTCGTTGTTGCAGTTTATTTCTTACAGAGTCACGAATTGGTACAAATCTCCTGATTGCATCCAGTCGTTCACGAGCCAATCGGGTTGTTAATGCTTCATTGACCATTATTTGAAATCAGAAACCATTTTTCAATTGCAAAACACTTTTTCCCACTTTTTTGACATGTCGGATGATTTTTGATACGGTCATAGAAGTGTTATTTCATCGTGAGACACCTTCTATCATTGATGGAGCAAGTCACATAATTGTATATAAAATAAATAATACTGTGAGTTGCTCCACTTTTTTGACATGTCGGATGATTTTTGATATGGTCATGGAAGTGTTATTTCATCGTGAGACACCTTCTATCAGTGATGAGGAAAGTCACATAATTGTATAAAAAATTAATAATACTGTGACTTTCCTCACTTTTCCATTGACCATCCATTAAAGGTTCATAGATTTTTTATTCACTGATTTTGACATTTTCAATCAAAAAATGCTAAAAAAATGAAAATCTCTTGAGGGTCGGAATAATAATGGTCGGGCAATCAATGGTCGGGCAATCAATTTTCTTGAATTAATGCTCGTAGGTTTCTAATTTTAGAGTTGACTTCTTTTTTCAATTCGTATTCGTACCCCAATTCTTTTCGTATTCCTTCTACGATAGTATACAACGGGACGAACACACTGATGTCACTGGAAAAAGAAAGAGAGTCCTTAATAGAATTCTGAATTCTTTTGATGAGTGCATATTTCTTGGGTAGCATATATTTGTTAGTGCTAACCCCGTATTCTATATCCTGAAAATCAGACACAATTTGATCAGGATTTAACCCATCTGATAGTTTGATATCCTGATTTTTCAATTTTGCTATTTCAACTATGATGCTATTCATGTTTTCAGAATTCATTATTCTATAAGAATGACATATCTCTAATTGGAAATTATGACGCATCAGATATAACTAAATTGAACTTTTTGTCCCGTCATTTCTGAAATAGCCGTTTTGGTTATCCCCTCTGCAACGAATCGTACTGAAGTTCTACAAATATTGAAATACTTGCCGGCTTCATATAATGATTGAAATATTTTCTCTTCGTTAGTTGTTGTATTCAAAGATTTCACTGGTCTCGCTTTTGAACAAGTGTCAGTCCTTCCTCGTTTGGAATTCTCACTCTGTGTGATAGCTTGCAGATTGGATAAAGAATTGTTCCTTGGATTAGAATCAATGTGATCAATAACAAAACCATCTTTGATCAATCCATTAAAACATTCAAATACGAAACGATGATTGCGAAATGTCTTCCTTCCAACATTAAACACCAAATACCCCATACCATTATCCCACCCAATTGGGTTCTTCAGTCTACAGTTTCTGACAATCCCATCACTGGATGCTTCGTAATTTTTAATCACTGGGTGTAGTCTGAATTCTTGGGTCATTATATATTACACTATTGTCTAATTCAATGACTGACTCATTTTGCAGTGATTGATTATACATAAATCTTTCATTTAGACACCTGTTTTATATATAGCATGAAGGAGTTCAAGAGATTGACTTCGAAAAATGCTAAATTCAATGCTGATAGAGAGTTCAAGAGATTATTGAAAATCAATCCTAGATTTAATCGCGATAGACCCAAAGGACGTATAGTAGACGGAAACATGAAAGAGTTTAAGAGATTATTGAAAATCAATCCTAGATTTAATCGCGATAGACCAAAAAAACGTCCAATAGACGGAAACAAACGTAACAAACGTCCAAAAGACGGAAACATGAAAGAGTTTAAGAGATTATTGAAAATCAATCCTAAATTTAATATCGATAGACCCAAAAAACGTAACAAACGTCCAAGAGACAGAAATATGAAGGAGTTTAAGAGATTATTAAAAATCAATCCTAGATTTAATATCGATAGACCCAAAAAACGTAACAAACGTCCAAGAGACGGAAACATGAGATCATCATGGAAGGATGCTCAATTCAATCTTGATATAGTTTCTAATACACCCAAGAATAAAATTCTTGATAAAGCCATCAGAGACTGTTTTAATGAATTCAAGCGTGATGGAGCATCTTATTGTTGGTCAACATTTCGAATTGATGGTGTTGTTGACGCTACCATGAATGATGAAAAGGCAGCAGTGATCATTTCACGTATTGGGGAAAAAAGTCATTTTTTCCGAATTAAATTCATTATCCGTGAGGATGGCAAATGGATCATTAGGGATAAATTTGAACCCATTCTCAGGGGCAAAAAAACTGTCACCGTGAACCAGGATTCCAAACCGGGAATTTTGACTGGAATTGATAAACCCTACTACGAAAGATCTTATCCTGTCACAGCAGTTGTTTACGGGATCTATCCGCTCAATGAAAAACCTGATATTTCAAAACTAGCACCCATGAAATATTCGACAGGGCTCAATTGTGTAGCAGAACGAATAATAGAACACTTCACAAATGCGTCCCGGGGAAATAAACTAACTGATCTAAGACGAAAAAAAATAACTGAGTGGGAGTTCACGGTAAAAGAGCATGGAGCAACAATTCAGGATATAACTAAATTAGAAAAATCATTGAGATTTCCAATATCGGTAAGGACAATCACCGGAGAAGTATTATACGAATCGAAATATAAATCAAAAGGAACCCCCATTGAAATTATTGATCATAACGCGCACGCGTGGTCATCTGCAGTAACAATATTCCAACGGGAAAGAACCGTAAAATATCTATCCCAAACCGAAGAGTTTTTTTCAGAGCAGAAATTATTTGATGCTATTTACCATTTGAGTAAAAACGATCCTGTGTCAGCGTGGCTATTTCATAGTAATTCAGACGAGGAATGCAGATTTGACCAGTTTGTAAGGCCTAACGGAGAATTATACCGTACTGAAGAACTGCAGAATCAAATGAAACAACTAGCTAGTGAGTTTTCTGAGGGGGAAATCGAAGATCAATTATTAGCAAACTGTTTCACAGTACCATCCATTGCAGCACATTTTGCTAGAAAGAAAAACGCGTGGAAACCAACACGAAGTGAGTTTTTATCAGATGTCAAATTGTCCTGTCTTGAATACAGCCACGGCGGATTATGGAACACAAAATACACCGCTGATACCGTTATTTCAGTTGATATGATTGCGTGTTATCCAGGAAGTTTTCTTGGGTATGGAGAATGCGAGAAATATTTCAAACGATTTGAACACCCTACACACGAAATGACCCGTGTTGCTATTAATGGACCACTGCCTGATTTTGATTTAACCGGATTCGCTTGTGTGGTATCATTTGAAATGGCTGAAGGGCTTCATCCGTGTAGTTATCTTTGGATTGGTAAACACATGTCTGAAAAACACTGGATGCCAATAGTGTTATTACGGTATATGCTTGATTGTAAGATGTTAAAATCATTAATTGTCAGTGAAGCAATTATATCCTATCGAGCACAGAAATCAGTCTGGTTACCACAACCTGATCTAGAAAAAATAATTAGCGAAGAGCGAAAACTGTTTCCTGATTTTAATGAACAACAAATCATGGATTGGTCCCAACAGTTATTTGAAATCAGAAACAATGAAGCAAAAAATCTTGGACGAAGAATAATCGGTAAATTTACCCAAGGTGGCAAAGATGATAATACGAAATATTCTTCACGATTGATTATAGACAACGCTGAATACGATTTTGTAATCGCGGATCTAACGAATAGGGGCCTATATGTCAATCGTAAGGACGCATTTCTGTCCGATGGAACCAAATTGGGTACAATTGTTACCTACAATGATGGATCCCATCCGCAGTACACACATTTGAGAGCTTCTATGCTCGGTTATGCTTCTATCAATCTGTTTTCAATGATCAATAGATTTCCTACCACCGCAGTTAGAGTTGCTACTGATTCATTTTACATAAATAGCAAAATGGCTGATTTTAAGGCTACTGGCAACGAGAAATGGGGATCATGGAGAATTAAGAAAGAAATGATTCATGATTATATTCCATCAGCAGATGTTGCCATTGAAAATAATTACTTAGAAAGCAATCAGTGTTCAGAATTTTCTAGTGCACCACCGATTTCTGATCCAATATGCCTGTATAAAACAGTTTATTTAAACGGCTGTGGTGGGTCAGGAAAAACAACCCGGGCAATTGAGTTATTTCGTGTTTCCAATCCAAACATGATTGTTCTAACACCAACTCATAGACTTGCAAGAGAAATGATACAGAGAGGGGTAAATGCCTGCACTTATCACAGCTTTTTCTGATGGAAGGGAGATAAATGGACTCCTGAGCGCATGGGAGAGAAATTTATTCCTGAAATCATGATTTGGGATGAAATAGACACAGTGTCAGAAGATGTCTTAAAAATATTTCTTGAGTGGTTGTTATTGAAGAATACAAAAGTCGTCATGTGCGGTGATCACGGGCAACCACCACCATTTGTCGGTGCATCCCCCCATGAATGGCTAAAGGGTTTTGTAGACAATTATGAAGAAATTGATACCTATCATAGATCACTTGATGAAAAATTAAAAGAATTGAAGAAACTAATTAGATTACAACCGGATAGAATCCAGTGTGAAATAACCCGTGAAATAATTTCGGAAACTCCCATGAATGAGTTTTGGGAAGCGTGGAGACCAAATGATTTAATCATTGCAAGTAGAAAAATAGTCAGGGACACACTTCAGATGAAGTTATTTGAATTGCATAAACAAAAATTTGCAACACTTCCAGTACCGTTATGTTATAGGCCATCGGATACGCGAAAACAGAATATTGAAGTTGATATTCCAGGACAGAGTGAAAAACAAATTCTCGTATTAAATGATATTGTGCTGGTTGATATCAATGTCGTTGAAGATGCATTGCGTGCTAATAAATCCCCATGGACGCTAGGATACGCAGCGACGATACATTCTTCACAGGGATTGACTATATCGGATACAATTGTTTGGATGGTAGATAATCGCATAGAATGGTCGAATTTAGTCTATCTTTCAGTATCCAGAGTACGAAAAATAAATCAACTTCGAAGAATTGTCTTCGATGATGAAATCATTAGCGATGATGAAATCATTGGTGACGATAATGATATTATTGATAAAAAAACTCTCCGGTTACAAACAACAGGACAAAAAAAAAACAACGAGAATTTGATATTGATGCTGAATTAATAATCACTTTGAAGAAACAACAGAATAATCACTGCGCGAGTTGCAATTGTATAATGCGTTGGCAGTATTCGGATAAGGATCCTCGCCAATTCACCGTAGACAGAAAAAATAACAATCTCGGTCATGTCAGAAATAATGTGATGTTGACTTGTCTTGAGTGTAATAGACGCAAGGGTGCTAGTTAAGCCCATGCGGTGGTAATTGAGTATCGTCAGGAATTACTTGTATTTGTTGTCTAGTAAACCCACGCTAAGGGGCAGTTGAATCCAGTTTATAGATTGGAGGTCTACCCGTAGATCGTGTTATACTAGATATCTTATGCGTAGTGACGCTCCAAATAGGATCAGTAGCCCTTTTTCTATCCCCTTCAAGCTCTCCTGGTTCGTATAAGTACCTCACAATGACATTACTACCAAAAATTGGTTCTTTGAAATCTTTTTGTGGTTTTTCAGGTATCGACTTCTTTTTAATCGCGTTGATAGGTTTCATGTTGATGGTTCTAGTAATCTCGTTATTTAGTGCGGTAACTACACCTGGTAATCTCTTAACCCATTCACGGGATCTTTTTTCTTGGATGAATTCTTTTGCATATTGATATCCAAATAACGGCTCAGCAAGAATCCGATTAAATCGTTCTACAATGGCCTGATCACGATGCAGTGCAGTATGCCCTCGTCTGATAGCGACATTGTGATATTTCATTGTAGATAACACTGCACCCTGAAATTCCTTGCCCGGGTCAACTTGTAACAGATTTGGCCAGTGCAGAGGGCTCCTTCGATAAATCCTTTCAAATGCAGAAGCCACTTCAGTGGCTGATTTTGTTTTTAACGGTTCTGCTTCTTTGTATCGACTTGCAATATCAACTACAGTTAACGCATATTTGTAACCACGATCATGTGGCAGAAATAATAGATCAGCCTGATAAACTTCATTAGGAAAGGTCACATCAAAATGCGAGAATTGAATTTGTTTAGGCGGTGGTAGATAAATTTGCCATAGTGCCTGTTTGGATAACCAATGAGCCGCAGTGGTTTTTTTTCACTTTTGCGGCGCTAGCGAGTTTACTGATTGCAGCGTTACCCTTCCAGTATCCTCTTGGGGAATAATAAATAGATTCCATGTTGTTATTAATTACCAGCACCTAACATCAATTTACTTTTCATAGCCGATTTTATCAAAAATGAAGCCAATTTTTCTTTGAAGGATTTATCAGGAATGGCATTCAACGCATGAATTAATTTCACATCTGCTAGATGCCTGTGTTGCAAATTGCTACTTTTATAAGCAACATCATGAAGGTGACAGGCCTTATCAATAGCGTTTATTGGTTCCTCACCGGGTCGGGGCTGATTTTGATCATTGAGTCTGATATCAAGTCTTGTTCCCGGTCCACAATAACTATACCCTGGAAGGTGTTTTTCTCCGGGGTATTTTGCCCATGGGGTTCCAGGGAGTTTTGCTAATTTGGCAGCGATATCACCTCCTCGTTTTTTTTTAAAGGTTCCTTGGGTTCCTTGGGTTTAGAAACAAATCTAAATTTCTTTGTACTACACTGTACGCATTTACCAGAAAGCGCTGATCGGTTATTTTTAGTTGTAATCGTCGTCAAGTCATCTGTGCCAGTACGCGCCTTACACTTCACGCAATATAGATCCATAATTTATGTATAGAGATATGAATATAATTGATTTTTCAGCGACTAAAACAAGAGAACCAGTGAAGCATCATGCAGCGCTACCAAACTCTATCCGCGCAATTATAATCGGGCCATCTGGATCCGGCAAGACGCAATTGTTGCTCAATTTAATAATGAGATGGATGAAGTGGGATAAGTTGTATTTAATTGCCCCTAGCGTAGACGACCAACGATGCTATAAAGTGCTAAAAGATTTTAATGAAAACGCTTCAGAGATTGCCGGCGAGGATGTTATTGAATTTATAACCGATATTGACGAGGCGCCATCCGTGAATGACCTCGATGGAAGTATCAACAATTTAGTTGTATACGATGATGTCATGTTAGATAAACAAAAAAATCCTGCTAGAATATTTTCCCGAGGCAGGCATAAAAACACGGACGTGATCTATGTCACTCAACGCTACACTCAGATTCCAAAAGTGATTAGAGATAACTGTAATATGCTTGCTGTATTCAACGGCGTTGATACACATACGCTACGAAATATCTGGCAGACATGGTGCTCCGATATGGATTTCAATCAATTTAGAAATTTCTTTAGTCATGCTCAGTCTGCCCCACACGGATTTGTAACAATAAATTTACATGACCCTCGAACACGATATCGTATCGGACTGGATCAAATATTCGGTTAACCCCAACTGAAAGTTCTAGTGAGTGACAACGACGTTGTAGTCCCTTTTTCCCAAAAAATCGATGGAGGATTTCATTAATTTCATTGATTTTTTCATATTTTTTTTTTTGGACCTAATCCATGAAACGATATCAGATTCACACACACACTTGGGCCTGATGTCATTGGTTTCATTGTTTTTAAGCGTGATTTTAGTGAAAACTTGTCTAAAAATGTTGTCCGATTCGCCCCTTCTGCTGCTTCTAATATTAGGCCAACTATAGTATACTCGTAATTTTGCTAGTGCTTTTTCCTTCACCGGAATCGCAGTATGGAAATTCACACTGAATTCAGGATTGGTTGATGTTATTGAGATCATGATGGTTTTCACGGGGGTGGTATTTTCCGCTATTCGTTGAAGTAGTTCTTGCGATGTTGCCATTGTTGTTATATTCGTGTTGTTTTTCTAATTTTGACATCGTGGAATCATAAACACGTACCATCGCTGAAAACTCACTATCGGATATTAATGTATCATCGAGGGAGGATGATATCATCGAGGATAATTGCGAGTATGCGGTTGACTTAACGTGGAACTTAACTACGTAATCCTGCAGTTTGCGCTGGCTACATGATGATATTTTCTTGTTATTATTGAACTTATTCCCGCGATTGTTGTCGCCGCTGATATACAAACGTTGCCAATGATGACATTTTATTTATTACAATAGATTTCAAATTGCTAGCAATTAAAACGCTGGCGTTTTCAATTAAGTTGTTTACTTAAATCCGCTACGAATTCCACATACCATGTTACTGAAACTCTAGCCAAATTATTATCAGTGGATATTATTGTGAATTGTTCAATTGTTCCCTTGTCGATGATCGTTGATATCATATTGTTGACCCCAGATGAACTCGTTGATGAAATATCAAATTGAGTCGGCGACACTAGTGTTAATCGATAAATACCTTTGACGGTCGCGGTGATATTTAATATGTTATTTTGTGGTGTCCACGTAAATAATCCGTGTTGAATCGTGTATACTACGTTGTTGGTTTTCTCATGAGGAATCTTTGTTTTTTCAAGTGTTTCTATCATCCTCGGTAATTCATCTTTGATTACATCGTTGATCTTTTTGATCTCTTCGATGGATTTTTTTACATCTGTGAGTTTTATGTTTATCTAATGAGGTTCCAAAGAATTTCTCAATAAGATTTTACTAAAAATTGAAAACTTCTCAACATGATCTTCATACCTAGATTGCAGTGTTGCTAATTCTAACATAGATGTTTTTATCTCTGTGAGTTTCGGTGTGATCACCGGTGGAACCCCAAAGAAATTATCAACTGGGAGTTGAACCTCAGTCACTGATTTTTGTGAACCCGCAAATTGATTTACTTGAACGTCATATTTATCATCGAGAGTTTATAATGATTCTGAAGATGATATATAATTATCACTGAGTGATGTTAATTTATATGTGAGCGTCGAAACAAGTACAACAGGTTTGAGTTTACCCTCCTTGAAAAACAACGTGATATTATCTTCTACTGCGTCGCGTCGTTTAACTAAAATATCATCTAGGAAAACATTACCAGTTTTCAATTTACCCTGACGATCTTGAAATACAACTATTTCATTTGGATCAACACTTGCGAGGTTTAGCATCTCGGATATTTCATCTTCGATTATTTTTTTACACCACCGGTTGCAGATATTTCCGTGGTGGTTTTTTTCAGGCTTGATAGAAATCTTCCCCAAATATCAATCATGTTATTTTATATAATTTCTCTCTAAAAAGCGATTACTATTATATTCGTGTACGGTTTTATTGGGTGGTTTTCCCGATGATGAAATAGCATTGAGGACATTCAATACTTCTATGCCGCATATTGGTGGGTCATTCATTTTCTGTGTTGGTAGCGTGGAATACCAGATAGGAATTTTTAAGTGGTTTATATAACGCATAAACTCTTTAGGTGGCGTTAACCCATATGAATCGAAATAGATGATCACATGCGGATCAATCGCGTATGCAACCCAGTGAGTTCCAGGTCCGGTGCTGTTATCGAGATTAATGATACCGGTTTCAGTGTTGTTTGGTTGTTTTGGTAATTAATCTCTCATAAAGACACCTCTAAAGTTTTTTATTGCTAGTTTTTTAGCAGCATCGAGTAAATCAAAATGTGACATGGGAACTATTGTTAGTAAACTCTTCCTAGTCTCAGGCCCTTTCCGCTTTACCATGAATACGGAGTTCCTGGTAGTCTTAGACCCTTTCCTGATCGTTTCTCTTTTTTGTATCCCTGTCCGGTAGCTTTCTTTAGTGCTATCCCTGGCCGCTGTACCAACGGCTTTTGCTATCACTGGGGCCGCTGCCGCAATCAACGCTGGTAACGCAGCGAAAAGTGGAAATATACAACCTGATTTTATCATGTTCCTAATTGCGGCCGCAGAGAGAGTGACCTGAACACCTTTTTTATCTTTGATAGCATCATTGAAGTGTTTAAACGGACGAGCTGTCAGTGATAGTTTATTCTGATCACCAGACATCTGATTGTGTTTCAGCGATATCGTAGTTCCACATTTTTTAGCTGATTCCGATTGCAATTTTTTAATTTGACCAGGAGTTAACGTGACACTAACATGGCTATATGACATTTTATTTAATAACAGATTGATCTAATTGTCTACAATTATATGTTTTCTACTGGTGCATCAACTAGCCTCATTCGTCCACCAACACCTTCGAGTAGCATTGATTGGTCACTGAGAATGACTGCACTGTAATTAGTAGCACCAGGAGGGTTTACACGAGCTCGGAAGTGTATGTCAACTACGGACTGTCTTGTTAAATCAAGATGTTCCAATGAAAAGAAGTAGATAGGATATAGTTTTCTAAAATCCAACTGTGATATTTGCAGACCGGTATCTACATTATTATCACGTCCCATAAATGTCAACAAACGATGATACGCGCGTGCTATTTGGTTTTGATCGTAATTAAGTAAAATATCCTCGGATGGTTCCTGTTGGACGTTTATCCTCAACGAGACTTCATTAACACCCTATTGATCAAATATCATATGACTGCGTGTTTGGTTATGTAATCCCGCCCTATCCTGTAACGCAATAAATATATGACGTGACGCAGCAACACCTTGTTTTGATGCCATGTGCCAAGTAAATACACCATTAACATCCTCCTCCTGAATATCCGTTGGTAGCCATGATAGCAATGATTTTCCTCCATGATCCATAAATGATAGTAATTTTTCCTCTGCGGTGATTGATGGGGTCATTAGTGGCATTCACAGTGATAACTTTGATATATTTACTTTACCAGGAGCGACTGGACCTACAGCACCGGGATCAGCAGCACCGTGCCAGATTGCATAATTATCACTACCTTTTCGCACGAGAACTACTGTATGCTTCGCTCCATAGATAACTTTTCTAACATTTCTGCAGAATCCAAATATATGATGCAGCGATGCATGAAAATTGTCGACGCCGTCCTTTCAACATTAATACGCGTGTTGCAAATCCTAGGTTGTAATCATTATTAATACCCCTTATAACATCAAATGCAGCAGCTAGGTTAACTTGATGTTCAATATCAACTGGCTGTGGATGAACTGCGGTATCTTGTGGTGTATTTAATTTAATATATTTGAATTTTATCAGCGTGATCAGTAATATCCTTGGTGAACATCATAGATGGACCTGCCGATCTTGTATAATCATCAGAGTATCGTGCTAACCCCACTATTGTTGTGACAACATCAACATCATGTTCTATAGATTCAATCTCTCTACCATCAATATATCTAGCACTCTCAAATAGCGCCATGATACCATTATTGACAAAATCAACTCGGACACATAGGTCATATGGTGGATCATCATGGTCGGGATCATTTGTTACAATTTCTCTTTCTACTTCAATAAACGCTTCAGCGGGTAGAAAGTATTTGCTGGTGTCCTGGACTTGAAGTTCAATTCTTGATCGACTATTTGATTGTATTGCATTATAGGAATATAATTGATAATCGCGTACAGAATCATTCTTGGGTACTGGGGCATCTAAATCAAACGCTGGGTCAGGAGCCGATTTGAACATATTATTATATATTTCTTGATCTAAATCGCAATTTCAAACCACTTCCAGCTATCATATTTGCAGTAATATTTCCCTGAGTGTCATATCCTTCATTGTTCAATGATGCTATTTTTTGATCCACTGCGTTATTTATTGTTTTGCTAATACTCGCAGCCATAATTTCCGTAGATGATAGTGGTCCTAGGGAATTTATCGCCGGTGATTTTATCACTCGTGTTGGTTCCCTTCGTTGCCGAACTAACGATAGTAGTTTTTCTTTAGCCGCGGAAATGCTTTCCCAGCAACATCACCAACAGCGCTAATACCCTTATCACGAATAACATCAATATCTTTCATTGATAATTGTTTTGCGATTGTTGCTATTTTTTGAGACATTCTTGCAAATAACCCTGCAATGGTATTGCCGAGACCAACTCCATAGAACGCTCTATAAACTGGCAATCGTGAGTTTACTACGAAAGTCATAGTTGGTTTATTATGGTTGTAGTGTATGATCATGTTAGTTAAATGACATTTATCTAATCGCAAAATTCCTACGGATTTCATCGTAAACGATTTCCAATCCTACGGATTTTCATTGCTAGCAATTTCAGTGATTAGTTACTGTGATATCCGTCCGCTAGCTCATCAATAAACTCTCGGTATACACCAATATCCATGATACCACCCTCAAATAGTCGTCTGCAGATATCAGCTGCCTCATTAATTATTTCCGGTGAGTTATTTCCGGCGTCTTTCCCTCCTACGAGAATTTCTAATCGTGATATATCCCCGAGAATATTATCAGGACAACGAACAAGACCACTGCCACGATATCCATTACCAGTTTCATCTTGTATGGGAGATACCACAACCCTAGTAGATTTTATTTTCTCGGGGAATTGAGATTCCTCATATGATGATAGACCACTTTTTATATCTTTTGCTCTTTTTTTCATATTTAACAAAATCATCATTATCTATTGAGGTTCTAATTCCACCGTGTTTTGCAAAATATATTTTTATACTAGAATTTAAAATCTTTAATAGATTTTTCAACTCCATCGTTTATATATTTTCCTTGTCCCCTTTTGAAATGAATTAGCAGCAAAATCAACTAATTCATTATCCGTGGAAATATTTTTAATTTCATCCAACCCACTTTCCGTAAATATCTCTTTAGGTGTATAATATATTATCTCTCTCGGGGGTTCAGGTGGGTTATCAATGGGTTCAGGTGGGTCATCAACGGGTTCAGGTTGTTCTTGTTCAATAGCACCTTCTTGTTCTTGTTCCTGAAGTGGTACAGTAGCTATTATATCACCAGGAAGTGTTTTTAAAGATTTTTTTTTGTTTGCTTGGATCTCTTTGCTATTTTTTCAAGAACAGGAAGAAGGGCTGTTTTCCCTCGTTGTTTCTCAGAAATATCTCCCCATATGGCTTTTTCAGTGGTCGATACGACCTTCCCGGTTGCAGTGGTTATTGGTTTGATAAATTTTTCAGTATCTGTTGCAAAGTCGGTTTGAAATTCCTGTCTTGCTTTTAGCTTATTTCGAACGGAATCACGAACCGGAATAAACCTCTTAATCGCACACAATCTTTCGCGTGCTAATTTGGTTGTTAGGGCTTCATTTACCATTATAAATTAATATACGATCTAAATTGTAAGTGAAAAATCCATGGATGGCTACGTGTTTCACTTTATTCATGAAAATCGAGGGTGAAAACTCCCGGAATTCATTTAGAGAAAGTCGATTTTCATGAAATCTTGTCGACGGATTAGCCAAAAACAGTACAAAATCAATGAAAAAAGCATCGACAATTCGACAATCACGATGAAAAACACCACAAAATTTGCCTCACAAGGATATAAATTTCATCAAAATCGATTTTCTCTAAACGAATTCCTGGGGTTTTCACCCTCGATTTTCATGAAATCTTAAACGACCAAAAACGACAAAAAAAGTGACCAAAAATCAATTAAAAAAATATTTCAGCAATTAACAAATAAAATAAAATCTACAGTTTCCTAACCACCCGAAATTCAAAAAATACACGACATGAATTATATCTATTATAGAGTTTCTGCTCTGCGTGAGTAAGCATACCTGTCTATATAATTATTTATCTCGTTGATTTAACACTGGGCCTATACAATTGTGGATTACTCATACTAGCAAACAGGTATGGGCATTGTACATGTCTGTGTTTAAAGTGTCAATGACTGATTGAAAACAATCCATGGAGAGATTTTTCACTGAGTTGAGGCAATCAAAACGGGGAAGTGATTTTCATTTTGTCTGATGATTTCTCTTATTGTTTTGATTTTCGAGTTTATTGTGCGTTTGATTTCAACGACGTCACGCACCTATGGGGGGAGGGGGTCCCACATTTGTGACGATGAGTGACGAAGGGGTGGGAGGGGTGTTTAAGAAATGTGACGTCACATCAAAAATAAAAGTTCCACTTAATTTTTGTTGCTGCTTTCAATTTATTTAATGATGTTTTAAGTAGCCTCACGCGCGTCGTGCATGAGCTCAAATTAAGATGGACTTGTCTTCGAACTACCAACACCCCTACTAGCTTCAATAGTGGCTTTTTCCAAATAGCATTCTTCCATTTCCAGTCCGCTGGTGTCGACAAAGCGAGGTTGAACTGTTCTTTTCTCGCCAAAATGTTTTAATTTTAAACTTTTTTGTGGTACAAAATTAAATTTGAAAAGTTTGATAGAAAAGTATATAGTTTATAAGTTTGATAAAAAAAGTAAATAATTTATAAAGGTTGATACTTTTTAAAATTTCTATTATAAAGATCCTACATTTAAGAAAAAAATTTGGTCCCGAATTGACCGCTACAATGGATAAAAGTAAAATGTTCCAGTGTCTTTTTTTAGGCATATGTGCTTTCATATCCTATAAAGAACAGAACGATTTGCCAAGTAGAAGTGGTTCAAAAGTGGAATGGAATTTTAAAACATGATGCAGATCTTCAAAGTAAAGTTGATCACTGGTTGCAAGAATTAAAAATATTTTCCGGCACAAAAAAAGAATCACTTCTGTCATTTGGGCGAAACAAACATCATGTGTCGATAAAAAAAAAAATCCAAAAAGTGCTTGTGGCAAACCCCGAGAATTCTGTGTTCTACTACAAAGTTTCAAAGTATTTTTGTTCTAATTGCTCTATTCAATAATTATAGGAGAATTTGAATACAATATTCTGAAAATCAGCAGTTTTAGCTAGACGACAAATATTTTCAAAAGAATTTTATGCCAATTTTAGCTTTCCAGTGCCTCCTTTTTAATACATGTTTCTCCTGCAATATCAGAGTGCAGCGCCACACTAAATAATACTACAATGACAATAAAATGATTTGAAACATATTAATTTTCAAATAGAAAATACGGCTTTTACGAAGGAAGGGGGAGAGCAGAGGTTTGTGACGTCATATTTGAGGGGGTCTGACTTTTGGTGACGACGTGTGACGAGGAGGGTGAGGGGGGTCAAAATAGTCCAAAATTGCGTGACGTCATTTATGGATGGCCCCACAAGCGAGTCATTTACCGCGCGTTGAATTCGTTTGATAAACCCATACTGTTTGGGAAGTACATATATATTATTCTGAGCGCTATCATCAAGATCTTGAAATTCAGAGAGAATCTGATTACAATCTAATTTATCTGAAGCAGCAGAGAGGGTGAATCAGACAACTTTTTTTTTGGTTATTTTTTATTATACCTTTGAAACGGTACGAATAGACCCTTCTCGCGAAAAAATAAGTCTCCGACCCTTATGATTGTTCGCGTTTTCGTTGATGAATCATAAATGTCACAATGATGTTGTCACTCACCCTCTCTGCTGCTATGGGTTAACCGAATATTTGATCAAGTCCTTACTACGACGAAAATCCCCTTAGGATGAAAGTCTTTACGACGAAAATCCTTTCAGGATGAAAGTCCTTAGGACGAAAATCATTTATGATTTCACAAACAGACTAATTTGTAAAACCTCCTCTTGTAAATCAATCAGATTATTAGACTGGTCAGTGAGTTTGAAATTAATTCTGGTTAATGAATTATTATGACATCGCATATAGACTGGATTCACCGGGGACTCAATTATTAAAAACCCTGGAGGAGCTATTGGTGCAAATGAATACAAAATATATCCTTGCTGAGCTTGATTTGATCGTTCTAAATTTATTTGATAGCTTCCTTCGATCACATCACATACTAAATTGAGCGCAATCACCGTTGAAATATTCACATTGAACGGAGCAATATGCCTGCCACCACCATCTGGGTCATTATTATTGTTTGAGGATTTTTATTTCCGGTGATGCTGTTTTTTTCCACGTATCATGGATTTTTTTGAAACCTTCATCGATGGCATCACTGAGAGATTTTTGTAATTCTGAGATATTATATCCTGGTAGTTTAAACTCACAAATATCTTCTACGCGTATATTACCTTTCATCGCAAACTCTGTTCTCGTTTTAGGATTATCGTCACCTAATATCTCTTGAATAATTTGTGAATGAAATGTTTCCGTGTCATTGATGATTTTGTTACATATTTCTACAACGCTGATAAATTCATCTCGGGTGAGAGTGCCGGATTTAATGGATATTAACAACAGTAAAAAATCATATTCCATCGCTGTGAAATTTTCAGTAATTTTGTTCTGTCGGGGTACGAATTTGACAACGTTATTTTCTACTATTCCATTGAAAAGTTCCCACTTATTATAATCTTTATAACTCTTTATTGGATTATCAGATTTTATCCTGTCTGTGATATAATCGGTTTTTTGTGGTTCTGGTAATTTAACGGTTTATCCCCCGGGTGGGATTTCAGGCCATCCCAGTACGGTTCTAACAGAACTCTGATAGATATCTACGACATAACCCTCTGTGCTTATTTCAATGGCAGATGATACTGTTGGCTCATGAACTGTTATAGCTATTTTTGACTCTTTTCCAGTAATCGATTTTATTCTACGCGCGAATTCGTTATTGATTTGTTCGATTTGGTATGATCCGGTTGGTATGGAAACAACGTTCCAGTCTGGAGTACCGTCGGGTTTATTCTTATTTGCAAATACCAGTGAATTATTCGGTTGTTGACCACCAAATGATTTTGATCTGATATTTGGCCAACTGTGGTATACTCGTAATTTTGCTAGCGCTATCTCCTTCACTGGGACTGGAGAGGGGAAATTGACACTGAATTCTGGATTCGTTGAGGTTATTGAGATCATGCTTGTTTGTACTGGGTTTGTGTTCTCCACTATTTGTTGAAGTAATTCCATCTGTGTTGTCATTGTTATTATATTCATGATGTATTTCTAATTTTGACATCGCAGAATCATATATATCTACCATCGCTGAAAACTCTCTCTCTGATATAATTGTATCATCGAGCGATGACGATATCAATGAGGATAATTGCGAGTATGCAGTAGACACAACATGAAATTGAATTATGTAGTCTTGTAGTTTCCGTTGGCTGCATGAGGATATTTTTTTTGTGATTATTGAAATTATTCCAGCGATTGTTGTTGCCGCAGAAATGCAAATTGGAACAGCTATCGGAGCCATCATTGTCACTGAAGACAGTATAATACCAGCTCCGGTGATTACACCACTCACAGCGTACACAGTAACATCAATTGCGGTAATTCTCCTGCGATATTTTTTAATTTTTAATTCATACTCCTCAGACAAGGTTTTGAGTCTAGTTTGATACTCTCTGACCTGATCATAGCGATATTGCGATGATGAAATCATTTTTATTTTAAATACGCTATCGTTTTCAATTATGATTTACTTAAATTCGCTACGAATTCCACATACCACGTTGTTGAGACCCTAACCAAATCTTTATCAGTAGATGTAATTGTAAACTTTTCAGTTCTATCCTTGTCGATGATCGTTGAAATCGTATTATTGACCCCGGATGAACTGGACGATGAAATATTAAATTGAGACAATGGTGTTACTAGTGTTAATCGATAAATACCCTTAACGGTTGCAGTGATATCTAATTTGTTGTTTGTAGGTGACCACTCCAATGATCCGTGTTGGATCGTGTATACTAAGTTGTTGGTTTTCTCATGAGGAATTTTTGTTTTTTCAATGGTTGTTATCATCCTCGAAAGATCACCTTTGACGGCTTCGATGAAGTTTTTCGTCTCATCGATGGATTTTTTAATATCAGGGAGTTTTAGTTCAATTTTATCGAATGTAGTTCCAATAAATTTATCAATGATATTTCTACGAAATGCGGTAAACTGTTTTATGTGTTCTTCGGTTTTAGATTGAAGTGTTTCTCGTTCCAACGCAGAATCGTTGAGAGTTTTAAATCGATCTGTAATCGTCGAAAAAATTACACCCGGTTTGAGTTTACCCTGATCGGAAAATAACGCGATAGTATCCTCGATTGCGTTTTGTTGTTTAACCAAAATATCATCCAGAGAAATATTACTGGTTTTCAATTTACCCTGATCGGAAAATAACGCAACGGTGTTCTCGATTGCGTTTCGTTGTTTAACTAAAATATCATTCAGAGAAATATTACTGGTTTTCAATTTACCCTGATCGGAAAATAACGCAACGGTGTTCTCGATTGCGTTTCGTTGTTTAACTAAAATATCATCCAGAGAAATATTACTAGATTTCAATTTACCCTGTTTGTCCTGAAATACAACTATTTCCCCGGGGTCAACACTTGTTAAGTTCAACGTCTCAGCGATTTCATCTTTAATTTTTTTTTTATATCCTTGATAGAATCAGGAGTTGCAGTGTCATCGGGTTTGGGTTTCAGAGGTCTCCCCCAAATATCAATCATGTTATTGTAAAACTCCTTCTCTCTCTAAAAAGCGATTGCTGGTGTAGTCATTTACGACAATATGTGGTGATTTTCTAGATGCTGAAATAGCGTCAAGGACATTTAATGCTTCACTGCCGCATATTGGGGGGTCATTGATTTGTTGTGTTGGTAGCGTAGAATACCAAGTCTTCATTGGAAATTGTTTTATGTAACGCATAAACTCTTTTGGTGGGGCTAATCCATATGAATCAAAATAGACAATCCCACGTGGATCAATAGCGTATGCAACCCAGTGAGTTCCAGGTCCGGTGCTGTTATCGAGATTAATAATACCTGTTTCAGTTTTGTTTGGTTGATGTGGTAATTGATCTTTCATAAAAACACCTTTGAAATTTTAATCACTAGTTTTTTAGCAGCATCCATTAAATCAAAATTGGACATTGGAACCATCGAAGATTTCTGAATTAATAAACCGTTCCTGGTAGGCTCAGGCCTGATCCGTGAACGGATCTCCCGCTGTACCATGAATACGGGGTTCCTGGTAGTCTTAGACCCTTTCCGCTGTACCATGAATACGGGGTTGCTGGTAGTCTTAGACCCTTTCCCTTTTTTTTATACCCTTGACCTTTCTTCGGTTCATATGATTCAGCAATGCTCTGTACCTTTTTTGTTCCCAAGCCTCCAACTACCCCCAATGCGGCCGCTTTTGCTACTGCTGGGACTGCTGCCGCAACCAATGCTGGTATTGCAGCAAACAACGGAAATATACCACCTGTTTTTATCATATTTTTGATAGCAGCCGAAGAGAGTGTGATCTGAACTCCTTTTTTATCCTTGAAAGCATCATTGAAATGTTTCACTTGACGAGTTGTCAGCGATAATTTATTTGCACCACCAGTCATTTGATTAGGTTTCAACGTGATTGTGGTTCCACATTGTTTAGCGGATTTTGATTGCAATTTTTTGATTTGACCAGGAGTTAACGCAACACTAATAACACTATATGACATTATACAAATACAGATTGATTCTAATGGAAAAATCCTTCGGATTTTCAATCAAAGATTTTCCACTGGTGCATCAATAAATCTCATTCGTCCACCAACACCTTCAAGTAGCATTGATTTATCACTGAGAATGACAGCAACCGCTCTATAATTAGCAATAGCACCAGCACCAACAGGACGGGTTACACGGGCTCTGAAGTGTATATCAACGACAGATTGTCTTGTTAAATCAATATGTTCCAGTGAAAAGTAATAGATCGGATACAGATTTTTAAAATCATATTGTGATATTTGCAAACCGGTATCCACATTTTGATCACGTGCCATAAATGACAACAGGTTATGATAGACACGTGCAATATGATTTTGACCGTAATCAAGTTGCACATCTTCAGATGGTTCCTGCTGTCCGTTTATTCTCAGCGAGACTTCATTAACACCTAACTGATCAAATATCATATGACTTCGTTGTTGATTACCAACTCGTGCATTATTCTGTAATGCAATAAATATATGACGTGGAGCTGAAACCCCTTGTTTTGATGCCAGGTGCCATGTGAATGTACCATCAACATTGTCTTGTTTAGTATCCGTAGTCACTGATAACCAACTCAATAACGACTTTCCTCCTTGGTCCATAAATGATAACAATTTTCCTTCTGCGGTAATTGATGGAGTTAACACTGGCATCCACAATGATAGTTTTGTTAAAACGACTTTACCATCAGGAACAGCAGCATCACGCCATATTGCATCATTATCAGTACCCTTTCGTACAAGCGCTACTGTGTGTTTAGCTCCATAAATAACTTTTCGGACGTTTCTACAGAATCCGAATATATGATGCAGTGGAATTGCACATGAAAATTGTCGACGCTGTCCTTGTAATGTTGCTACACGTGTTGCAAATCCTAGATTGTAAGTAGTAATAGTATTTATGACATCAAATTCAGCAGCTGGTCTTACATATCCGGCTGGTGCTGGATCAACTGCTGTAACTCGTGTTGCCTTGACTCTAGAATACTGGTTGTGTTCAGCGTTATCAGTAATATCCTTTGCAAACATCATAGATGGACCCGCTGATCTTGTATAATCATCAGAATATCTTGCTAACCCTATGATTGTTGTAGCCACATCAACTTCACGGTCAATGGATTCAATTTCTTTTCCATCAATGAGATATCAAGCGCTTTCAAATAACGCCATGATACCGTTATTGACAAAACCAACTCGGGTAGTTTGGCTAATGTCATATGGAGGATCATTATGTGCAGCATCATTTGTTACAAGTTCTCCTTCTACTTCAATAAACGCTTCACAAGGCAAAAAGTCTTTACTGGTATCATGAACTTGAAGTTCAATTCGTGATCGGAGATCGGGTTGTACTGCGTGATAAGAATAAAATTGAAAATCGCGTACAGAATCATCTTTACGCACTGGGGCATCCATATCAAATGCTGGATCAGGTGACCTTTTGAACATTTTATTCTATTTATCAGAGTCTAAATCGGATTTTCCATTTCATCGTGAAAAACGCTAGCGTTTTCGTCGTGGTTTTTTAAAGCCACTTCCTGCTATCATGTTTGCTGTCATGTTATTTTGGTCCTCTTGATTTACCATCGACGCTAGTTTTTCATCTACTGCGTTATTTATTATTTTACTAACACTTGCAGGCATTTCTTCTGTAGACGGTAACGGTTTCTTTTTTCGTCTCACTAATGATGTTATTTTATCCTTCGCAGTTGAAAACGCTTTCCCGGCAAGATCTCCAACAGTACTAATACCCTTATCACGAATAACATCAATGGCTTTCATTCCTAGTTGTTTAGCTAACGGCATCACTTTTGGGGCCGTTCTTGAAAAAAATCCTGCAATGGTATTACCTAAACCATCTCCGTAGTATGCTCTATAAACTGGAAACCGTGAATTAACTACATAGACGAGGGTTGGTTTATCATGATTGTAGTGTATAATCATCTTGTTATAAAACTAGTAGTTTTTTAATTAGTGATCAATCGCTGTAATAACCATGGGCATCTTTGTGATTTTCAACTAACTCAGCAATGAGTTCTCGATATACATTAATGTCCATGATACCACCGGCAAATAATCGTCTACAGATATCAGCTGCTTCATTAATTATTTCCGGTGAGTTATTTCCGGCTCGTTTCCCTCCGATGAGGACTTCTAACCGTGATATATCACTGAGAATGTTACCAGGACAAGTAACGCTAGTGTTTTCAACTATTCCGCTACCTAAATACTTATCTTCAGTTGACTCCTCTTCATCCTCTTTAACTACTATATTCATTTGATTTATTTTACTCAATACTTTGTCTTTAAAACTCTCAAAATCATTGCGGTTACCTTCTGTGATTCTAAATCTACTACGGTTTGCCAAGTATACTTTTTTTATCCAATTCTCGTCGTTTTTTATATACTCTTTATACCCTTTGTTTACAGCTATTTCTCTTTTATCGAGTGCAAAATTCCGCACGGTAAATTTAATTAAATCATTGTCATCTTTATAACTTTTAATTATGTTGTATGCATAGTTTGTAATTATAGTTTGCGGTGAATACATTTTTGCTATAGTAACGTCTTCTTCCTCTTCTTGTTTTCTTGCAATAGCACCTAGTTCTTCTAGTACTTGCTCTTTTTTTTGTTGTTGCCGTGAAGTAGCTACTATATCCACTGGAAGCGTTTCTAAAGACTTTTTTGTTTGTTTAGTTCTTTTTGCTATTTTTTCTAACACAGGGAGAAAAGTCTCTTCTTGTTTTTTTCCTTGCTCAGAGAGTGTTGACACTATCTGTTTCGTTGTTGTAGTTATTGGTTTAAACAACTCTTCAGATCCTGCAGCAAAATCAGTCTGAAGACTCTGTCGTTCTTGCAGTTTATTCCTGACAGAGTCACGAATTGGTATAAATTTCTTAATTGCATCTAGTCGCTCACGAGCCAATCGGGTCGTTAATGCTTCATTGACCATTATTTGAAATCAGAAACCATTTTTCAATTGCAAAACAATTTTTCCCATCGATGATTCCATCCTTAACGGTCCAATTTTTTATTGCTGTGAAATATTTTTATTTTTTATCCATTAATTTTGCCTGTTTTGGTGCCATTTTGGTGGTTTTCAGTTGAAAATCTCAAAGAGATTTTACAGTCAAGTAGTCGATTTTACATGGGATTTTCCATAAGGAAAAGCTGTTAAAACTCATTTTTGATGATTTTTAGCCATTTTTCATCAATTTTTGCCTGTTTTCAGTGATGTTTGGTCATTTTTCATCGATTTTCATCAAAAAACCTCGTAGGGTCAAGTAGTCGATTTTGCATTGGATTTTCCATAGGGAAAAGTTCTTAAAAGAACTTTCAAAGCTGTTAGGATTCTATTTTATTTTCGCAGTGTGAAATATTTTCACTGATTCAATCAAAAAATGACAAAAAAAAATGAAAATCTCAAGGAGATTTTACTGTCTGACAAAATCTTTTGAGGGTCGGTCAATCAAAATAGTTCATTTTCTTGAATTAACGCTCGTAAGTTTCTAATTTTAGAATTAACTTCCTTTTTCAATTCATATTCGTTACCCAATTCCTTTCGTATTCCTTCCACGATAGTATATAACGGAACAAACACATCTACTTCACTGGAAAATGCAAGAGAGTCTCGAATAGAATTTTGAATTTTTTTGATGAGTGCATATTTCTTTGGTAACATATACTTGTTAGTGCTAACTCCGTATTCTATATCCTGAAAATCCGACTTGATTTGATCAGGATTTAACCCATCTGACAATTTAATATTCTGATTTTTCAATTTTGCAATTTCAACTATGATGCTATTCATATTATCAGAATTCATATATGATAATACATATTTCTAATTCATTTTTCAAAAATAAATGAGCCGTTAATATTTTCAAAATTCAGTCTGTATATATAAATATCTTTATAAAATTCAGTCTGTATATATAAATATCTTTTTTAAAATTCAGTCTGTATATATAAATATCTTTTTTAAAATTCAGTCTGTATATATAAATATCTTTTTTAAAATTCAGTCTGTATATATAAATATCTTTTTTAAAATTCAGTCTGTATATATAAATATCTTTATAAAATTCAGTCTGTATATATAAATATATTTTTTAAAATTAATTCTGTATATATAAATATCTTTTTTAAAATTAATTCTGTATATATAAATATCTTTTTTAAAATAAATTCTGTATATATAAATATATTTTTTAAAAGAATTCTGTATATATAAATATATTTTTTAAAATTAATTCTGTATATATAAATATATTTTTTAAAATTAATTCTGTATATATAAATATATTTTTTAAATTAATTCTGTATATATAAATATATTTTTTAAAATTAATTCTGTATATATAAATATATTTTTTAAATTAATTCTGTATATATAAATATATTTTTTAAAATTAATTCTGTATATATAAATATATTTTTTAAAATTAATTCTGTATATATAAATATATTTTTTAAAATTAATTCTGTATATATAAATATATTTTTTAAAATTAATTCTGTATATATAAATATATTTTTTAAAATTAATTCTGTATATATAAATATATTTTTTAAAATTAATTCTGTATATATAAATATATTTTTTAAAATTAATTCTGTATATATAAATATATTTTTTAAAATTAATTCTGTATATATAAATATATTTTTTAAAATTAATTCTGTATATATAAATATCTTTTTTAAAATTAATTCTGTATATATAAATATATTTTTTAAATTAATTCTGTATATATAAATATATTTTTTAAAATTAATTCTGTATATATCAATATATTTTTTAAATTAATTCTGTATATATAAATATCTTTTTTAAAATTAATTCTGTATATATAAATATATTTTTTAAAATTAATTCTGTATATATAAATATATTTTTTAAAATTAATTCTGTATATATAAATATATTTTTTTAAATTAATTCTGTATATATAAATATATTTTTTAAAATTAATTCTGTATATATAAATATATTTTTTAAAATTAATTCTGTATATATAAATATATTTTTTAAAATTCAGTCTGTATATATAAATATCTTTTTTAAAATTAATTCTGTATATATAAATATCTTTTTTAAAAATTCAGTCTGTATATATAAATATAAATGCAGACAAAAATAAATATCAACCATGATGAGCGGTTATCAGTCATTTGACCCCCTTGATATAGGCCGCTGTGGTTTAATTTGCATTCATTGGGTCCCTTATTAGGCCTTTGTGTCTTTCATAGGGTCCTTTGTTAGAGCATTTTTCTGTTTCTGTTTTATATCAGAATGTTTTTTTTTGTTTTTGCTCTTTGAGATATGACCCTATGACCGTTTCTTTTAGCCTATAATTCATTCTGGGGTTACCCAATGTGCATCCACGAACCTTTTTTTGGCCGGTAATTCATTTTGAACACCATACGGGGCTACCCAAATGTGATGGAGAGCTAATTACATCCATGGATGTTATTTATTTTAGGGCATTTATGTGTTTACATTCAACATGCAACCCATGAAATCAAATTCATGGTTGCGTAAGTTGTCAAAAACCGACAACCCACCGCTACCGTAAATTTGATAGCATGGGTTTGCATGTTATGTGAATGCACACAGAGGGGTTGCCCTTCATCCCCTCAATTAAATAGAAAAAAAAAACATCCACCGTTTCACCATCAGACAATTTGTCTGCTATGGGGCGCGAACATGTGAAGAATAATTGTCTGGGTTTACAAGCCAAACACGATACCGTTAGACCACTGTTCACGTCCATAAAGAATAACGTTTTTTAACATATATATGTTGTAAATATTCATATAGTATATAAAGGGACTTAATACAGCAATCCGCAAGGTATGCTATTTTATTTTCTTGAATTACTTATTAATGGTGTTTCACAGTATTTAAATGAGACAGCATATTTGACTTAAACACTAAAACAAAGAATATAATTGTTTGAAAACATTTCTTTTCTTACAAAACAATGCCCAGCCGCTGAATCGCAATAACCCATAAAACAAGTTAACACAATCTAAGGGAGAAAGTATACACAAGGTAACTTAATACAGTAATCCACAGGGTGTTATTTTATTTTCTTAAATTACTTATTAATGGTGTTTCACGGTATTTAAATGAGACAGATTATTTGACTTAAACACTAAAAAAAAAAGAAAATATTTCTTTTCTTATAAAACAATACCCAGCCGCTAAATCACAATGATAACTCCCTTGGTTATATCCATTGGTTATATTTAAGAGTTGTCTCCCTTGGTGTTATAGACATACGAAAATCGAATTTTTTGATAATACCATCACGGGATGCTTCATAATTAACAAGCACGGGTGAGGTCTGAATTCTTGGTTCATTTGTATAATAACACTATTTTTCTAATTCATTGTTTGGTTTAATTATAAGTCTCTGTATATAATCTTGAGGAGTCTTTATGATTTTGTCATCGTTGGGGTCAATGACAGTATTTTTTATTCTTTTATCATAATAGCGTTTTAGTTCCCTGTATCGTTTGCCGCCACACCTAAGACATAATTGCGACCTCCCCCTGACCCCAACCCCACATCGAATACAGGGTAACGGACCAAGGCTTCCACGACGAAAGCTTTGCATATGATACCAACAGAATTCATTTCTGCATGATTTGTTACACGGTGTCACTGATCCAATCATAAGCCATTTGCAATGATTCATTATACTTAAATCTTTCATTTAAATGCTTGTTTTAATTATAGTATGGAGGAGTTCGAGAGATTATCGAAAATTAAGCCCTGGAAAAGTGTTCAATTCAATCTTGATAGAGTTTCTGATACACCAAAGAATAAAATTCTTGATAGAACCTTGATTAGTAAAATCAGAGACTGTTTTAATGAATTCAAGCGTGATGGGGCAGCTCATTGTTGGTCAACATTTCGAATTGATGGTGTTGTTGACGCTACCATGAATGATGAAAAAGCAGCAGTGATAATCTCAAATGTTGGGGAAGAAAGAAATTTTTTTGGAATAAAATTCCTTATCCGTGATAATGGAAAATGGATCATTAGGGACAAATACGAGCCTATTCTTAAGGACAAAAAAACTGTCACTGTGACTCAGGATTCAAAACCAGGAATTTTGACTGGACTTGATAAACCCTACTACGAAAAATCTTATCCTGTCACAGTAGTTGTTTACGGGATATATCCACTCAATGACAAACCTGATATTGCAAAACTAGCACCCATGAAATATTCGACAGGGCTCAATTGTGTAGCAACACGAATAACAGAACACTTCACAAATGCGTCCCGGGGAAATAAACTAGCTGATCTAAGACGAAAAAAAATAACCGAGTGGGAGTTCACGGTAAAAGAGCATGGGGCAACAATTCAGGATATAACTAAATTAGAAAAATCATTAAGATTTCCAATATCGGTAAGGACAATCACCGGAGAAGTATTATACGAATCGAAATATAAATCACAGGGAGATCCCATTGAAATTATTGATCATAACGCACACGCGTGGTCATCTGCAGTAACAATATTCCCACGGGATAGAACCGTAAAATATCTATCCCAAACCGAAGAGTTTTTTTCAGAGCAGAAATTATTTGATGCTATTTACCATTTGAGTAAAAACGATCCTGTGTCAGTGTGGCTATTTCATAGTACTTCAGACGAAGAATGTAGATTTGATCAGTTTGTAAGGCCCAACGGAGAATTATACCGTACTGAAGAGCTGCATAATCAAATGAAACAACTAGCTAGTGAGTTTTCTCCCCAGAGTTCTCTGGGGGAAGACAACGATCAATTATTAGCAAACTGTTTTACAGTACCATCCATTGCAGCACATTTTGCTAGAAAGAAAAACGCGTGGAAACCAACCCGAAGTGAGTTCTTATCAGATGTCAAATTGTCCTGTCTCGAATACAGCCATGGAGGATTATGGAACACAAAATACACCGCTGATACCGTTATTTCAGTTGATATGATTGCGTGTTATCCAGGAAGTTTTCTTGGGTATGGAGAGTGTGAGAAATATTTCAAACGATTTGGACACCCTACACACGAAATGACCCGTGTTGCTATTAATGGACCACTGCCGGATTTTGATTTAACAGGATTCGCTCGTGTATTATCATTTGAAATGGCTACAGGACTTCATCCGTGTAGTTATCTTTGGATTGGTAAACACATGTCTGAAAAACACTGGATGCCAATAGTGTTATTACGGTATATGCTTGATTGTAAGATGTTAAAATCACTAATTGTCAGTGAAGCAATTATATCCTATCGAGCACAGAAATCAGTCTGGTTACCACAACCTGATCTAGAAAAAATAATTAGCGAAGAGCGAAAACTGTTTCCAAATTTCAGTGAACAACAAATCATGGATTGGTCCCAGCAGTTATTTGAAATCAGAAACAATGAAGCAAAAGACCTTGGACGAAGAATAATCGGTAAATTTACCCAAGGTGGCAAAGATGATAATACGAGATATTCTTCACGATTGATTATAGACAATGCTGAATACGATTTTGTAATCACGGATTTAACGAATAGGGGCCTATATGTCAATCGTAAGGACGCATTTATGTCCGATGGAACCAAATTGGGTACAATTGTTACTTACACTGATGGATACAATCCGCAGTACACACATTTGAGAGCTTCTATGCTTGGTTATGCTTCTATTAATTTATTTTCAATGATCAATAGATTTCCTACCACCGCAGTTAGAGTTGCTACTGACTCATTTTACATAAATAGCAAAATGGCTGATTTTAAGGCTACTGGCAACGAGAATTGGGGGTCATGGAGAATTAAGAAGGAAATGCTTCATGATTATATTCCATCAGCAGATGTTACCATTGAAAATAATTACTTAGAAAGCAATCAGTGTTCAGAATTTTCTAGTGCACCACCGATTTCTGATCCAATCTGTAGATATAAAACAGTTTATTTAAACGGCTGTGGGGGGTCAGGAAAAACAACCCGGGCAATTGAGTTATTTCGTGTTTCCAATCCAAACATGATTGTACTAACACCGACTCACAGACTTGCAAGAGAAATGATACAGAGAGGGGTAAATGCCTGCACTTATCATAGTTTCTTTAGATGGAAGGGAGATAAATGGACTCCTGAGCGCATGGGAGAGAAATTTATTCCTGAAATTATCATTTGGGATGAAATAGACACAGTGTCAGAAGATGTCTTAAAAATATTTCTTGAGTGGTTGTTATTAAAAAATACAAAAGTCGTCATGTGCGGTGATCACGGCCAACCACCACCATTTGTCGGTGCATCCCCCCATGAATGGCTAAAGGGTTTTGTAGACTATTATGAAGAAATTGATACCGATCATAGATCACTTGATAATGAATTAAAAGAATTGAAGAAACTAATTAGATTACAACCGGATAAAATCCAGTGTGAAATAGCCCGTGAAATAATTTCGGAAACTCCAATGAATGAGTTTTGGGAAGCGTGGAGACCAAATGATTTAATCATTGCAAGTAGAAAAATAGTCAGGGACACACTTCAGATGAAGTTATTTGAATTGCATAAACAAAAATTTGCAACGCTTCCAGTGCCCCTCTGTTATAGGCCATCGGATACACGAAAACAGAATATCGAAGTTGATATTCCAGGCCTGACAGAGTCAGGGCGTGAAAAGAAGATTCTCGTATTAAATGATATTGTGCTGGTTGATATCAATGTCGTTGAAGATGCATTGCGTGCTAATAAATCCCCATGGACGCTAGGTTATGCAGCAACAATACACTCTTCACAGGGATTGACTATATCGGATACAATTGTTTGGATGGTAGATAATCGCATAGAATGGTCGAATTTAGTCTATCTCGCAGTGTCTAGAGTACGAAAAATAAATCAACTTCGAAGAATTGTCCTGACAGAGTCAGGCGATGATGAAATCATTGGTGGCGATGATGAAATCATTGGCGATGATAATGATATTATTGATAAAAAACTCTCCGGTTACAAACAACAAGACAAAAAAAACAACGAGAATTTGATATTGATGCTGAATTAATAATCACTTTGAAGCAACAACAAAATAATCACTGCGCAAGTTGCAATTGTATAATGCGTTGGCAGTATTCGGATAAGGATCCTCGCCAATTCACCGTTGACAGAAAAAATAACAATCTCGGTCATGTCAGAAATAATGTGATGTTGACTTGTCTTGAGTGCAATAGACGCAAGGGTGCTAGTTAAGCCCATGCGGTGGTAATTGAGTATCCTCAGGTATCACTTGTAATTGTTGTCTAGTAAAACCCCGTTGAGGGGCAGTTGAATCCAGTTTATAGATTGGAGGTCTACCCGTAGATCGTGTTATACTAGATATCTTATGCGTAGTGACGCTCCAAATAGGATCAGTAGCCCTTTTAGTGCCACCCTCAAGCTCTCCTGGTTCGTATAAGTACCTCACAATGACATTACTACCAAGAATTGGTTGGGAAACGCTAAAATCTTTTTGAATTTCCATTTCAGGTATTGACTTCTTTTTAATCGCATTGATAGGTTTCATGTTGATGGTTCTAGTAATCTCGTTATTCAGTGCAGTAATCACAGCTGGTAACCTTTTAACCCATTCACGGGATCTTTTTTCTTGGATGAATTCTTTTGCGTATTGATATCCAAATAACCGTTCAGCAAGAGTCCGATTAAACCGTTCTACAATTGCCTGATCACGATGTAGCGCAGTATGTCCTCGTCTGATAGTGACTTTATGATTTTTCATTGTAGATAACACTACACCCTGAAATTCTTTGCCGGGATCAATTTGTAATAGATTTGGCCAGTGCAGAGGGCCCCTTCGATAAATCCTTTCAAATGCAGAAGCTACTTCAGTGGCTGATTTTGTTTTTAACGGTTCTGCTTCTTTGTATCGACTTGCAATATCAACTACGGTTAATGCGTATTTGTAACCACGATCATGTGGCAGAAATAATAGATCAGCCTGATGAACTTCATTAGGAACTGTCACATCAAAATGCGAGAATTGAATTTGTTTAGGCGGTGGTAGATAAATTTGCCATAGTGCCTGTTTGGATAACCAATGAGCCACAGTTGTTTTTTTCACTTTTGCAGCGCTAGCGAGTTTATGGATTGCTGATTTACCCCTCCAGTATCCTCTTGGGGAATAATAAATAGATTCCATGTTGTTATTAATTACCAGCACCTAACATCAATTTACTTTTCATAGCCGATTTTATCAAAAAGGAAGCCAATTTTTCTTTGAAAGATTTATCAGAAATAGCATTTAACGCATGAATTAATTTCACATCTGCTAGATGCCTGTGCTGCAGATTACTGCTTTTATAAGATACATCATGAAGGTGACAGGCCTTATCAATAGCGTTTATTGGTTCCTCACCGGGTCGGGGCTGATTTTGATCATTGAGTCTGATATCAAGTCTTGTTCCCGGTCCACGGAGTTCCAGGGAGTTTAGTTAGCTTGGCTGCGATATCACCTCCTCGTTTTTTTTTAAAGGTTCCTTGAGTTCCTTGGGTTTAGAAACAAATCTAAATTTCTTTGTACTACATTGTACGCATTTACCAGAAAGCGCTGATCGGTTATTTTTAGTTGTAATCGTCGTCAAGTCATCTGTGCCAGTACGTTTTTTACACTTCACACAATATAGATCCATAATTTATATATAACGGCATGAATATAATTGATTATTCAGCTACCCGACGACGGGAACCTATTAAACATCATGAAATGTTGCCGAATTCAATTAGAACGGACCATCTGGAAGCGGAAAGACACAACTGCTACTTAATTTGATAACGAGATGGATGAAATGGAACAAATTGTATTTAATAGCCCCGAGTGTAGACGATCAGCGATGCTATGAAGTGCTAAAGGATTTTAACGAGAAAGCAAAAGAATTTCAAATCGATGAAGATTTTATTGAGTTTATTACTGATATAGAGGAAGCCCCGAGCATTGATGCTATTGATGGAAGTATTAACAATTTAGTGGTATACGATGATATCATGTTAGATAATCAAAAAAATCCTGCTAGAATATTTTCCCGAGGCAGGCATAAAAACACTGATGTGATATATGTCACTCAACGATACACTCAGATACCAAAAGTGATCAGAGATAACTGCAATGTGTTGTGTGTATTTAACGGCGTTGATACTCATACGCTACGAAATATTCATCAGACCTGGTGCAGCGGTGATATGAATCATAATCAATTTAGAAATTTCTTTAGTCACGCTCAGTCAAAACCACACGGATTTGTGACAATAAATTTAGCAGACCCTAGGACACGATATCGTATCGGACTTGATCAAATATTCGGTTAAAATCACCGTAAACCTTAGCAGCAGAGAGGGTGAGTGACAACATCATTGTGACATTTATGATTCATCAACGAAAACGCGAACAATCATAAGGGTCGGAGACTTATTTTTTCGCGAGAAGGGTCTATTCGTACCGTTTTAAAGGTATAATAAAAAATAACCAAAAAAAAAGTTGTCTGATTCACCCTCTCTGCTGCTTCTGACAATTTTATTCCTTGATTTTTCAAATTTGAAATCTCAATTATAACGCCATTCATATTTTCGAAATTCATTACATGATAAATTATATATCTAATAAACAAAATTAGGGGTCAATTTTTACCCGTTCTTCTTTTTTGATATATACATATTTACATATTTTAAATATAGGACAAACACAGCCTCTGTGTTTGGAGAAGGTAGACATGCACAGCCTTTACCTCTGTTTTTGGAGAAGGTATGTAAGGCACACATACATGATGATATATCAGATTACCTAACCTGTACGACAACAGTTAGCGAAATCCAATAAGGCTTGGTTTGATATACAAATAGGACAATACACAAGGGCAGTTCTACTTTCAACTGAAACCAACATACCCCCGACAAAATCACCCCGGGTTGAATGTAAAAACACATTCACACCGTCTGACGGTGTGTGGCGTATGGTGGTTTCATGGTTTGAATTTCGAATGGCTTAAAGCCCCAATTATATATAGAAAAACCTTCCAATAGGTACCGTCGACAATAATGCCGGCAACGAGATTCCAACGCAGGACCCCAGGACGAGATCCCAACCGTGTATGGAATACACTAGTGTTCGTAATCTACAAGTCTATAATTTAAATATAATATAAGTGTATCACGTGAAGGGTTTAACGGATGGTGTAAACCAACACAAAAAAGCCATTCAGTCAGATCATGAATCATCGAAAATTCCTATTGAGATCCGGTGACAGTTATCTGTTTCAAAACTTGACATACAAGCCCACACGAGTTATTCCCCTTAATGCTACATATAATAATTCAGGTACATACGAATTGAATTCTATTTTTAAATTTTTTAGAAAAAGCGGATTTAGTGATATTATCTGCAACATATCGTACTCAGGATTCGCAAATATCGAAATACTTTCCAGCTTCATTCATTTATTGAAATACTCTTTCTTTGTTAGTTGATGTTTTTTTTATAGGTCTTTTTCCAATTGATTTACAAGTACCAGATTTCCCAAATGCAGTATATTTACTCTTAGTGATAGCTAAATTCGATAAAGAACTATCATTTCTTATTCCGTTTATGTGTTCAATCACAAACCCATCCGGGATTTCTCCGTTAAATACCTCGTAGACAAATCTATGATTAAGATATCTTTTCTTTCCACCACCAAATATAAGAAATCCAAGTTTATTAACAACACCAAATAGTTTATTTAGCCTGTGGTATCTGACAATACCTTCACAAGGTGCTTCATAATCGATAATCGTAGAATGTGATTGAAATTCTTGGTTCATTTATATACTAAATATTATTTGTCTAATTAGTTATTTGGTTTAATTATTACTTGAGAATATTTCAGTGTAGTCTTGAGGTGTTCTTATGATTTTATCCTTGACGCTGACACAGTCAGATTCAGAGTCTGAATCTTTTGATGGAGTTTTTGATTCTCTTATCATAATACCGCTTTAACTCTCTGTATCGCTTACCACCACAATTCAGACATAACTTCGATTTACCACGCACACCTACCCCACGTCGTATACAGGGTGAAGGCCCAAAACGTCGACGACGTACGCTTTGTAAATGATATGCACAGAATTCATTTCTGCATGATTTGTTACAAGCGGTTACTGATCCTATCATAAGCCGTTTGCAATGATTCATTTATAATAAAATCTTTATATAAATACTTGTTTTAATTTTAATATGGAGGAGTTCGAGGGATTATCGAAATTTACGCCTTAGAAAAATGCTAAATTCAATCTCGATAGAGTCTCCACTGATGTACCAAAGGGTCTAATAAGTGATAGAAGCATAAAAAATAGGTAGAATCCGTGATGCATTTAATGAATTCCAGCGCGATGGAGCATCTCACTGTTGGTTAACATTTCGAATTGATGGTAGTGTTGATACAACCATGAACGACGAAAGAGCAGCAGTGATAATCTCGCATCTTGACCAGAAAAAGTATTTTTTTAGAGTGAAATTGATTATCCGCTCAGAAACGGGAAATTGAATTATACGCGACAAATTTGAACCCATCCTGAAAAATAAGAGAACTGTCACTGTGAGTCAGGATTCCAAACCAGGAATTCTGACTGGGATTGACAAACCATATTACGAGAGAGCTTATCCTGTGACCGCGATTGTTTATTGGATCTATCCGATAAATGATAAACCGAGTATTGAAAAATTAAAACCCATGAAATATTGTTCGTTGAATTTTATAGCAGAACGAATAATAGATCCTTTTACAAATGCGTTGCGTGGTAACAAATTGACGGATCTAAGACGTAAAAAATTAACGAATGGGTATTAACAGGGATGAGAATGGTGCAACAATTCAAAATGTAGCTGAACTAGAACGGATATTAAAATTTCCAATAACCGTAGCGACAGTAACAGGCGAGATATTATATGAACTGAAACATAAATTGAGAGGATCTCCAATCAAAATTATTGACCATAATGCACACGCGTGGACATCCGCGGTAACAATATTTCCGCTGGATAGAAACATAAAATATCTACCCGTGAAATTCTCCCCAGAGTTCTCTGGGGGAGAAGAACTTTCTGAGGATAAATTATTTGATTTTATTTACGAGTTAAGTAAAAACGATCCTGTGTCAGTGTAGTTACTTCACAGCTTTGAAAACGAAGAGGGTAAAATCGATCAATTAGTAATACCGAACGGCGAAATATATCGTACTGAAGCCCTCCATGACGAGATGAAAAAAAACTAGCTAGTGGTTTTTGAACGGATTACGACGAACAATTACTAACAAACTGTTTTACAATACCGTCGGTTGCAGCTCATTTCACGAGAAAGAGAAATCTATGGAAACCAACACGCGCAGAATTTCTCTCAGATATCGAATCAATCTGCTTGCATTATGGCCATGGCAGATTATGGAATACAAAATACGACCCTGAAAACATCATTTCGGTTGATATGATTGCGTGTTATCCGGGGAGTTTTCTTGGGTATGGAGAGTGTTCTGAGTAATTCAAAAGATTTGGACATCCCACTCACGAGATGACCCGTGTTGGTGATTAATGGACCACTTCCCGATTCTGATTTAACCGGATTCGCTCGTGTGGTATCATTTGAATTGGCTGAAGGACTTCTTCCGTGTTGTTATGTTTGGTTTGGTAGACACATCTTTGAAAAACACTGGATGCCAATAGTATTGTTACGGTATATGATTGATTCTAAAATGCTGATATCGCTGATTGTCAGTGAAGCAATTATATCATATCGAAAACAAAGTGAAGTCTGGTTACCACAATCCGATAGTCTATATAGTATAATCACCGAAAACAAAAAATAATTTCCTAATCTAGACGAAGAATATATCGGGAAATGGTCCAAAGAAATCTTTGAAATTAGAAATAAACACGCAAAAGATCTCGGTAGAAGAATAATTGGTAAATTCACAGATGGTGGAAAATACGACCACAAACCATATTCTTCGCGATTAATTATAGATGATGTTGAATACGATTCTATAATTGCAGATGCAACATCTAGTGGTATATATGTCGATCGTAAAGACGCTTTCTTGTCCGATGGAACCAAATTAGGTACAATTGTTACTTACACAGATGCAGAAAATCCTCAGTATACATACTTAAGGGCCTCTATGCTGGCTTATGCTTCTATTAATTTACTTTCGATGATAAATAGATTTGCTGACACCGCGGTTAGAGTCGCCACTGATTCATTTTATATAGATATAAAACATAAAGAAGCAGTGGGTGAATTCACTAATTCAGACGAGAGTTGGGGATAATGGAGAATTAAAAAGGAAATCCTGCGTGATTACTCCAAATCAGCAGATGTTACAATTGAACAATTACTTGAAAAAAAAATCAGATATCAGAACTATCTAATGCACCTTATATATCCGATCCAATATATAGATATAAAACCAGTTACTTAATCGGCTGTGGTGGGTCATGGAAGACGACTCGTGCGATTGAATTATTTCGAGGGAAACCAAACATGATTGTGCTAACACCAACACACAGACTTGCAAGAGAGATGAAACAGCGAGAAATTAATGCTTGCACTTATCACAGTATTTTTCGATGGAAAGGTGACGAATAGACTCCTGATCGAATGGGAGAGAAATATATTCCTGAAATCATCATTTGGAATTAGATATGCACAGTGTCGTTAGATGTATTACAAAAGTTTCTGGATTGGTTATTGCAAGCGAATACCAAAAAATTATGTGTGGGGATCATGGTCAACCACCACCATTTGTCGGTTTGTCCCCAAATAACTGGCTGAAGAATTTTGTAGATTATTATGAAGATATTAGCACTGATCACAGATCACTTGATAATGAATTACGCGAGTTCAATAAACTAATCAGATTACAACCGGATAGAATTCAATGTGAAATAGCGCGTGAAATAATTTCAGAAACCCCATTAAATGATTTCTGGGAAGCGTGGTGACCAAACGATTTGATAGTGGCAAGTAGAAAGATAGTCAGAGACATACTTCAGATGAAGTTATTTAACACGCATAAAGAAAAATTTGCAACACTTCCATTGCCGCTGTGTTATAGACCCAAGGATACACGAAGACAAAATATAGAAGTTGATATTCCAGGAAAAATTGAAATGATATTAAATGATATTGTGTTTGTTGATATCAATGTCGTCGAAGATGCACTGCGTGCTGATAAATCCCCTTGGAAGCTAGGATACGCAGCGACGATACATTCTTCGCAGGGGTTGACTATATCCGATCCAATTGTTTGGATCATAGATAATCGCATCGAGTGGTCGAATTTACTTTATCTCGCAGTGTCCAGAGTACGAAGAATAAATCAACTTCGAAGAGTTGTCTTAGATAATAATGACACCAGCAACAATGAAATTGTCAGCGATGACATAATCAGAAAAAACTCACTGGTTATAAACATCAGAATAAAAAAAAAATAATAGAAAATTTGATATTGATGCCGAATTTATAATTACACTGAAACAACAACAAAAATAATCACTGTGCGAGTTGCAATTGTATACTGCGTTGGTGTTGGTCGGATAAGTATCCTCGCCAAATTACCGCAGACAGAAAAGATAGCAGCTTAGGTCATACCAGAGATAATGTGATGTTAACTTGTCTTGAGTTCAACAGACGAAGAGGTGCTAGTTAAGATCACGCGGCGGTAATTGAGTATCCTCGGATATAACTTGTAATTGTTCACGCGTAAATCTTCGCTGAGGAGCAGTTGAATCCAATCTATAGATTCCTGGTCTACCCTTGAATCTCGTTATGCTAGATATTTTATGTGCGGTGACACTCCAAATAGGATCAGTAGCTCTTTTGTTACCACTTTCAAGCTCTCCTGGTTCATATAAATACCTAAGAGTGACATTACCGAGTATTGGTTGTTTTGAAAAATCATTTTGCGGTTTTTTTATGGGTATATACTTCTTTTTAATCGTGTTGTTAGGTTTCATATTAATTGTTCGAGTAATCTCATTATTTAGCGCGGTAATCACGCCTGGTAATATCTTGACCCATTCACGAGATCGTTTATCCTGAATAAATTCCTTCACGTATTGATATCCAAATAACCGTTCAGCAAGTGTCCGATTAAATCGTTCAACAATTGCCTGATCGCGATGTAATGTGGTATGTCCTCGTCTGATGGTGACATTATGATGCTTCATTGTTGATAATACTACACCCTGAAATTCCTTGCCAGTATCAACTTGTAATAGATTTGTCCACTGCAGAGGACTTCGTCGATAAATCCTTTCAAATGCAGAAGCCACGTCAGGTGATGATTTTGTCTTTAATGGTTCTGCTTGTTTGTATCTACTCGCAACATCAACTACGGTTAGCGCATACTTGTAAACACCATCATGCGGCAGAAATACTATATCAGTTTGATGAATTTCATTAAGGGCGCTGACATCAAAATGCGAGAAATTAATTTGTTTAGGCGGTTGTAGATAAATCTGCCATATCGCCTGTTTGGATAACCAATCCGCTGCTGTAGTATTTTTCACCTAGCGAGTTGATTGATTGCTGATTTACCCCTCCAGTTTCCTCTTGGGGAATAATAAATAGATTCCATGATGTCATTAATTACCAGCACCCAACATTATTTTACTTTTCATCGCCGATTTTATCAACCATGAAGCCAACTATTCTTTGAAGGATTTATCAGTGATAGAATTCAACGCATGAATCAATTTCACATCTGCGATATGTCTGTGTTGCAGATTGCTGCTTTTATCAGCAACAACATGAGCATGACATGCCTTATCAATAGCGTTTATTGGATATTCACCGAGTTTGGGTTAGTTTTGATAATCGAGTCGGATATCGAGTCTTGTCCCGGGTCCACAATAACTATACCCTGGAAGGTGTTTTTCTCCCGGGTATTTTTTGCCCATAGTGTTCCCGGTAATTTTACTAACTTGGCTGCAATATGACCTCCTCGTTTTTTTTTAAATCCTGGATTTTATCAAGGGAAACAAATCTAGCTTTTTGGGTACCACATTGTACACAATTGTCAGCAAGTGCTGATCTGTTATTTTCAGTTGTAATCGTCGTCAAGTCGTTTGTGCTAGTACGCTTCTTACGTTTCACACAATAGATCCATAATTTATTTATAATAACAACAATGTAATTGATTTTTCGGCGACAAAAAGATGAGAACCAGTTAAGCATCATGCAGCGCTACCAAATTCTAATCTCGTGATTATAATCTGACCATCTGGAAGTGGCAAGACGCAGTTGTTACTTAATGTGATAACGAGATGGATGAAATGGGATAAATTATATTTGGTAGCCCCGAGTGTAGATGATCATCGATGTTACGAGGTGTTAAAGGATTTTAACGAGAAAGCAAAATCGGAAATCGATGAGGATAATATTGAGTTTATAACCGATATCGTAGAATCACCGAGTATTGATGATATTGATGGAAGTATTAACAATTTAGTCGTATATGATGATGTCATGTTAGACTATTAAAAGAATCCTGCAGGGATATTTTCCAGAGGTAGGCATAAAAATACCGATGTGATATATGTCACTCAACGATACACTCAAATACCAAAAGTGATCAGAGATAACTGCAATATTCTTGCTGTATTTAATGGAGTAGACACACATACGCCACGAAATATTTGGCAAACTTGGTGCGGCGGTGATATGGATTATAATCTCTTTAGAAATTTCTTTAGTCACGCTCAGTCAATTCCACATGGATTTGTAACGATACATTTGCACGACACGAGATCAAGATATCGTATCGGACTTGATCAAATATTCGGTTGAAATCCTAAAGGATTTTCAATTCGCCTCCACAACGCCATCAATGCCGGGTCTGTCTGGAGACAGAGCCTCAAAAGCGCGATAAACCGAAACCATTTCTCTTTTTTTTTGTCTGCAAAACAGTTTCAGTTTGAAATCCTTTATTATTTTATTTGAAATAGTTTCGGTTTGCTTGAAATAGTTTCGGTCTGTTCACCCTCTCTGCTGTTCCGATAGATCGGATTTAGGTATAAAAATCATATAAAAGCGTATAAAAAATAAAACAACAGACAGTACACCCGAACAATTGCAACACAAGGATATTTCAGTATTGACGATACAAAATGCTCACGCGTCAAACCATCGAGAACAAGCCTTACCATGTAAGATATAAAACTCGCATGCACTTTTAATAGGATGGCCACTAACAAAATTAGTTTTTTTTAAATCTAATTTAAAACATGTGGCCCTTGTATAATTGATTTGGGAGTATTGGTGAATCAAAATCCACGCAGATTTAGATGTAAAAGAAATAATGCAAAAATGCGAGAGTGCTGATAACTGAACCTATCTGAGAGACTGTTTAAGACAAATCCAAATTTATCAACAATTCATAGCCAACTTCGTTTGTCAAAGGTACTGCGTTCTGAAATATGATTGAATATGATGCAAACATCATCAACACTTATTATAAGCATGGAATATTAGTGTTTTCAACAACACGTTAAAAATATCATAGTCTTGTAGAAACTGGAGAAAACTTCATTGCCTGAGAACACGTGGCAAAAATGAATTTGGGAGACGCTAATGGCAGGAGTCAAACTCACATCCTTCTTGACCAGACTGACTGACCAGACTGACTGTCTGACTGACATACGATGTTAGAACTTTTCCAGCGATTCATAAAACAGTCGTTAGCAGATCTGGTTCATGTTTAATTTGAGCAACGATCGACGATTTGCTTTCACCGGCGATTGCCTGTTAGATTGTTGTATTTGAAAAGCGATTGGTTCAATAGCTATAAACATAATTGATTCATATTTTTTTAAAAATAACGACTTTTATTTCACATGCGATTGATCAGACCAGTGATATACACCATATTTGTAACATCTTTGAATTCTTTTTTTTTAAAAAATTGACAAAACAAATTATGCACGACATAGACCAGTGGTTTACTGTTTTTTTTTAAAAAAGTGATGGACAAAATCATTACTGTTTGATATGAATATCATTACTGTTTGATTTGGCCAGTGATGGACAAAATCATTACTGTTTTATTTGACCAGTGATGGACAAAATCATTACTGTTTGATATGAATATCATTACTGTTTGATTTGACCAGTGATGGACAAAATCATTACTGTTTTATTTGACCAGTGATTGACACAATCATTACTGTTTTATTTGAATAATGATGGACAAAATCATTGCTGTTTTATTTGACCATCGATCGACTATTTGATTGTTCTATTCGACATACAATTGTTTATTTTATATGGCCAGCCTATGGTTGTTGATGTGGCCATCGATTTACAAAATATATATTAACATATTTGATTAATAGTTTGTAGACTGTTTGATCAATGAGCGATTGTTTTAATTAGCCAGCATTGAATAAAACTGTTACTGGCTTGTGTCGGTGGTATGTGTTAGAAGTCATGAGCATCACATGCGTGTCGTGTTTGATTTTATAATTATAATGTCTAATGGCCATTTGCAACAAATGTCAGATAGGAAACGGTCCAATCGCTTTCACATATATTACCGATGTATACAACTGAGCATTTAATAATTTGATCCATGCATCGTACAATGGGATATTTACAACAACAACAACAACAAAAAACAATTAGACAAAATAGTTTATTATGCAAACAATAAAAGTAAATTATTTATTATGTACCTGTATGTAACGTCAACCGCATTTGTTGCAAACGTAAAGCTCTATTTATGGGAACAATCGATGTATGCGATTTAATAATATTACCAGGTGACCATGTTTGTGCTACGACTGCTGCTGCAGGATACAACATCAATTATGATGGACTATTGAAGGAGGAACATCTATAAAGGAATACGTTTTATCTGTAATCTACGCAATTTGCCACAATAGTGGTATTTGCCAAATCAATCATAATTGTCATTATCGAGTGTCATGATGGAAAGCAATTAGCAACCATTTGTGTTGACGGTTTAAAGGACAAACATCGCTTAACACACAGATTATTTCGCACATTAAACACGAAATGAAATCTTAATCAGTTAAACAGAGATGAAGTTTGTATATAAATACCAAAACCAATATCAAGTCAATATCATTGGTCAAACAACGCGTCCGAGCAAATGTCAGCCGCAAAAACCACTTGTGGTCATTGTAATGTAAGCCAGTCATATACTATTGTTATAATGTTTACATTATAATGATGCAATTTACACTCATTAAAAATGCGCCATATCGGTTTTGTTTCACGTGTGATAGCATTTAATATCAGCCGCAAGAACCTTGTGCAAGCGTTGTAATGAAAGCCGCGGTATATAATACTACGTGTGGACGTTCGGAAAAAATACTTTCACACTGTCAAAATACTGTCGTCGTTTACATATTCTTCTAGCCCTGTCGGAAACAAGTGATTGCCGGTCGATAATCGCACATTATTAATGTATACGTTGTGAATGTAGTGTCACGCTAAAGAATACCAAATCAATAATAGTCACTGACACGCATCACACTTCGATCATATCCGCACTGGAGTGACGAGTTTACGATTCGCCATGCATCTAGCGCCATTAACACACTCGAGTGCCCGCTTGCAGACCCATCAACAATGTTTTATCAGATATCCACAGATTGATCAGAAATATCATCTGCGGAATTTTACCTGCCCGCAATTGTGACTGATATAAGTGGTTTGATTTGGCCTGTGAATTACAAAATAAATGCTCATATATCTGATTCATGTATTCATGACAGTTGAACTTTTCCTATGAATTACAAAATAATTACTGACATATTTGAATTATTTTAATGGCGATCGATCACTGTTTGAACTTTTCCAGTGAATTACAAAATAATTACTGACCTATTTAAATTATTTGACGAGCGAATGATCACTGTTTTATGTTTTCCAGTGAATTCAAAATAATTACTGACCTATTTAAATTATTTGACCAGCGATTGATCGCTGTTTGAACTTTTCCAGTGACTTACAAAATAATTACTGACCTATTTAAATTATTTGACCAGCGATTGATCGCTATTTGAATTTGTCCAGTGAATTACAAAAAAATTGCTGACATATTTGAATTATTTGACCAGCGATTGATAAACCAGATTATAACTGATAATCTTTCAGTGACTGACTGATCTGACCCGCAACGGACTAAATCATAGCCATCGTATTTAAATCAAAGTTTATGGAGCCAATCGTGAAAGTTAATATTTTGGGATTATCTACATCTAATTGTTTGACAGGTGTATAGGGTTTACATTCATTCCCACCGGCATTTTTATCCAAAAGAACCATTGATCATCTTTTTTCACAAAATATTTGCATTGCCGGCATCAACGTTTGCATTTTCCGGCATCAACGTTTGCATTTTCCGGCCTTAACGATTGCATTTTCTGGCCTTAACGTTTGCATTTTCTGGCCTTAACGATTGCATTTTCTGGCCTTAACGTTTGCATTTTCCGGCCTTAACGATTGCATTTTCTGGTTAATGTTTGCATTTTCTTGCCTTAACGTTTGCGTTCGCCAGCACTGGTGATAACTTCTTTTCAATAGGACAATGCACCAGATGACACAACATTAATAACATTAATAACAACATCTGCTGATTAGCTTTGTCTCGTTTCAAAGCAAATACTCATCGCTGCCGGTCAATAAATAATGCAGTGGTTATCAGAGATGATATGATCGTATGCACTGTATAAACTATCACTGGTAGATTATGGAATGCAATCGGTGACAAGTTTTAGTGTAAACATCATTGTGATGAACTATAGATACATTTACCATAATTTCATTAGTAATGTAAAATGTTACATTGACAGTATATATATATATATATATATATATATATATATATATATATATATATATATATATATATATATATGGACAAATTCAAATAGCGATCAATCGCTGGTCAAATAATTCAAATATATATAGTCGACTCCACTTCACTGCACATCGGTTAACTGCACACGCCGGATAACTGCACGTATATCATTATATATAGGTGTAGTGATCGCTGCAGGACCACTGTCTCGCTCTGATGGACAGGAGGTTACTTGCATATAGCCTCTCCTACTCTATTGTGTCCACAACAGCATCTTAACGCGGGGCCCCTTGTTTTCACAGAGCCTGTTGTGTGGCGCGACCGAGTGCTCGGCGATATAACTGGGATGGCAGACTGGGCTCATTAGCCTTGGCAGGCAGCCAGTCTAAGAGAAGGGAAACTCTGACTCCAAACCCGGGTAGATGAAGCTCGTTAGATTGGTCAAGGCAATTTTTCTAGGAGAAGGAAACTCTGATTGAAAACCAATGGCTCCACTGCCTTGTGGATATATTCGGGAGAAGGAAAGGCTACGGGAATAAACCCAGACAGAAAATCCGGAGTGGAGCCCCCAAGGCGGTTGGATGTCGACTACGACTTCCTTCCGGCAGCTCCTGCATCCAAACTGGCGCTAAATGTCATGCTCAGCATTCCTTTGGACCCAACTAGCCAGGACGACAGGGGGATCCTGACGCCTGGGCAACCCAGGATCTCCATATTCCATGCCCAGGCTTGCGCCCTGGAGAGGTCACTCCAGTCTCGCTACTAAGTGAGGAAACAACACGGAAGCTGACAGTTTACGGGTTATAAGTCCCACCCGATTTGCGTAGGGAAGGGGCGCCACGGGTCAGCTTTGACGGTGGGAGGGATCATCATGTCCCACTGGCCAACTACCGCCCGCCTCAAGACGGGCAGCCCCCAGTCAATAACGTGTTGACAGGCCATCGTCTGCCTGCTACAGTGGGTGTCTGGAGCTCAGTGTATTGCTTAACATGACAAGCAAACGAAAATTCCACACCAGACAAAAAGGAAAAAAAAAAACAATAAAGAAGACTCCAGCTCTTCGATTTGCAAGCTAGAATGTGCGCACTATATGTACAGGCATCTCCGATGACCTCAGATAAGTGGATGACACCAGGAAAACGGCCATCATCGATAGAGAACTCACCAAGCAAAATATCAGCATAGCTGCCCTCCAGGAAACTAGACTGGCCTCTAGTGGCTCCCTCAGAGAGGAAAACTACACTTTCTTCTGGAAGAGTCGCGAACCTGAGAAGCCCCATCAGCACGGAGTGGGCTTTGCCATCAAAAACAATCTTCTGGGCTTGGTTGAACCTCCCACAGGGCGCACTGAGCGTCTCTTGTCCATCCGCCTCACCACTGCTGCAGGTCCTGTCAACATCATCAGTGTCTACGCCCCCACCATCTCGTCTTCAGAAGACACAAAGGATTAGCTCTATGGGCAGGACGAACAGACTAAAGGATGCCCCAAACACGAATCACTTTTTCTCCTCGGCGACTTAATTGCAAGAGTTGGTGAGGATAACGAGTCATGGCCTACCTGCCTTGGATATCATGGTACTGGAACGATCAACGAAAACGGTCAGAGACTGCTGGAGCTGTGCACCTACCATGGCCTGTGCATAACAAACACTTTTTTCAAGGGTAAGCCACAACACAAAGTGTCATGCAAACACCCCAGGTCCCATCACTGGCACCAACTTGACTTGGTCATCACCAGGCGCTTTGCCCTTAACACCGTCCTCTCCACCAGAACCTATCACAGTGCAGACTGCGACTCCGACCATGCCCTCGTGAGCAGCAGGGTGCGACTACAGCCAAAGTCACTACACTGCTCAAAACCAAAAGGACACCCTCGCATAAACACCGCACAGATGTCGGTCCCCTCCAAGGTACAGGAGTATGTGTCCGCCCTGGACAAAGCTCTCCAGGACCTGCCAGAGCACGACGTCACAGCCAAGTGGAACGCCATGAAGAGTGCCATCTACAAAACAGCCATGTCCACGTTTGGCAAAAAGGAACGACCCAGTCAGGACTGGTTCAACGCACATCTAACAAGGATGGAACCACTAATCGAGGAGAAACGAAAAGCCTTTATAACGTACAAAAAATGCCCCAATGATCGGCTGCATGCTGCTCTTAAAAGTGCTCGAAGCAACACCCAACGTATCGCTAGACAGTGCGCGAACGAGTACTGGCAACAACTGTGTGAAGGAATCCAGCGCAGTGCCGAGACCAGAAACATAAAAGGTATGACCAGTTGCATCAAGAAAGCTCTAGGCCATACAATGAAAGGGGTCGCTCCCCTTAAATCTATGATGGGAGAGAAGATCACAGACCGTGGGCAACAGATGTCCAAATGGGTGGAGCACTACTCAGAGCTATACTCCCATGTAACGTTAGTCACTGAAGCAGCCCGCAGCAGCATAAAGAATCTTCTCATCAGCTCAACGAAGTGCCAACCTTAGAAGATCTCAGCAAAGCAATTGACTCCCTCCCAAATGACAAAGCACCAGGTAGTGACAGCATCCCGCCCGAAGCTATCAAATGTGGGAAACCAACACTGCTCCAACCACTGCACGCACTACTTTGCCTCTGCTGGGAGGAAGGAGCAGTCCCCCAAGACATGCGTGATGCCACCATTGTGAGCCTTTACAAAAAACAAGGGCGACCGCAGTGACTGCAATAATTACAGAGGGTTCTCGCTTCTGAGCATCGTTGGTAAAGTGTATGCCCGCATCATACTAAACAGGCTGCAGTTGCTGGCAGACCGTGTGTACCCAGAATCCCAGTGCGACTTCAGAGCAGGCAGGTCGACAACAGACATGATCTTCTCTTTAAGACAACTTCAAGAGAAGAGCACAGAGCAAGGTCAACCACTCTACATGATGTTCATCGACCTCACCAAGGCCTTTGACTTAGTCAGCAGGAAGGGCCTTTTTCAAGTTCTCAATAAGATCGGTTGTCCTTTAAATCTTCGCAGCATGATAATCTCATTCCATGCAGATATGAAGGGAACAGTCCTGTATGATGAATCTTCCTCAACCTTCTTCCCAGTTAACAGCGGTGTGAAGCAGGGCTGCTTTCTTGCACCAATCCTATTCGGGATCTTCTTCTCATTGCTTCTGTCCTACACCTTTGACTCGTCCACTGATGACATATATATACACATCAGGTCCGACGGGAAGCTGTTCAACCTGGCATGAGTGTGCTCGAAGACGAAGGTGAGGGCTGTGCTAATCAGGGAGATGCTTTTTGCAGATGACGCGGCTCTTGTGGCACACACTGAGGAAGCCCGTCAGAGACTGGGAGACCGTTTTGCTGATGCCTGCATGCAGTTTGGACTCACCGTCAGCCTGGAAAAGACAAAAGTCAGCGTGCAAGATACCACCATTGTACCTACAATCAAAATCAATGGTGTCACCTTGGAAGCAGTCAACAAATTTATCTACCTGGGGTCAACCATTAGCAACACTCTCTCGCTTGATAAGGAGCTGGACAGAAGGCTTGGAAAGGCAAACACCATCATGTCTCGACTGACCAAGAGGGTGTGGGAAAAAAACGAGCTGACAGTGCAAACCAAAGTCAAAGTTTACCTAGCCTGCATTCTCAGCACCCTTCAAATCCTTCCATATACGGTACCTTAAAAGCATCTTGAAAATCAGCTTGCATGACCGTGTCCCAAACAGCGAAATCCTGTAGCGTGCAAACACCTATAGCATGTTCTCCCTGCTGAGCAAACGTCGCCTTCGATGGCTGGGACACATCCAACGCATGGAGGGTGGGAGGCTGCCAAAGGACATACTATATGGACAGCTGGCCACTGGCACGAGAAGAGTTGGCCGCCCCTCACTCCGTTTCAAGGATGCATGCAAGAGGGACCTGAAGGCATGTGACATCGCACCTCATGGCTGGGAAGTGCTGGCCGAGAACCGAGGCACCTGGAGACTGACAGTAAGTAAAGGTATATCAGTCGCTGATACGAGGAGAGGCCAGAAAGCGGCAGAGAAACGTGTCAGAAAGGGCCACGTGACAGCAACCACAGCAACTCAGGCTTCCCAGCATGTCTGCACAAACTGCAAGAGGGACTGCCACTCGTGCATAGGTCTCCACAGCCACAACAGACGATGCCAACAACCCAGAGACAGATGACACCCCAAGGGCGCTGTCCGCATGGTCTCCCGAGACTAAGGCGCCAATGATGAATTATATATATATATATATATATATATATATATATATATATATATATATATATATATATATATATATATATATATATATATATATATATATATATATCATAGAACGATCGATGATTATTCATCTATTAACGGGAGATCACTCACAACAACGATGGTTGATAATTTGCGGCCCGTTAGCAAAGTTTCCAACATGCTAATGCTTTTATAATTTGTTGATCTCATAGTGATTCACACCTATTTTCGGGAGATCACATTCGATGCTAACAATGACACTAACGATCGTTGATCATGCGTGGTCCGTTTGCAAATTTCAACATCATATTGCTCATTCGCAACTGATTCATCAGCATTTGCGTAAATCGGCAACAATACTGTTATAGGCCACATCATGCTTATGATTTTCGACTGTTATGTGAAATATAGTTAATAACAAATGCATTGATTGTTGTGATCTGGTAAAAACAAAGTGTTGCTTTTGCGGTTAGTGGATCCCGTTGTGAAGCATTGATCACCCTTTGATCATAAATTCATAAATTACCACTATATCGGATTAACTCCCCTTGCATGGCCTTGAATGGCGTACTCGTAATGGAGGACAAAGTCATGTGGATAGAAGACATTCACCAAATTATTATCACCAAAATCTACGCCACAGTACTGATGCACCATTATCTGATTTGATACTACAAACTCCTGTTAAGTGTTGATTTCTGAGCCATCCATTACTCGCCATTTATTGGTTGATAAAACAGTCTTTTTATTGTTTACTTATCAAACCTAGTGCTTCGCCATTTCTTGGTTTGATAAGACCATGTCTTGTTTGTTGTTGTGTTCTGAGCAATTCAGTACTCATTATTGTTTTCATAAAACAATCAAATTTCGTGTTCCGTTTTCGCCCGCCGGCCACCCCCCCCCCCCCACCCCACCCCTCTTTTTCTTCGTCAATGCTTTGGTTTTTAAAAGATTTGTTTTGTTATCTTATTCTGGGCCACATAGGGCTTCATCATTTACTTAATAGACATCTTTTTACTGTCTTAAGATTTCGTTAATACTTTAAAAGTTGTGAGAATCAATTGTTGCTTCAAAGATTCGCAACCACTACTTGTGTTTGAATTTATCATAGCTTGCATGTCACGGACAAATCATGGACATGACCACTTTACAAATATCATTGTTGCATGTATCACTCAATACCGCTATTATAATTGAATGATCTGTATTAATTAATTTTCAAAATAATGTTTTAATGTATCATATACTCATTAGGTTCTTGTCAATTTTATATTTTATTTTTTTTAATATTTTATTTGTACTAAATCTGTTTCAGTTTGGCATAACGAATATTTCTTATAACCGAAGTTAGACATATGTAGGTTGATTATCGAAATAATTCCCAAGTTAGCCTGATTGTATTGAATAGCTATGTAAACCATAAAGCACCTATGGCTCGGTAGCTTATAGCCATACTTAAAATATCACGCTTGTATTATGCGGATTCGAAAATTAGCACCAATAAATTGTTTCAACGTTGAATCGCTAGAACTCGACGATTTATTATCCTCAGGTAATCTTAGGATGTTACCCATCTATTATTGCAAATTACTCTAGTACGAAATCACAAGAATTTATCGAATTATTACAATTCCCTTAGTTATTAAAAATTACTTTAGTATCAAATCACAAGAATTCATCGAATTATTACAATTCCCTTAGCTTTGCAAATTGTTTATGTACGAAATCACAAGAATTCATCGAATGAATACAATTCTCTTAACTATTGCAAACTGATTTAGTACAAAATCAGTAGAGTTCATCGAATTATTACAATTCCCTTAGTTATTACAAATTACTTTAGTATCAAATCACAAGAATTCATCGAATTATTACAATTCCCTTTGCTAGGATTCTGCATCGTAGTATCCACAATTTTGCAAGAACTTATTGGACCAAACATTTAGTGAAATATACTGCATTTTATACGTGTATTTGGTATTATGTTCTATCGTTTCTTGTGTTCAAATAATTTCCTTCTACTCGGTCTGCGACAATTTTAATTTCATTCTCTTTTCGATTTAGTTGCGTACGTATATGACCATTGGTAACATCTATTCAACTATGGCGTTACATAGATAATAATTAGTGACGTTAGTTAGTGCGTATTGGTGACTTTTACATAGATAATAATTAGTGACGTTAGTTAGTGCGTATTGGTGACTTTTATGCATACAACTGACCTTTATTATTCAGTTAGTTAATTAATTGTCTCCTTTGGAGACCTCAACAGTTTCTTTTATTGCCATCACTTGCCAAGGGAAATCTGACATATTTCCCAACATGTTGAAAACCAATGATTTGACTTGACAAATAAATTGGCAATGACGCAAGAAGAGGACAAAAAATATTTCACACAACATAGGCTGAAAAATAATAATGCAACAATGAAATGGAAAAACAATCAGGCTAGTTTTAAACAACAAAAAAAAAACACATTAACCCCAATAATGCACTGCCTTACACTTCAATAATGCACTGCCTTACACTTCAATATTGAACTACTCTACACTCAAATAATGTACTGCCTCACACTAATAATGCACTGAATCACACTCTAATATTCTACTGTCTCGTACTCTAATCAGCATTACACTACAACAATGCATTGGCACACACTAACAATACACTGCCTTACACAGTGATATTTCGCTGCCTAACACACTAATGATGCATTGTCTCACACTCTAATAATCGTCTGCCTTACAGTCAAATAAGCCTTACATTATAATAATACACTGCATCACACTATAATAATGCATTGCCATACACGCTAATAATAAACTACCTTATCCTCAAATAATGCACTGCCTCACACTCTGATGATGTACTGCCTTACACTTTAATAATGTACTGCCTAAGACACTAAAAGGCCTTACTTTCTTATAATGCACTGACAAACTGAAATAATGAACTGCCTTACACTCTAATAATGTATAGGCTTCACACTATAATAAGCCGTACGTTCTAATAATGCACTGATGCACTTTAATAATAATGCCTTTACACTCTAATAATGCACTGCCTTACACTCTAATGTGTACTGTATCATCTTCTAATCATGAACTGCCTCAACTCTAAAAGACTTTACAATCTAATAATAAACTGATACATTATAATAACACACTGCCTTACACTCTAATAATGCACTGCCTTACACTCTAGTAACACACTGCCTTCCACTCTAATGATGCACTGCCTTACACTCTAATGATGCACTGCTTTACACTCTAATAATGCACTGCCTTATACTATAATGATGTACTGCCATCGCGCTCTAAAAGGCCTTAAACTCTAATAATGCACCAACACAATCTAATAACACACTGCCAGACACTCAAATCATGTACTGTCTTGCACTCTAAAAGTGTACTGCCTAGCATTCAAATATTGTATTGCCCTCACAATCAAAATAAACCTTACATTCTTATAATGAGCTGACACACGCTTTTAATACACCGCCATACACTCTCATAATTCAGGCCTCACCCTCATATGAGACTTACACTCTAATAATGCACTAAAACAGTATAATAAAACGTTGCCTTACAATTTAATAAGCACAGCCTCAAACTCTAATGATGCAATGCCTCACACCCCAATAATGTACTGCTTCAGACTCTAATACGCCATACTTTCTATTAATGTAATGACACAATCTAAAATACTCTGTCTCAGACTATTAAGCCTTTCATTCAACTAATGCAATAATACTCTTATAATGCACGACCTTACACTCTAAAATGCACTGTCTCACACTCTAATAATACACTGCCTTACACTCTGAAAATGCACTTCCTTGCAGTCTAATGATACACTGCCTCAAAGTCTAATAATGCACTGTCTCGCATGCTAATAATAAACTTCATTACACTCTAATAATGCACTGCCTCACACTGTAATACGCCTTCCTGTCTAATAATGCACTGACACATTCGAATAACACGATGCCTTACACTCTAATGATCCACTTCCTTACACTCTAATAATGCACTACCTCACACGCTAATAATGTAAAACTTCACACTCTAATAATGTACTGCGTCACATACGTTACACTCTAATAATCTACCGACACACTTTCACAATACACTTCATTACACCCTAATCATGCACTGTCTTTCCATTATAATAATATATTGCCTCACACTCGAATAGACCTTGCATTCTCATAATGCACTGACAAACAATCTAAAAATGCACTGCATCACACTCTAATAATGTACTGCCTTACACTCAAATAAGCCTTACATTCTAAAAATTCAATGACACTCTAATAATTCACTTTCACTCCAATAATGCCATGCCTTAGACGCAAATAATAATGAACTGCCTTAGACTCTAATAGTGCACTGCTTTACACTCTAATAATTCACTGATTCACAATCTTTTAATGCACTATCTCACGCTCAAATACGCCTTACAGTGCACTAATGCACTGACACACACAAATAATGTACTGCCGCACATTCTCAAAAAGCATTAAGTAACAAAAATGCACCGACACATTCTATTAACACATTGCCTTACACTCTAAACATGCACTGCCTCACACTCTCATAATATACTACCTCACCTCTAACAAACTTTATATCGTAATAATCCACTGATACACTCTAATAATACACTTCCCTACACTCTAATAATGTACTGCCTGACACTGTAATAATGCACTGAGACACTCTAATAATGCACCGCCTCACACTAAAAACGCCTTACATTCTAATCATGGACTGGTACACTCTAAAAATGCACTGCCATACACTATATTAATGCACTGCCTTACACGCTAATGCGCCTTACACTCTAATAATGCACTTTCACACTCCAATAATGTACTGCATCACACTCAGATAAACTTAGCATTATAATAATACACTGACACATTCTAATAATATTCTGCCTTGCTTTAATAAGTACTGCCTCACACTCTAATAATATACTGCCTCACACTCTAATAATGTAATGCCTCACACTCTAATAATGTAATGCCTCACACTCTAATAATGTAATGCCTGACACTCTAATAATGTAATGCCTTACACTTTAATAATGTAATGCCTTACACTTTAATAATGTAATGCCTCACACTCTAATAATGTAATGCCTCACACTCTAATAATGTAATGCCTCACACTCTAATAATGTAATGCCTGACACTCTAATAATGTAATGCCTGACACTCTAATAATGTAATGCCTTACACTTTAATAATGTAATGCCTTACACTTTAATAATGTAATGCCTGACACTCTAATAATGTAATGCCTCACACTCTAATAATGTAATGCCTCACACTCTAATAATGTAATGCCTGACACTCTAATAATGTAATGCCTCACACTCTAATAATGTAATGCCTTAAACTTTAATAATGTAATGCCTTACACTTTAATAATGTAATGCCTTACACTCTAATAATGTAATGCCTTACACTTTAATAATGTACTGCCTCAACTTTAATAAACCTTACACTGTAATAATGCACCGACACACTCTATTAATACACTTCCTTACACTCTACTAATGCAATGACACACTCCAATAATATTATGCCTTACACTCTAATAATGCAATGACACACTCCAATAATATTATGCCTTACACTTTAATAACGCAACGACACACTCTAATAATATTATGCCTCAGACTCTGATAATGCATTGCCTCCCACACCATGCCATTAACTTGAAAGATGAAACTAAATTCACAAATATATATAAATAATCACTACGGAAATGATACGTTATCAACGTTGTGATGCACAACTAATGAATTTTATCTACATAATATTATGAATATGTTATTATAAAGATGCGTGTGGTTCATCTAACAATATACACTTACAATTCAAACTCTCAGTTCAAGATCTAATTACATAGTTCGAATTTGACATCCGTTTAACAAACTCTTTTACGGCCGCTTCCGGTGACGCAACTGCGTTGCTCTGTTGTCAACTATCTTTGCTTTTGCTGCTGCGTATGTTGCTCTCTTGCTCACTACGTTGTTGCCAACCATGTCGCCCTGTATCCAAATATGTTAATTGTGTCCAATAATGTCGCCCTGTATCCAGATATGTTAATCGTGTCCAATAATGTTGCCCTGTATCCAGATACATGTATGTAGATCATGTCCAACAATGTTGCCCAGTTTAAACTAGGAGAATTTAGTGTTATTCAATTTTACGTTTATGCTAGATCAACTACCATTTTGCCATCTGCACTACCGTACTGCAGCTATGCTGACACACTGCGTAACTAGACTGCTGAGCGTATTATATTGAGTGACTATCAATATCGATAATATATATACATCAGATGAATCATAACCATCATATTACAATACAATACTAATAATAGCTGAGAACACTGCACGTAAACGAACCATGTGCAAGACCGATGGGTAAAATACCTGTGCATATCATGAAGTATGGGTATCTCGCTGCCAATAACGTAATACGAGATGCACCTGTTCCACTGTAGCCCATTTTAGGATTCGGACTGCTCACTTGCATAGCATCTCGCGTCTAAAAAAAGGTGTCCTAAAATTGCCTGCTACATCCTTCTGTAGCCTGCTAACAGTGGCTGGCAGGGACCCAACATCAGCGATGGGAATACTATAAAGAAAAAGTTGAAGATGTGACGTGCGCAATCTTTTAGAACAAAAATATTTTGCTGACAGGCCTAGGAAGAGAACAATTCAGAGAGGAAGATAGTAATTGAGGAGCAGTGTGATGCCGGTGTCGGCTTTGCGTTGAAGTCAAACTAGTTGGACTCCCAAAGGCTGTGAATGACTGGCGTACATATGGCCATGAAACTACCCCGTCGAATGGAAGAAAGCATGTGAGAAGCCAATGAGAAGATTCTCTAAAGGCGGGCTGAGCACTTAAACGGCTTCTTTAACAACCCAACACCAATCGATGATGAAGCCATTGATTATGCAGATGTTGATTTGCTCAGTAGTAAAGTGAACCCTTTTTATCTTGCAATACAGACAACTAGGGAAAGACATTCTGAAAGTTTGTCTTGTACAAATATTATCCTTTAAACGAGTTTTCCTGTAATAATAGCGGTACAACAAATTATGGACCTTTCAATCATCGGGTATAATTGTCTTTCGGACGTTAAATTCTGTTGTAAAGCAAGAACATTCTTTCTTAAAATATATTTCCTATTTTTTAACATGGCCCATGAGTTAAATTATTTGTAAAGTGTTTTTATATATAATGCTCACCTGTAATTTTGAAGGTGCCCCAATGTGGCTAACAAGGTGGCGCAAAGGACAACTTTAGTATCTTCAGTTCGTAAAGTTTGGTGTATAAACAATATACAATTTAAATTATTTTGTACCCAAAAGGCTTTGCATTTAACTTCTATCGTCGTTTACAAGAGTTAACATATTTGTGTAATGGAGCAAGGGACATTGTTATGCATTGTGTAATGATGGAGCAAGGGACATTCTTATGCATTGTGTAATGGAGCAAGGGACATTGTTATGCATTGTGTAATGGAGCAAGGGACGTTGTTATGCATTGTGTAATGATGGAGCAAGGGACATTGTTATGCATTGTGTAATGGAGCAAGGGACATGGTTCGGCATTGTGTAATGGAGCAAGGGACATTGTTATGCATTGTGTAATGGAGCAAGGGACATCGTTATGCATTGTGTAATGGAGCAGGGGACATCGTTATGCATTGTGTAAGGGAGCAAGGGACATCGTTATGCATTGTGTAGTGGAGCAAGGGACATCGTTAGGCATTGTGTAATGGAGCAAGGGACATCGTTAGGCATTGTGTAATTGAGCAAGGGACATTGTTAGGCACAATATTTATTTCTCAACAACATGCCTAATATAAAAATTCGTAAAAAAATAAAATACACCAGTAAGGTCAAAAAGGTTAATGTTTTTGGATAGCTATAATAAAGTAAAACATAAGAATATCATTCACGTCAGTGGAAGGTCATAGCAGAAGATGGTTTCGCACTAGTTAACTACATATTCATACATATACTTTTCGAGTCCGAATGTCATATTTGACAGTATGATGCTCATAGTAATACTGCAGTTACTTTCCCCTTTAATAATTCTGAAAATATTGTGTACTAAACAGCTTGATGGAATTTTAACTCGTTGCCAGCGATACCTCATTTTATGATGTACTCGCCTTCAGATCCTATGTACACGATCTGCTTTCAAGCCGACTATTGGTATTTCACTGTCTAGACACTGCGAAGTGACCTGGAAGTGCGGGTTTCATGACTGACAAGAAGAACACAAGCTTTAAACACCTCATTCACAAATATAATTATATCTTTACCTACTAAACAATATAACAAAATGTCACATCGTAGACATAAGTTATTAAATTTTATAGGAAACATTTAACGAAACTAGCACGTGCCTCTTAACATATACAGAATGTTCACTGTAACTACAGAACTGTTAAGACTCAAGAGTCAATATGAAAGTAAAAATGTTATCAATTACATTAAATCGAGTATACGCTATCCTCTTAGTTTGTGATTTGCGAAAACGTATAAACATGCTTTCGCTTATAAATATATGATGAGATCGTTGGAAAGCTTCACAATGCGGCGTGGACAAAGTACAATAATTATTTCAATCATTGTCAATTGTTGGTTCACAAGCAATAGAAAAAAGATATAGGCAATGGATGGCTGATGTCCGGTTGTATGTCTGTCTTTACCAGTCCCTAAAATTTTGTTTATGAACTTTTTATTTCGAGAATCTTAAAGATTTAAAATGAGAGAGAGAGAGAGAGAGAGAGAGAGAGAGAGAGAGAGAGAGAGAGAGAGAGAGAGAGAGAGATTACATTTCATAGCAGTCATTTTTAACTGTGTGTCTTACATTGTCTAGTTTTTCTTCTCTATATCAAGAAAGGGGGTGGCGTTGGTTGGATACGGTGGGTTTGACTAATAACACCATTGTCACATTTTACTGAGTACGTCCCAACTAAAAGCTGGCAAGAATACCAAGGGTCAGTTATAAATTAGCCCATATTTTTATCAGTGTTATCGAGATACTGTGTCCACTGTTCCCTCCCATTATCTGAAGCACCTGCCAAAGCAAGATAGACTTAGCCAATTATGTACAGCAGCATAGCGGATTACCACAGCTTTTAAATGAGTGCCGATCTATCCTAATATACGTTAATTGCATTATGCTCGCTTGTTCGTCATCAAAATCGCTTATAAACACACAAAAAACGCACTGCATTAGAGTTCGTGCAGACAAGTACTGTTTTATTGAAGAAAAACCTATAATAAAAAAATTAAATTATTTCTGAAATTACGAATGTAAATAATGCATATATGTCAAAAAACGTATACAGTTGATGAATTCTCACTCTTCAATGTATTCAATCAGCAGGAAAATAGTTATACAGCCAGCGGACGGAGAGACAAACATACGTTACATATTTGTCTCTGTAACATAACAAATACCTGTATTTTTACCCACCTGTCTACCTATCTATCCACCGACAGTATATTCGTTTAGATGATATCTGTTTAAATTCAGTAATATCCTAGAAAAAGAAAACCTTTATGTGATACTACACACCTGCTATTCTAAATGTACAGGTGTGTAGTATCATAACTATCGAATACGGAGAAAACAAGCCGCAAACATTAGCTGGCGTTCTTGTGTTAAATAGTGTATCAATAATGGACTCGTCAGATTTATAAACGAGAGACCAAAGACTTATAAACATAAAAACTCAGATGACTTTGAAAACCTTTAATGAAGTTTACAGAAAAAAAATCATGATGGAAAAATGCAGGAAATGATTTTTGATTGTGTTCATGAATCGACTTATTTAAAGGTTTTCAACGACAACAAACTGTCAAAATTATTTTGATGTGAATTTAATGATAGAAAACCACAGAAATGGTGCCTTTATCAAGATATCGGTTGATGATGTCATTTTTCATCGAACTTGCCATCACTGTAAGTGTTGGAGGTCAGGGTAAGTTTGAATATTTCTTGATTTCTAAGCACGTTTTTACTGTTCTATTTCTTAAAGCGTTTAATAAGAATATATATGCTAATATTGAAATAAAATTATATAAATAGCAATGTAAAACCGAAATGGGAAACTTACCCCATAACTCCGCCATATTTCTTGAATTGAACCAATATTAAGTGAACTGTAGCAACGAAAGTTCTTTTAAGTTTTTCTTCAAATCGGATGCTTATCTTTTTTGATAGTACTTGTCTCATGAAACAATGTCAATAATTTTACATACATACATACACACGCACACACGCACGCACGCACACACACACACACACACATACATGCATGTATGCATATTGAAACAAATATATTTGTTTCAGCTCTTTGTGTTAAGATAAAGCTTTTGCGTTTTTGTGTTTTTGCAGGCTTTTTAGTGAAATAAATGTATTTTATTTCATTTGTATTGTGGTTATTGTGCGTTTCTTTCGTGAAGTGGCAACGTTCATTTACAGTTTTTACTGGAATAACCTAAAACTACAAACTCAGTAATTAATACAAACAGATAACACATAATAAGATTTCAAAAATTGCACTTAAAGCATTTTAACAGACTTGATTTACATATATGTACAGGTATTGTGCTATGTATATACATACTTGATTTACATACCTGTCTATTTGTTGAGGGAAATGAACAACAACAACAACAATAAGCATGGATACAAATAAATGAATGAAAAATTAATGGCGCCTTTTGTAAATTAGATAGTTACATTCAAAACTTGTATATAAATAGCAGTTGTTTAGAAAATACGCAGACCGGATTTTATTATAGTCATATTTTTTTTAAGAAAAACATTTATATCTTTTAAATATTTGTGTTTTAGATATAAATTCTCAAACTTTATTGAAATGTATAGATGTATGAATATACATCTTTACTGTACTGATTAGACATCTTTCGTAAATGAATATACATCTTTACTGTAGTGAATAGACATCTTTAGCATAATGAATAGACAGCTTTAGCATAATGAATATACATCTTTAGCATAATGAATAGACAGCTTTAGCATAATGAATATACATCGTTACTGTAGTGATTAGACATATTTAGTAAATGAATATACATCTTTAATGTAGTGATTATACATCTTTAGTGTAATGAATATACATCTTTACTGTAGTGATTAGACATCTTTAGCATAATGAATAGACAGCTTTAGCATAATGAATATACATCTTTACTGTAGTGATTAGACATCTTTAGCATAATGAATATACATCTTAACTGTAGTGATTAGACATCTTTAGCATAATGAATATACATCTTAACTGTAGTGATTAGACATCTTTAGCATAATGAATAAACATCTTACTGTAGTGATTAGACATCTTTAGCATAATGAATATACATCTTTACTGTAGTGATTATACATCTTTAGTATAATGAATAGACATCTTTACTGTAGTGATTAGACATCTTTAGCATAATGAATAGACATCTTTAGCATAATGAATATACATCTTTACTGTAGTGATTAGACATCTTTAGCATAATGAATATGCATCTTTACTGTAGTGAATAGATATCTTTAGCATAATGAATAGACAGCTTTAGCATAATGAATATATATCTTACTGTAGTGATTAGACATCTTTAGCATAATCAATATACATCTTTACTGTAGTGATTAGACATCTTTAGCATAATGAATGTACATCTTTACTGTAGTGATTAGACATCTTCAGCATAATGAATATACATCTTTACTGTAGTGAATGGACATCTTTAGCATAATGAATATACATCTTTACTGTAGTGATTAGATATCTTTAGCATAATGAATATACATCTTTACTGTAGTGATTATACATCTTTAGCATAATGAATATACATCTTTACTGTAGTGATTAGACATCTTTAGCATAATGAATAGACAGCTTTAGTATAATGAATATACATCTTTACTGTAGTGAATAATCTTTAGCATAATGAATAGACAGCTTTAGCATAATGAATATAAATCTTTACTGTAGTGAATAATCTTTAGCATAATGAATAGACAGCTTTAGCATAATGAATATACATCTTTACTGTAGTGATTAGACATCTTTAGCACAACAAATATACATCTTTACTGTAGTGATTAGACATCTTTAGCATAATGAATATACATCTTTACTGTAGTGAATAGACATCTTTAGCATAATGAATAAACAGCTTTTAGCATAATGAATATACATCTTTACTGTAGTGATTAGACATCTTTAGGATAATGAATATACATCTTACTGTAGTGATTAGACATCTTTAGCATAATGAATAGACAGGTTTAGCATAATTAATACACATCTTTACTGTAGTGATTATACATCTTTAGTAAATGAATATACATCTTTACCGTATACATCAAGTATAGTCAATCAACATCTTTAATATAGTAAATACGTGAATAGACATCTTTAATATAGTGCATAGACATCTTTAATATAGTGAATAGACATCTTTAATATAGTGAAAAGATATATTTAGTATAGAATGTATTTCAAAGCAAGCCTACTCAGAATTAGGAATGCACGAAGTTGTCGTACGTCTAGACAATTGTCTGCTACCAAACCATTTGACACACACTATTTTAATACATGTCGAACAAACTATTCATATTGGGGAGTTTAGATTGATTTTAATACATGTGTAACAAACTATTCATATTGGGCATCAGACCATTAGGATGCATTTTATGTGACAGATGGATCTGGAAAAAGGTCTTTGCTTTTTTCTGACAGCCAGTCAAATGAATATATCCCTTTATTGCTTTCTCAAACAGCCAGGCAAATGAATATATCCCTTTATTGCTTTCTCAGACAGCCAGGCAAATGAATATATCCCTTTATTGCTTTCTCAGACAGCCAAGCAAATGAATATATCCCTTTATTGCTTTCTCAGACAGCCAGGCAAATGAATATATCCCTTTAATGCTTTCTCAGACAGCCAGGCGAATGAATATATCCCTTTATTGCTTTCTCAGACAGCCAGGCGAATGAATATATCCCTTTATTGCTTTCTCAGACAGCCAGGCAAATGAATATATCCCTTTATTGCTTTCTCAGACAGCCAAGCAAATGAATATATCCCTTTATTGCTTTCTCAGACAGCCAGGCAAATGAATATATCCCTTTATTGCTTTCTCAGACAGCCAGGCGAATGAATATATCCCTTTATTGCTTTCTCAGACAGCCAGGCAAATGAATATATCCCTTTATTGCTTTCTCAGACAGCCAGGCGAATGAATATATCCCTTTATTGCTTTCTCAGACAGCCAGGCAAATTCACTGAATTTGATGAATCTGTGGACTAACATTGCTGCATTTATGAATATGAATGCAAAATGCGGCCAGACTCAATGGACCAGCACGTGCCCTAGCAACTGCCGAGTTCAGGACTCAAATGGATGTTACGTCTGCAGTCCAGACTGTAAAGCTGTTGCTGGAACAATGATGGGTACTGGTTCAGGGGAAGGCATAGCACCAGTCCAAAGCCCAATGCAACCAATAAGTGGTAAGTTGTGTGCAAACTTCACTTTGTTAAGTTTTACATTTTACCTTCATAATGTAATGAAAAGCATAGGCCTAAGTAACATTGACTCTCGTCTGCAATTGTCATAAATTTATAAGTTTTGAACCAAGAAACCCAAGACCAGTCTTTCTAAAACTGATCTAGTATTTTAGCTCATTATTTTGTAATTATATTCATTTTAACAAGTTTTAATACAAAAGAGCTAAGGACAAATGTTGCAAAGTTTCTAGTGGTGAAAAACGTCATAAGAGTTATATGCGAAATCTGCCAATTATATAATACGTTTTCATGCTACAAACGTATGTCTGAAGTTCGGTCCGAAAATATTTAAAACTATCATTGAAATTAGTATAACCTGTGGACACTCTACTAGGGACCCCAAGGGTGGAAGACATGCATAACACTCCTAGCGGACGGTTACCCTAAGGGCCACATAAGAATAAACAAACATCCCCAGCCACATATATAATGATTTGTTTTGTAAGTATTTTACAAATACCTTATATATTTGAACAGATCATCTCCAGCAGGGAACTCATGTGTGTCCAGGTGTACAAAATATAATTAGCTGCCCATTTATGTGTCTAAAGCAGGACAGCAATGGGTGTTTCATCTGCACGTGCCAAGCGGTTTTAACAGGTAACGTAGAAAGCAATGTCAAACACAGAATATATATTACATTCTGTGCAAATGGCAAAACTTATGATGGTGATTCTGCTGTTTATTTCTGAATCCATTCTTAAAGTAAAGACAGTCACCTTTGTACTATGGAAGAGGCAATAGAAAGATCAACCGCAAATGCATTTAGCTTTTGTTTCTGTGACTGATTTTTTCAAATTCAAAGTATGCTAGAAAACCGACAAAAAGGGCAAAATACGTTTGAAAGACAGTGTAACAGCCTCATTTTGGTCCGCTACTATACAAACGTTAACTTTGAGTTATTGTACAAAAAGGAAAATTAACTACTGCGTATGCAAAGGACACATTGTCTATGGAGCAAGTAATTCCACTCGACATTGGATGGTATATTGAATAAACTAAATAACTAGTATGTATGCAAAAAAATAATTAGCCAGAGCTGAACTTAGATGGCAGATTAAGCGTGTTTTTCAAACTGTCTAGTGTGTCGATTTTGTGAGTTTTATCTTAATATTTTTCATACCCTCTAGTGCATTTTAATGGTACATACTTTTCAATTTTCATACGGATAGGTAGATATAAGTGATGCATTTTAATGGGACATACTATTAAATTGTCATACGAATAGGTCAATATAAGTGCTGCATTTTAATGCGGCATACTTTTCAATTTTCATACGGATAGGTCGATATAAGTGCTGCATGTTAATGGGACATATTTTTAAATTGTCATACGAATAGCATAACGTTAGTTGAAATTAGACTAAACGTAGAATAACTTGAGTGTAAAAAGGACTAAACGTAGCATAACGTGAGCACAAATAGGACTAAACGTAACATAACGTGAGTACAAATAGGACCAAACGTATCATAACTTGAGTACAAATCGGACTAAATTTAGCATAACTTGAGTACAAATAGGACTAAATGTAGCATGACTTGAGTACAAATAGGAATAAACGTAGCATAAATTCAGTACAAATTGGACGAAACGTAGCATAACTTGAGTACAAATTGGACCAAACGTATCGTAACTTGAGTACGAATCGGACTAAATTTATCATAACTTGAGTACAAATAGGACTAAACGTAGCATAAATTGAGTACAAATAGGACTAAACGTAGCATGAGTTGAGTACAAATAGGACTAAACGTAGCATAAATTCAGTACAAATAGGACTAAACGTAGCGTAACTTCAGTTCAAATTGGACTAAACGTAGCATAACTTCAGTTCAAATTGGACTAAACGTAGCATAACTTCAGTTCAAATTGGACTAAACGTAGCATAACTTCAGTTCAAATTGGACTAAACGTAGCATAACTTCAGTTCAAATTGGACTAAACGTAGCATAACTTCAGTTCAAATTGGACTAAACGTAGCATAACTTGAGTACAAATAGGACTAAACGTAGCATAACTTCAGTTCAGATTGGACTAAACTGAGTCTAGTTTCATTTTTCGTTTTAAGTATAATTTTTGCATTAACGTCAGATACCATTCTGTACTGGATATACATTGCAATATGTCAAATAGCATTTTCTAATTCAGGATTCAACAACCAAAATAAACTACATCTTTAACAATTGTTATGATTAATTGCAACAGCAACGTTATATTAAGTAAGTAACCAAGAACTATTTAATTATTTCTGATTCAATTTTTCATTAGTTTAGCTTCATGCGTCCAGTATAAAAATTAATTTATAACCTTGTTGTACATGTCCTTGTGTCCACTATACAATTTAATGTATTTTAATTTTCTAGATTCTTGTATATTTTCATTTATCATGTCTATGATTTGATTTCTAGGATTGTTGTTAGGTGTGCTTAAGCAGTTATTTGTGTTTATACACTCGGCCATCTCATTTCTAAAGCAGCTGTTTGTTCTAAAATCAGTGTTATGACTGGAATACACAGTTGTTGGTTTTGTTATTAGTGATAGTCATAAGCACGTGCTCTTTTGTAATGAAAACAGTAGTATACACTTGGACAGTTCTCCAGCAGTAGCTATTTTGTATTGACTCATTCTACAATTTCATTTTCGCTTTAATCGTATCATGTCTAACTCACTTTGAAATTTTAAATTTAAAACCCAAACTACGTAACAACAGCTCTCGGACTGGAAACTTCTTCCCTACTAACACATATACTTCAATTTAAACTGCTAGCAGAGGAAACAGATCGTGTGTGTGTGTGTGTGTGTGTGTGTGTGTGTGTGTGTGTGTGTGTGTGTGTGTGATATATATATATATATATATATATATATATATATATATATATATATATATATATATATATATATATCCCCGGGAATATGTGATGGAATTTAAAACAGTTTGACAATTCTCATACCGAATAATGAGTTTTGAAAGGCTTTTATCCCAATTAAAAATATTCTACACCTTATACAAATATTAGCTGTTTTCTATATTTATGGACAACAGTTATAGTTTTACTGTTTGATGCTAACAGAATGATTGCTCTTGTTGGTTATTGGTTTACACATTGCGTTTATTCAGTTTTAGTCCTGAAACTGTTGTGAAAAGTTTATCAAAATGTTTCTTACATGTTTGCTATGAAAAATATTAAAAGTCAGGATATTCGAACTACAAGTGTCAAACCTTGTGTTATATAACTCCCATCTTTAGCTCAAAATGTCGACCTTTTAGCTCAGGAAATATACGTGTATTGGATTTATTATGTGTCTGGAATTAGTAAAATGCAAAGCACGGCAATATAAATTTGCCTAATTATACTTGCTTTCCCTGAAACAGTTCTGTCTGAAGGCCTCTAAGCAGCTGCATCCACATGTTTGACTTGTCTGCAGCGTCACGTGGTTACGCAAACATCATGAAACTCATTAATCAGACGTTAGAGTGTATAGTTGAATCTGATTCTTCTTGTGATATTATTGAATTCTGAATCAGGCCCTCTCCAACTCGGATCGATTTGTCTTTTGAGTCAATAGATAATATATTTTACCCTCATTGCCCTAGCTGTAAATAGTCTTTAAAGTGTTCACGTACTCTTTGATACAAACCAATATTACAACACTAGTAGGGGCCTCGAGTGGCCGAGTGGTCTAAAGCACTTTCCGTTACGGATCACTGCCATCTCACCCCTGCATGGGTTCCATTATCAGATTCGGCCAATGTGGGTATGTGAAAAAGCTTGCCAGTAGCTTCTCGTGGGTCGGTGGTTCTTTCCAGAGGATTTCCCGGGTTCTTCCACCATCATTAATACTGGTTGCCATGTATAGCCTTTCGTGTCCTGAAAAATGGCGTTAAATCCTACAACAACAGCAACATCAACAACAATAGTAGCAAATACCTGTGGATAATACCGTTAAATAATCATGTACTATGATGACAGAGAAAAAATATCTTAATAGTAGAGTCACAAAACATTCTATATCGAAACATTCTTGTCATGAACTTGTACAGAAATACTCTCTTGTCATTGCAGGCGATTCCAATGAACTACCTAACAATCTCCAGACCATAAAACAAACCACTGCTATGTACGAATTGAGCAGTCCTTTAATGAGAAATAAAAGTTTGGACAGTTTCACGTTCTCTTCAAAACCATCACAAATACCATCAAAGACTACAACGATTCAATCAGAGCATGCACAGACACTATCAAAAACCGTGTCTTACCCAACAAGTAAAGAAAATGGACTGACCCAAAGTACGACTGTTCCTCTGAATTTAATTCTTGCTGAAACTGTGGCATCAACAAAGTTGAGTGTTTATGATTCTCAAAATTATGTTATTAATCAAAATAATACAGGCATGCTGGTTGAAAACAAATACACTGCCTTTTCGTCTGGAAAGAAAAAAAATACTGCTATGTCAACTTTCAATGATGAAGATTCCCAAACATCAGATCATAGAAGTATTGTGGTACCAACTACTATATTAGGTTCTCTTCTATTTCTTGCTATGGTAATATCTCTCGTATTGTTATTTCTATGGAGAAGAACCAAATACCAATTGAAGAGAGAAAGAAATGAATTGTACTTTGTACAGAAGACAATGCGGCAAGATTCGCGAGCACCTATTGAAAGGAATGATTTTTCAGAACCAGTATATGCAGACCCAGGAAAGGGCAACATGCCAACTTCCATTCCGCCAGAGGTCCCACCAAGAACACCACCCGCGACACCTCTCATCCCGACAGCTCCCTTTTTCAAGGACGGTTTGATAACAATAAGCGATTTAGTCCCTTCTAAAAAAATCACATTTCCAAAAGAAACAGTAGAATTCAGGAATGAATATCTGGAACTCATTTAAGTCCCAAATATGCTTTTATGGTTCATATCTAAAACCTCAATAATGTTTTTATATATAAAATAAATACATTGAGCTATAAGAAATTTTAAAGCTTTAATTTTGATTAAAATCAGCTCAAGGTTAAGAATCTTCTCCATGTTAACAATCCAATAAAAGTACTGAACATCTTTCTAGAGTTGTCTCCCATCATATCCTCCTAATTATGATTGAAAGAAAATCAACTTTGCCTTGACTTAAGCAGAAAAGATTGATGATCAATCAAATATTTCCAGAGGTTTTGGGTGCTGAGAAACAAGAAATGATTTTAAGCTATCGTCCGCATAATACAGATCTAAGGATCGAACAGTGAGTTTAAAAATGTACCAAGCCAGTGTTTGAACCACAATGTTTTTTAAGACTTCATAAAAATCCTTTGACTGGTTATTAAATATCATGTTAATTATCTGAATTATATCACTGAGCCCAAAAGAAAACACACTACTTCCAGGATGATTGATCGGACACACACTCAATTTCTGAGCTATTGTCGTCTGCTTTTGTACTGTAATAGTTTGTCCATTATTTGGGTCATAAGCTGGACGCGCATACATATAGGCACGCACGCAGACACAATGTTTGACCTCACCCTTGATTATTTCTACAAATAATTGTCGATTGAAGTTGCAAGCATAACAAAGAACTAAGATACGAGTTATTATTTAACCTCAGAAGTCAAAATGCAAATGCTTTCAAGAGACACTCACGCCGTTTAAAGTTATTCTTACTTTGTCCGTTGCCTATCCTGCAATACAAATTTAACTTGGTTAAACAGTATTAATGATGCAATGAAAAATGTTGATGCCTAAAGATAAATGTTGGTCACATAAAGTTGACACGATGTTAGTTTAATATGCAGAAATAAGATAAAGATTCCTAAAACCTTTAACGCTGCATATATCCGAAAGGAAAGTTGGCAGATGTCTGTGCTGAAGTCATCAAGTAAAGATTACCCGCTGTTATCATGAATTTTTACTACTGCACTGATGAACATTTGATGTCAGGAAAGCTGCTTATCACAGCGTTGAAGATGTTTAATTGAATTTTGTTTGACGAACACTAGTATATAAATTTCTAGGAAAGAAAGAATCCAAGAAACTATTTAATAAATATCAACGTTATCACCTCCATAGATCTTGAAGAATCAACTATTTATTTTTATTTTTATTTTTTTTAAAAATTAAGCAAGGATATAATATTTTAAAACGTCTGTTTCCGTTTCATTTTTTTAATTTGGTCAAATATATTGCTTCAAAGTATTTAAGAGTCAGTGTTTTAACAATATAACCACGCCCTCTCCCCCAATTTGGTGGTCAGTCCCAAAGTCTTTTTTTGACAGCAGTGGTAAGCGATAAGACAAAAATTAATCTAAATTTGTTTTAACGGAGAGGTACGTTTAATACGTTGCAAATAACCATTCCGTTTATTCATTTTTCCCACTCAGCCCCCCCCCCCCCCTCCCCAATCCTTTCCGTCTTCTTACCCAGTTTGGAATTGAAATGTTTGGTGATAATATGTTGATTCTTCAAAATAAATTTTTGGTCGATCTATTAATAAACCATTAGTTCTAGCCAGCTAGCCATTAATTAAATTTACGAGACATCGTGCCAGAGAGAGAGAGAGAGAGAGAGAGAGAGAGAGAGAGAGAGAGAGAGAGAGAGAGAGAGAGAGAGAGAGAGAGAGAGAGAGAGAGAGAGAGAGAGAGAGAATTTGTATAGCAGAATATGGCCGTTGTGCTAATTAACCGTATTTGTTCAGAGCCAGACTGACCGACGTGGCCTTGTAAAAGTTTCACTTTATCACGAAAATGTCAGAATTGATAGGAAACAGGGATTATGTTACTTAAAACCAAAGATTGGCAATGACACGCTGACATAAGCGACTTTTAAAGGAAAGCGCGAGAAAATACATTTAATTCTAATTGGCCACGGTTGAATAAGGGGGGGTGTTTTGCAAAAGGGAATTGTGAAGGAGAAATCGAGATGTGTATACACTGATCCAGTGGACAAGTCTGAGTTCAAGCGGAACATCCACGAGGGAAAAGTATCTCGAGGGACAGGAACTTCTAGACCAACATTGGATTGAGCAGTGAACGTAGTTCGAGGATAACAGATTATTAAAATCGAACAAAAAGCATTGACTTCGATTGGACACTCAATCCTATGATGAGTTTTAACTATCAGTAATAGAACGGCTAAATTTGTTTAATTCTATTTCAAATCTATTTTGTAATTCGGTGAAAGTTTCTTTCTAAGCCGCGTCTATTCCTACTGAAAAGAAGTTTCGTTGTGTATGTATTTGATATTAAATTGTTTATTTATCTTTACGGGGGCTCGGAGCTGTTTTGTTCAATATACCAGCTCAGGTTACCATATACATTCTCTTACTCGAACCGGGCAATTATACCGAGGGCGGTCATCTCTTAGATAACGAATATCAGAAGGGAGTGGGTTATAGTGCTATTATTATATGTTGTGCAATACCCCTTGACAAAGTGGGACGGAATACTTACCCTTTCACAAGTGGGGTTTATACAATATTATACGAGTAACGCTCAGGACCCGCGAGAATCTGACAATATTATTTATTAAATACAAAACATTAATGTAGAAAGCATGGTAAGAAAATTTCTCCTATCACACCGTCTCTCTCTCTCTCTCTCTCTCTCTCTCTCTCTCTCTCTCTCTCTTCTCTCTCTCTCTCTCTCTCTCTCTCTCTCTCTCTCTCTCTCTCTCTCTCTCTCTCTCTCTCTCTCTCTCTCTATCTCTCGTCAGTTACTACCATGTTTTGACAAGGTGTAGATGCCTCAGATTTAATTATCCCTGATGCAAATTGATCTTTAATTCATACGTTATTCCCAACCTGACGTTATTTCATATTCTGGCGCGTTGTCGACGACAATGATTTATCTTTGAGTTTGCATTTGATAGTTTTCTTATTTCTTATGTTTTAATAGATCTGGCAATTTCGGCTCTACGACGTTTGGTGCAATTGGCAAAGTAATTTGTAATGTTTTTCCCATCAATAAAATTCAGAAGGGCTGTATCTATTCGGAAATGGTGTTGCGCGATATGTCAAAGAGCTATGGAATGATTGTTTGCTTTTTGTAAGCATTCTTTTAATTGTTAAACAGTTCTTTCTGCCAGACCATTGATCTATGGATATTTTGGACTACTTGTAATATGCCTCAAGCTATAATTTGTCGCAAAATCTTTGAGTACTGTGGATATGAATTGCGGACTATTACCTGAAATTGATTTGAGATGATTGAAAATTGATTTTGAACCTGTGCCTTGCAATTTTACTATTTCTGTGTATCGTGAGAAATAATCAGTCACCAAGAGATATGGTTGACCATTCAGTTCAAACAAGTCTGAAGCGACTTTTTGCCAAGGTTGACTTGGAAATTCATTTGGTATCATTGGTTTAGCTTGATCTCTTGAGTTTTCTATGCAATTTTGGCAAGATTTTACCAAGTGTTCTAGCTGAGTACGTAATCCTTTCCGCCAAACTGACGTTTTGGTGCGTTCTCTGCATTTCACTATGCCTTGGGGAATTGAAATTGAAACGTTCCTGACAAATTTTGTTTTTGAGCATCGTCTTGGCGACAGGGTTGGCTTTGACTATATTTTTCAGTGTATGTACTGCATAAAGGTAACGTCAGCTTTTCATGTGACAATGATGGAACTAATTACAAGTTCATCGGTTAAAAGACTTTACATTTGACAATACCCTCGTCATGGCCAAAGTGGTCCACGTCAATGCTGTCTGTCAACATTTTAGGATGACCTGTAGAGAACTGGACACATGTACATACCCAGGAAACAAGGAAATTATATCGCTGTAATTTTTTATTTGTTAGATTAGTCTACTTAATATCGCATTAGTTCGTTCTATAATCAAACTATCACGTGGATTTAAAGGTTATATCACTAACACGTCGTATTCTTCGGCATTGTGTTTGAAACGTATATCGTAGTCGTGTTCCCACATTTATATGACTTGGTATCCATGACGTTCTAAACTCTGACGCTGTTGACCTGTGTGGTTTCACCACTCTTCGGTGGTGAACTCTGAAAAAGGACTATGTCATGTCCTTGTCGAGGAAAATGAAGCATCCATGAAATTCACATCATAAAGTTCTTAGACGATCTATATTTTTCTAAATCCCATCCATCCAAATAAAGAGTTCAAATTGTCTTTATTCCTGTTGTAATCACTTGTCTTCAGTTTCGCACAAGTAATACAACCAGCGCAAAGCTTTTGGAGGAGAAAAGACGGTTGACAGACGAATAGTATTCCGGTGGTATGACAGTTAATTTACTTTTGCATATGAACTTTTTCCTTCAAAGGATCAATGCCTGCAAGATAAAAAAAAACTGGCAAACGCTTCCACATCATCTTTCTAAAATGTCCACTTCATGGCTGCACTATTCCAACATTTCTTCTTGAAAATCGTAAGGGCTTAATGAGTAATTTTGGTACAAGGCGTGCAGTGTTTTTAGTTTCTTATGTGTGAGAACCGTCAAGGTCGTAGCAGCAAACTGAGACTCATTCAGGAGCGCTACATGTTGATTAGTGTAGGAACTAAAAAAAAGTGCGGGATACACCCGTTTAGCCATTTCAGTCGTTCCAAGATGATTTTAACATTCAGCTCGAAGGCATCGCCAAAAAAATAAAGAAGTTTTATAATGTACGTTTCCAACTTTCATGGTAACAGTTTTTATTCTGTTCGAGGTGACTATAAGGAATTATGTGCCGTATTCTGAATGAGATTTCCAAAGCGTATCCTGAAAAATTATGGACCATGGTTATGTATCATACCGATGAAAGACCGTTACGGTACGACTGGATTTCCTCTTCGCTCCAAGTGTCATCGGGGGTGGAGTGGGTAGGGGTGTTTAAAATCTATTCAATCAAATCAGTAAAAGTACTAGAGGCCGAAATATCTTTTCCTGTCTTCCTGAAATCACTCTACAATTTGGGCAGTGGAAAAAAGGGTCTTCAAGGCATTTACATTTGCATTGTTACAATTAGGGATGTAAAGTTCAGTTACTTGCAAACATTAAGAGCGAAAAATATAAAGTCCACATGTTTTACTGTTGCACTGATCGTCCTTTAATATTTCTTGAGTTTTATTACAATCCATGATTGTTTGAAGTCAACCTTTTGGTCGCAAAAACGCATTTTTTCTTTCCTGGACAAAGATGTGACTTTGATTATTCTCGGGCTCGTCCACTGTGGGTATGTGAGAAAGCTTGCCAGTAGGTTCTCATGAAAATAGGTGGGTTTGGGGGAGTTTTCCCGGGTTCTTCCTCCACCAATTACTATCTTGTGCTGAAAAATGGCGTTAAATCCTACGACAAAAACAGCAACAACAACAAAACTGTACAAAGAAATAGAGTCGCTATAATGACATTGCAATTCCAATTCTTTTGCGAGTTCGTAGCGCGACGATACATAATCGGAACACACCTGGGCCTTCCCAGCATTGATCAGAGAGACACGTTTGAAATACTACGGTAGCCGCTATGGTTGTCTCAACATAACATACAATCAGAGTGCGTTTTGTGGGGCTGTTTTGTTTTCTTTTGTTTTTCTTGGATGGTGTAGTGTTTGCTTTTCGGGGGTTGGGGATTTGTTTTGGTTATTTTGTGTTGTTTTGTAGTGGGTGTGTACGGGCGACGCAACTGAAAATGTATTCTTGGCAAGCATGTACTAAATAGAAAACTTGTTTGTGGTGATCATGTCTTGTGTAAATTATTCCGTTAAAGTATCATTGTAGCAAACTTGTGATGACTGATTTCTGCGCGATTTTCTGACGATTTTCTCCTTTTGAGCTGTATCATTCCATCTAAGTATTTCTAAGATTTTAATCGAAAAGCCACTACGTGGTCTTGATTAAAATGCAGGAAGTCTGAACATGCCGTGGTCTTGATTAAAATGCAGGAAGTCTGAACATGGTCGTCTCTTTCTGATGCGAGTTAATAATTTCCAATCTTTAAGGAAATCCGATTGGTCAGATTTTTTGTTCACAATTAGTTGGCTAGATGCGAAGAATAAACCAATAAAATGAAAAACAGTTGGTGAAAATAACTTTGCAAAGACGTTTCGATATCAATTAAATACCAGTACTGTCATTTTTAAGAATATAAACTATTGAACAAATCATTCGCTTTCCACGACCTCAAACACTTGATTGCATTGTTATCAGTGATGACACGTCATTGAAACGTGGTGAGGTGACTGAGTTATTACGATTTAAGAACAATATTGTAATAAATTTGGAGTATGCGCATTTTATAGCGCCTCGTTTTTAGCAATTCTTAGATCTGTGTGATTATTGGGATTCGTTGCCATGGAAATATTCCTAGCCCGAAATAATTAGCCAACTACTAGGAGCAAACGTCACGGAGTCGAGTGTTAGTGAGTTTGAATCATGCCATGGTTCGCTAGTAGTTAATTTAGGTCCAAACTGAATGACTGTCTCTGGTGTAACATAGTCCATATTAAAATCTAGTGGTGTACAATAGTGTTATAGATGAGGTGGCAGTATTTACGGTAGGAAACCGGTAAATTACACAATGAAATCAATAATTAGGGACTTGGTAGGTACCGTTTATGTGTCCATAGTGGAAAATAAGTACAATTATATTGGTGTAATGTGCCGGTAAAAGTGTACATTGATTGACCTAGGGTGGCGGACTTAAATTAGTTCCCAGTGAAAAAGGGGATACTAGTGTATTTTATGTGGCATAACCGGCTGGCGGTACGGAAATCTTATGATGATGAACAAAAACGATGCAAATGTGCGGTTGATGGACTTTTGGCAAGTTGTTTTATCTGTGGTCTTGAATTGATTAGAGTAAAGTTTAGTATATCAAAGCAGACATGTCTGACTTTCCAATTTACAACTCAAATTGTATGGAAGTCTTTGGAAATTAGGGAAAACATATGACTTCCAGCGGGATTCGCGCTAGGGTTTGACACCGCTCGGAAAAGTATTACCCCTGTGCGTGTAACAATATCAAGCATGAGGCCACGTGCATATTTTTATCATGTAAAGAATTGTGTCACTGCTCTCATTACCTTATAACGTAAAGATTATTTCGGTAAGTCCTCTCATCATGTCCCAGTAGGACAGTTCTTCGATCGAGCTGGAAAGAGGAAACAAAACCACAGAAATAAACAAGCAAACAAGCAAATTTATTTTTTGCCTCCTTTTGCGGCGGTGTCGCTCCTTCCGATGTGGATAGTTGCATTGCTAATGAGCGATAAGGTGGGTTTCAACTGCACGAGGAAGTCAGAATTCTAAAGTTATGTGGCGTAGCAATTTTTTTTTATTAAACTCAAACAACACTCAACATAGAAAATTAGACATGTGTGATGATACATTCTAGAATTACATATAAAATTATTATATTTATTTAACGCTTACCAACTTTATACCGATCTGGAAAATGTGTCATTTAGAACAGGATGCAAATAATGAAATATAAAATGATTTCATGATAATCAAAATATGCTTAAAATATGGTAAGACTTCAGTAGTTTAGTTTTATTACCGAATTCACTATGTAGTCAGGACAAATTATTGTTAAAAAAAATGTACCTTAAAAACCGAAATATCGTGTTTTGTAGCTTAATTGTATTTTATTTCTAAAGTAATTAGCATAGAGCATTATCATCAAGTCATTTTACTTCTCTAGGACTACCAGTATGATACATATAAATTCATAGTCAATTCAAATTCAATTCAAACAATCCATAAACAGTATAGTTCATTTTATATTATAGAATTTTAAAAAAACATGTTTCAAAAGAGAATGAAATACTTTCCAGCTGTCTTCCAACAACAATTAAATGTATTGAGGCACTAGGAAAAAGTCTTAAAAGTGTAATAAGATAAACGTGTCCTAGCTGAAAAGGGACATCAAAATTCTGTTCTGTAATGTGTAACAGCTTTGGACCAAGCTCATGGGCGCTGTGTATGTACAGTTTGGAGGCTTGGAATGCTCACCTTTGCACAACAATGTATCGTGGTACCAATTGTTTTTCCATAGACCTCAATGCTAATGTTTTGTGAAATAAATATACTTTCTATCCTACTTCATCATGCATTTCACACACTGACATTGAGAACAATTTTAGATTGTCAATTTGACAAAGAAAAAAAGTTACTCAATTGCATTTAAGAGAGATAACTCTGCTGGAACTAGATAGGGGTAAGAGTTATCTAGTCATAACAGACACATCTTTGCACTATGATGGCTACAGGCTATGGCGTATGGTCTCGGTCTTGTTCTTTGGAATTACTGAAAGTTACGTGGTTTGTTTTATAACGCATTCCATTTACAAAAATGGTTTTCCCATTACATGAAGCTCGCGACATCAGACTCCAAAGTTTACTACCTTCCTAACACTAGTATATGTTTTCAACCTAGGTAAGGTGTCGAAAATTTTAACTTCATAAGCTTTTCTTACCATGAAATCTAATGTTCCTTAACTATCAAGTAAGACAAGGGGAATAACAAATATTTAGCTGCGATGTACTGTATTACTGACGTACAATAAATTCTGATTTTATTGATAATTATAAAAATCTAAATAATGACAATAAAAATTACCTTCTATGCAACTTCCTAGAAAATTCAACCGTAATATTTTTATTTCATCCTTTACGAATGACCCAAATATGTATTTCACTTTAATGTTTACAAATGACCAAAACACGTGTTTTTGCTTCAGCTTTTACAATTGACCTAAGCATGTTTTGTTTTATTTCGATATTAACCCTACAAAAACTTGATTTTACCCTTATTGAGTTAAAAATATCAGTTATATATGTAATGAAAACACCGCCCTGTTCAGCATTTCTTTAATGTATTTTATTTGTTTTTTATTTAAACAATTTTAAATACTAGTATTAGTAGAATAACTGATAGCATATAAATTATATAACTTAAACGCAAGTAAAATTTTACATATCGTTACAATTGTTGATTACCATTACATTCTTTGTCTCTGTACTTATGACTGTGTACACTAAACGTGGTGGGATTAGTTATTATATGATCTGAATCCAATCTTTCCTTCCAAATATAATTGTGTGCATAATGTTGTTATTAAGTATTTAAATAGATCATACAAATTGCATACCGAACTTTTCTTTAAACTCGTACGTCATTTTACGTATGAAAATAAGGACCAAATGGGTAAAACAAACTTAGTAAAACAAACTTAGTAAAAAAAGAAAAAGTCTACTGCTTGGAAGAACAAAAACAAAGTCACATGGAAAGCAACATAATGCAAAGGTTTACAACTTTGTCATAGAATAGAAAAAGGTCTACAACACTGTTACATAAAAGACATAGGCTCGTGATCAACTGTATATAAAGGAATGTGGATGGACTAGACATACACGTATATAAGCAAATGTGGATAGATGTTCACGTATATAAACGAATGTGGATAGATATACACCTATACAAACGAATGTGGATAGATATACAAGTATACAAAGGAATGTGGATAGATATACATGTATATAAACAAATTAAATAGATATACACGTGAACTACTGTGGCATATTGCATGATGTGACGTCATGGTGTACACTCTTCGCTTGATGTTGTTAGTAGAATTAATTAGACCTCCAAATATCAGCGCATTACGTGATACGAGATCATTGTTAATGATATCCACATGTAACGATTGCAAGAATGAATTACGTTCAGATCTGTCGCTGCATTATGTGATGTGTAATATTTGGGTCGAACTTGTACACTTGTAAAAATGAATTATGATTTTGAGAAGTCGACTTAGTGTCTATGACAATCAGGAACAATGGCAAGGACCAAGCAGACAGCGCGTAAATCCACAGGAGGGAGAAATTACCTTGGTAGGATGTAAGTGAGGTTTGCTTGCAACAAAATATAGACAAATAGATGGAAAACAAAATACTAAAGGATAAACAACTAAAGAAGAAGAAAATCATCAAGGAGAAAAGTAAGTTGAGCTCAGACATAACACACGGACAGCACGAGAAAAAATGGTTTCTGCTAGAAGAACAATAACTGAACTGCAAAAATATTTCAGAACGAAGAGGGTAGAACTAGAAGATGGAGATTACATTGAGTGTAGCTACAAAGAAGGGACACAAGTAATATTTCCAGATCTTAACGGTGCAGCGCTACCAGGAACAACATCTGTACTGGTACATCTAAAAATCATAGATGAGGAAATAATACCAAAAATTTACTCCATAAACTACACAAAAAATGGATACGACATTAGATACAGAGGGAACACACCAGCACTGGAATATGGAGAAACCACTATATGTGGTCACAGAGCAATAATCCAAAGTCCGAAACCAATTATGAGACAGATAAAGAAACAAACGGGAGAATTGCATATAAATGGAGTACCATTGGAAGTACCAATTGAAACTGTAGTATCATGGGTTGAGGAAAAATTCGGAATCAAGGTGGAAAAATTTCGTTTAGGGACAGTACCGGGTTTCAATATCTTTAATGAAACAACAATACTAGAGATAGAAAGAACAAAACTTAGGATAATAAAAAGAATATGTTTCCTACGTGGGTTTTTTATTACAACATGGTACAAAGGCTGTATCTACTACAGGAAATGTAGCAAGTGCGGGACAGTAGGACATACACCCAGAAAGTGTACGATGGATGAGAAGAGAGATGAAACCAAAAATGGACAAGAAATAGAACAAACAACAAAAGAAAAGAGGAACATTGAAGAACAAGACCAATTCTGAACAAACAAACTACAAACTCTCAAGTAATAAACAACAAGACAATAAAAGAAACAGAACAACAAGTAAATCTCCAGGATCAAGAGTGCATGAAATCCCAAATGTCCAGCAAACCACAACCAAGGCCAAGAAAACCACAACTAAAGACAAAGGACAATACTACAAAAGAAACAGAACAACAAGTGAATGTACATGAAACACCAAATGCTCAGCAAATCATAACCATGGATAAAGATGAGACTCAAAAGAAAGAACAACAACAACAACAAGCAATAATACAACCGGAAAAGAAACAAATAACAGATAAAGATGAGACTCAAAAGAAAGAACAACCAAAATAACAAGCAACAATACAACCGGATAAAGAAGAAATACAACAACAACAAACAACCAAACAACTGAAAAAGAAACGGAAACTGAACAGAAAAAGAAACAGAGAAGAAAACAAATAAACCACAGGAACTATAGAAACAACAAATAGTACAAACGGCTGCAAAAGAACAACCCTTAAGAGTCATAGAAGATACAATAGATAACGGACAAATAGAAGAATTACATAATTACGATGAGCAAATGGACATATCATTAAGCGAAAGAAAAAGAGAAGACCAAGAAAAATGGGATTATTTGGAAAAGTCAGCAGAGGAAATCTATTTAGAAGGAAGGAAACAAAGAAGGACAGAAAAGAGAAGAAGAGACAGGAAAGAACAAATGGAAAGAAAAAAAGAACTGTAATTTGACGAATGCCTGATGTAAATTTTGAGAAAAAAAAAATATATATATATATATATATATATATATATATATATATATATATATATATATTTGATTACAAACATATAATGAATAAAAACAAATAATATAGCAAACACTTATATAAAAAAGGGAGAGCCTTTCCTTTAAATGGTCTGAGAAGATCAGAGGAAAGAAGAACTCTCAACAAAAAAAAAGTAATAATGAATTATATAATGAATGACCAGTTTTTTAAACGAAGGGTTGGCTGGGGTACCTAATTAAAGATTATCTTTGTTGTGGAAAAATTTAAGGAATGCTTTCATATTTTGGTTTTTAAGCTGTTAGCTTAATAACAGAATACGATATCTAGTTTTTCAAAATGTTAAATATAAAACAAGTATGACGAAAAATTGTTTAAAGATTTAACAACATCGAAAACTACATATTTAAGTTAAATGTTTTAGATCAAAACTATTTCATTTAATGTATACCTCACAAATAGTTTGAGATGGAATGATAATGCTTTGTTCTTTAATTAAGACAAACTTATGTACTAACTTATGGTATGGCATGGGAAGCAAAAGCAATCAGCAAATGATTGAAGGGATTAAAACAATATTAAAAAATCTTACCGGAAGATAAGTTAATGTTAAGATAGGCATGAACCAAAGGTACTTTTATTTTTAACAAAATCAGTGTGTGTGTGTGTGTGTGTGTGTGTGTGTGTGTCTTTCAGTTAGGGAAAAAATACTGGACCAAATGTTCATTTCCAGATTTTTTGAGACAGCTTATAAATTGTAATTTTGAAACAGGTCTTCTCCATAAAAGTGAAAGCAATTTTCTGTTTTGCTCAAAGACAGGTTTTGTTTGACGTATCTCTTCATATTGCTGTCCAGTGATGATTTCTAATGACAGCAATTCATCACAGAGACTGACTGGTGTCAGGTCATTGACAAGTTTTGAGAAGTGTCCACTATAACTTGGTATGAACTGAATCATTTCGTCTCTTGTGGTGTCTGGTTGCGATTGATCATTGAAAAGCTCAATATCTGGAGTGTTGGCGTCTCCCTCGACATCCAGATACGGTATGGAAACGTGTCGTTCAACATTAAGGTGTCGTTTTGGTTGGTTGACAACTGTGATGTACCCTTGGGCGGCACCTGGATCTTCGGTAGGAGTTAATGTTGCAACTTCTACCTGCCGTACTGACACTCGAAACAGCTCTAACGCAACCCATAATTTAGTCATCTGATCAATGTGAATTTGTTTCATAACTTCTTTATTTAAGGCGTCCGTTAAAATGATGGTGTTGGAATCCCTTTCAATGTTAATCTGACCATGGCAGTTATCTTTCTTGATAATAACAGAACACACCCAGCCTGGCTCAGACGTTTGTGCAGCAGAAATGGTAAATATGTCTTTGTGCTGTCGATATAACTCTAGCGGATCTGCTTCCGTAATGTAGACTGTTAAGTGAAACCTCTTTGCAGTCCCCCTTAGAGATTGTCCATCTGGTAATGGCTCGCAGGCAAAACTCATTCTTTGATTGACTTTCAGAGGGTTCTTTATAAAACACATGGCTCCAGGTTTAGATGAAATTGTTCTTACCTCATTCATGCCATCTCCAAACTGCAGATTCGGGCCTTTTATCGCAGAGAAGATTGGATTACAACTGCAGGATGCTAAAATAGAGGACAAAATAAATAAATATTTTGTTTATGGTACAATTTAAAATGTTGAACATATCAGTGATACAAGCCGGTACAGATTATGTTAGGCTCAAAGCCAAATCAGTTAGCTGGAAACATCCAAACGTTAAAAAGGTAAACAATAACACATAATTTTGTTGAAAGTATGGAACAATCTATTGTCTTAAAGCCTATCACAGCTTACAATTTCGCTTCACAAATAACTTCTACGGTACTTACAAAATTTGATTTAACCAATTTGTTTTCATAAAATATAAAAATTGCTGTGCAATTTCATATTAAATTCTAGCCTCAAGTAAATCAACCAGCTTTAAAATGTCCAGCCTTGATTTATCATATCGCAGCATATGTACTATCTGGTTGATATAAACTCTTTCTGATCACAGCAAAACAATAGAACCATATAGTAACAAATTATTGATGTTGGCTTAACATTTTTAAGTTAAAGAGGTAGAGTTTCATTACATTTCAATTCTTGCAATTATTTCAGAAACAAAAGTATTTTACTTTTACCTTCACAGCTGTCAAGTTTTAGAGTAACATCTCCAAAATGGACATAAATAGCAAGCCAGACTTTCATCCCCGATTCGATGGTCTGTGTATACTTCTTGACATCATACGTAATGACAACTTTATTCTCACACGTCAACAAGCTAGCAGTAAGACGGCATTTCCTTTTGTGGACTTGTGCTCTACTTATTTGAAAATATTGTGGGATGTCTTTGAGTCTATACAGAGGCTTGCATTTCAATTTCTCGGGGTCAATTGAAATGATTCCAAGTCCAACGTGTCCACTTCCTGTTATCTCTACTTCAACTGGTACGCCAGCACTAAGAGGTTGTTCAGAAAAAGCAGCTGCCCCATTTGCGACTGGATTCCATGTCGCTATATCCTCTTTTATTTGCACGTTGTCTCCCTTTACCGTATGGAAACCAATATAATTGACAGTTGCCTCAGCTGCCATGCCTGGAAGTATATTCATTACTTGTCAGATAATTGTTATTGCCAAATATATTTACAAATAAAACATGTTATCTGACCCAGATATAAACCGTTTGGCAACATATACAATATCTCATATTTTGGAGGGAGTTATTCAAACTCTCGAGGACTTTTATGGTGAATTTGGGTACCAAGCGAGTGAGTGTGATTTGGATTTTTAACGTTGTGTTTTAGCCATATCACTACAATGCCTGCAGTGTGACAGTTTGTAGTGATGTCTAGCACAACGGGAGCATGCGGCTGACATATAGAATGATGTCACATCCAATCACATTATCCTGACACCAGGCCAACTAGTTCTAACACTAACTTCTTAATGTTGAATGCCAAGCGAGACAGCTGTTACTACCAATTTTGTAAGTCTTTGGTATGACTCGGCCACGACCTACCGCGTCCGCGGCGTACACTCTAACAATTAAGCCACCGGAGCGTCGAGAGTACCAAGCAGTATCGAGTTACTCTTCTACTTTGTTAATAAGACAGGAAACAAGTTATGCATTTAACGTGTTTACTAAATACACTACTTTAAAAGTCACAAACAGTGTGAGATAACAATGTAAAAAAAAACGCCATCATTGGAGTTGGCAGCCAGTGTCATTCTTTACAGCCCACACACAATCAGAAGAAACAAATGTACGTCGCCAGTTCTCATTATTATACCGGAATGTTGATTGATTCCCACCAGAATTCTCTAATCAATGGAAGAAATCGAGTCATGGATAACAGAAGCATACTATGTCAGGGGCTTTATTGTAATTCATTGATATACCTCGTTTAATGTTTCAACATCAGCAGCATCGTGCTCAATCACCGCAAACAATTTTAGACTTTTTATCTGGCAAAATATTTCCATTCTGCACTTAAGAGATTGTAGACAACATATTGCAGAAAACTCAGTATCTAAATTGAATGAGATGCAGTTATTAAAGCGTACGGTTTCTCCATAAGGTATTTTACCAGCAATTTTAAATTGTTTTTTTTTTCATCGCAACATTCCCAACCAGGAAGGTATCCTAATACTAAAAGCATCATGACACTGGTGGCAAACACAGGTTCAAAGTTCAAAGTTCATGACACTGGTGGCAAACACAGGTTCAAAGTTCAAAGTTCATGACACTGGTGGCAAACACAGGTTCAATGTTGAACAATATGAACAGTCTGATATAAATAAATTACGCACCTAGTGAAAAAATACTTGATGATTTAATGTATTCTAGAACTATCTAAACACTAAATGAGAGATCTGTCTAATTATATTGTCTTTATTTTTGTTTCAGATACATCTATACCTATTGTTACGTGCTTAAGCTCGAATAAACAGTAATATAGAAAGAGTGAAAATAACAAGCTTGTAAAACTTAATGAACAATTTATTGAGTACAAATATTTTTTCACAAAAGAAAAATAAACTTACGGTTTTAAGAATCACTTCCAAAATTAATCCAAAATAATTCAAAATATTATCCACTAGAGAAATTGCAAAAGTCCTGGTAATAAAATGTTCAAATAATTCTAAGTTCGAATTCCAGCAAAGTATCCAATATGGAAGATGATGTCACTTGATGAAGTAAGTTCTTGTTAATAAACACTCTATGAGAACAATTCTTTTCCAGATAAATAACAAAATAATTCCTCTTGCTCCAAACGAATTGACACAATTTCCAGTACAAGGTAATTTAAAATAGCTCAAAAAGACTCAACTTAATATTCTAACAGCTCAATTTTTTTCTACTGAATAGCTCGCTCCAAAACATAATTTATATAGCTGTTTTTTACGTAAACAAGGGGTCACGTGATCTTCTAGAAACTATCAGAACAAATTTACGTTCAAAAACTCACGTACCCACTGTATGACCCAACTAAAATAGAAAGATGTTTATCTAAAACTCCACAATGTCCTTGGAACCAACCAATCATTTTAAAAGCTTGTTTACAACTCTGAAACCAGGTCAGAAATCGGGTCAACACCTGGTGTTTATTCTGTACTACAGGTCACTCACCACCACCCTTTCAATGACGAATCTTAAAACTTAAAATGCCAAATTTATATCTAAAAAACAAACAAAAATAAAATAAATATAAATGACTTATATCAAATATACGTAACACCTTCCCCCATAAAATAAAAAGAAAGGTTTATATGATAAAACTTTCTTTTTACCACAAATCAATTTACACCTGAGGTTAAAATAAACTCGTATAAATTACAGTGTATATGATATAAGATATTGTTATATACGGGAAAGAGCGTCTGCTATTATATTATCTTTTCCCTTGATGTGTCGAAATGTCAAGATTATATTCCTGCAATAACAAACTCCACCTTAGTAATCTTTGATTTTTATTTTTCATCTTGCCGATGAAGTAAGTGGGTTGTGGTCTTATAAACTATAATCGAAGAAGGAGCTGAACTTAGATAAACTTTAAAATGTTGTAAAGCCAAAATCAATGCCAAACATTCATTCTCGATAGTTGAATAATTTCTCAGGTACTGATTTAATTTCTTTGAAAAATAGCACACTGGATGTTCAGTACCATTTTTGTCTTCTTGAATTAAAACTGCTCCAACACCACCATCACTTGCATCGACAGATAATTTGAAAAACTGACTGAAACTTGGAGCTGCAAGAACTGGTGCTGTTTCAAGTATGGCTTTTAACTTGTCAAAAGCCTCCTGACATTTTTTCAGTCCAAAAGAACTTGTTCTTCTTCTTAATAACATTGTCAGGGGTTCTGCAATTATAGAAAAAAATTGAACAAAATTTCCGATAGTATCCGGCCATACCTAAAATCCGCATCAGTTGTTTTCTTTTTTCAGGCACCGGGAATTTAGAAATAGCCTCAACCTCAGCATCTATTGGTTTAACTTGTCCATGTCCCACAATATGTCCTAAAAAAGTCACACTAGCACGGCAGAACTCACTTTTAGATAAATTGACTGTCAAACATGTATTAGTGAGTCTGTCAAAAAATTTCAATTTGTTGCTAGATGTTCTATCCAGGTCTCGTTGTAGATGATGACGTCATGTATATAGGCATCACAATTTTCTAGACCAGAGGTGATCATAATCATAAGACCTTTAAATGTACTTGGTGACCCTTTCATCCCGAATGGCATTACTTTATATTGCTAAAGTCCATCTGGAGTCACAAATGCCGAGATTTCCTTTGCTCTTTCCGTTAGTGGAATCTGCCAAAATTCTTTCAGAAGGTCAAATTTGGTGACATACTTGGCATTCCCGATTTATCGATACAATCGTCAATTCTTGGTAATGGGAATGAATCTGTTTTTGTCACACTGTTCACCTTCCTATAATCAGTGCACATACGGAAAGTTTTATCTGGTTTTGGAACAAGTATGCATGGTTAACTCCAATCGCTTTTTTACTGGGCTCGATAAAATCATTCTCCAGCAAATATTGAATTTCCTTTTTTAAGTATTCCTGTGTGAGTGGATTCATCCTGTATGGATGTTGTTTGACAGGTTTGGAATTTACAATTTCGACGTCATGAAAATTTTGTTTGTCCTTGTAGGAACATATGGAAATAAGTGCTCATATTCAAATAATAACTGTTTCAGTTCATTTCTTTATTGCACTTGTAAATGTGAAAGTTTCTGGTCTAGATTTTTCATAATTTCTGAATTACAAAGATTCGTCATTCCAATATCAATATAATCTGATGATATTTCTTCAATGAGTGGGACAGGTACAACTAAATTAATTACAGGTTTAACATGTCTATCTCTTTCAATATACTCTTTTAGCATGTTTATATGGCAGAGTTGTTTTTGTTTACGCCTCCCATGAGTATTTATGATGTAATTTAAGTCATTAATTTTCCTGTCAACTGTGTAGGGACCATAATATTTGGCCTGAAGAGGATTTTGTGGCATTGTTAAGAGAGCTAGGACTCTATCACCAGGCTGAAAACTCCTTTCCTTCGATTTTTTGTCATATCTTTGATTTTATTTTAGATTGAGCAGAGTGCAGATTTGCTATTGCGACCTCACAAGCCTTTGACAACTTGTATCTAAAATCGGAAATATAATCAAGAATATTGATCTCAGTATCTTCATTAGAAGTTTCTCTTTCAATAACTTCAATGATCCACGGACAGTGTGTCCAAAAACCAGTTCAAAGGGACTGAAGCCTAAAGATTCTTGAACTGATTCTCTATCAGCAAACAATAGTAAATGAATGCCTTCATCCCAATCTTTATTTGTATCAAAACAATATGATCGGATCATGCTTTGCAAAGTCTGATGGAATCTTTCTAATGCCCCTTTGCTCTCAGGGTGAAAAGCAGAAGATTTGAATTGCTGAATGCCCAATTCATACATAATTTGTTGGCAAATTCCAGACATGAAGTTTGAATCTTGATCAGACTGAACAGATTTGGGAAGGCCATACTGAGTGAAAAAACTTTATCAAAATTTTACTATTGTTTTAGATTTTATATTCCTTAACGGAATTGTCTCTGGAAACCTTGTTGACGCACACATAATGGTCAACAAGTATTGGTTACCTGACTTGGTCTTGGGTAAGGGACCTACACAATCTACCATAATTCTACTAAATGGTTCGTCGAAGGCAGGAATAGGCTGTAAATGAGCCTTAAGTATCTTCTGATTGGGTTTTCCTACCATTTGACAAGTATGACAAGATCTACAGTATTTAGCAACATCACTTTTGATTTTTGGCCATTAGAAGTGAGTCAAGATCTTGTGATAAGTTTCATTAATCCCTAAATGACCAACCAACGGAGGTTCATGGGCCAGATTAAGTATTTCCTGTCTGTAAGGTTTCGGAACTACTATTTGATAGTTCACCGACCACTCATCACCAGCAGGTACCTCGGGAGGTCTCCATTTGCTCATAAGAATTCCATTTTTAATGAAATAACAGACTGGAACTTCAGTGGCTTCAGTCCCACTTATGGCCCTTTGAAACAAACAGGAGATCTCATGATCTTTTTCCTGTTCGGCGACAAGTGACTGTCGTTTATCACCCTGATTAGAATAAAGAGAATGAGTTATTAAAAGATTATCACTATGATCAATACCTTCTGACTGATCCAAACAAGGAGTAAAAGTGACCTCATCAAAAGCCTGACCTATACATGTATCAGCTAAAGGAATACTGCTTTCATCAACATCATTCTCAAGAGCTTTCTTTGCCATAGCTCTGGTAAATGCACAAGCTTGAATTATATCAAGGAATTCCTGTTCAATTGGATCAACTTTCTGATCCAAATCAGGCTTGTCAGTTACAAGTGGATTACCCACAACCTTGTCTTCAGCTAAGTCGTTGCCTAGCAATTAATGAATGCCCTCAACGGGTAAAACCGAGACTGTTCAGACTGTCACAGGTCCTGACACTAAGTCTGATGACAAATTTACACAATGGAGAGGAACATTAGCAAAGCCGCACTCTACTCCCTGAATAAGAACGCTTTCATTAGAAGAAGACTTCTCAGAAAAAGGCAAAGTACCTGACAATAAAAGACTCTGAGAAGCTCCTGTATCCCTTAAAATTTTAATAGGGGTGGGGTTGGCTGAATCACCCAAAGAGTGATATAGAACCTTTCGATATGAATGGTTCATAATTCTCCATAATAAAATCAGACTGGGATTTATTAGAACCAACAAATGTATTGCTTTCAATACAAGACCGTGACCTCGACCTCTTAGAAATAAGACCATTTGGAACAGGTCTGTCTTGATTCTGATGCCTATTTTTCAACTGTAGCAATCAGAAATAACGTGTCCTTTTCTCTTGCAATAGGTACACGTCGGAAGAGACAAGGATCTAGAATCAAGCTTCTCTGAAGTTTGATTTTTGAAAGTTGTGCTAGTTTGAGTTTTAAAAGGACTGGTATTAGGCTGAAATACTTTTCTGCCAGAAGACTGTTGAGTAGAAGTCTTATTAACAAAATTAACTTGATGTGTCAAAGAATATTCGTCAGCAGCTTGAGCAGCATTCTCCAAGGTTTCAATCCTATGCTCATCGAGATAAGTTTTAACGTCACTATGGACACAGTTTTTGAACTCTTCAATTAATATCATTTGCTTGAGATTTTGATAATTTTGTTCGACTTTCTTGGCTAAGCACCATCTATCAAACAACTGCTCTTTTTCTCTAGAAAATTCTACATTAGTTTGTCCAGCTTCTTTTCTGTAATTTCTGAATTTTTGCCGATAAGCTTCAGGGACTAACTCATAACCCCTTAGAATGCATTCTTTAACCACATCATAGTCACCACTTTGGTGAACAGACAATGAAGTGTAAATCTCACTAGCCTTACCAGTGAGCACACATTGCAATAACTGAGTCCAATGCTCCCTTAGCCACTTTAAACTTTCTATCACTTTTTCAAAATGAATAAAGTATTTCTCTACTTATTTTTCTCTGAAAGGGGGCACTAATCTAATATTCCTTGCTAAATCAAAATTTAAATTTGGATTTGAAGTATGAAGGTGTTTTTCACTTGCCAGCTCTATTTCTTTCATTCTACATTGATATTTCCTTTCTTTCATCTCTTTGTCATATTGTAATTCTCTCTCTCTCTCTCTCTCTCTCTCTCTCTCTCTCTCTCTCTCTCTCTCTCTCTCTCTCTCTCTCTCTCTCTCTCTCTCTCTCTCTCTCTCTCATCTTTTAATTCTCTTTCTTTCTCCCTTTCTTGAAATTCTAGCTTCTTCAACCCTAATTCCATTTTGAATTTTAATTCTAATTTCTTTATTTTAATGTCAGAGTCTGATGCAGACTTACTGACCAAAATCAAAGCATTTTTTTTCCAAAACATTCTTTTCTACCAAATTTTGGACCAAAATCTTTTTGATATCTTGTTTCGTTAAAAAAGCCTTGATTTCAGAAAGATCATATTTTCTGGCAAGTTGAATCAACTCATCTTTTTTGAAAAGATCTAATTGCTCCTGAGTAGGATTAGAAAGAAATATTTCTACTTTAGATGTCATTTTAATACAAACCTGTCAATCTCTCTAAAGATTTTAAAAATTTAAAAACTAGGGGTATTCAAATTTAAAACAAAAGTTTTCTGATACAAATTCTAGCCAAATTCCAATCTATCTCAATCTCGGACGAGCTCCCATATTCTATGTTACGTGCTTAGGCTCGAATAAACAGTAACACAGAAAGAGTGAAAATAACAAACTTGTAAAAACTTAATAAACAATTTATTGAGTACAAATATTTTTTTCACAAAAGAAAAATAAACTTACGGTTTTAAGAATCACTTCCAAAATTAATCCAAAATAATTTAAAATATTATCCACTAGAGAAATTACAAAAGTCCTGGTAATAAAATGTCCAAATAATTCTAAGTTCGAATTCCGGCAAAGTATCCAATATGGAAGACGATGTCACTTGACGTAGTCAGTTCTTGTTAATAAACACTCTATGAGAACAATTCTTTTCCAGATAAATAACAAAAAAAATTCCTCTTGATCCAAACGAATTGACACAATTTCCAGTACAAGGTAATTTAAAATAACTAAAAAAGGTACAACTTAATATTCTAACAGCCCAATTTTCTTCTACTGAATAACTCGCTCCAAAACACAATTTATATAGCTGTTTTTACGTAAACAAGGGGTCACGTGATCTTCTAGAAACTATCAGAACAAATGTACGTTCAAAAACTCACGTACCCAGCGTATGACACAACTAAAATAGAAAGATGTTTATCTAAAACTCCACAATGTCCTTGGAACCAACCAATCATTTTAAAAGCTTGTTTACAACTCTGAAACCAGGTCAGAAATGAGGTCAACACCTGGTGTTTATTCTGTAGTACAGGTCACACACACACACACAAACACACACACACACTTCTTCAATAAACGAATCTTAAAACTTAAACAAACAAAAATAAAAATAAATATAAATGACACATCAAATATACGTAACACTATAAATATCATTTTTAATGGCTTCCTGTATTTAAAAGAATAAATACTATGTAATTGAGGTGTGAGACCCACTGGTAAAAGAAACATTCTTAGAGCACATGACTGTACGACACGACACGCTTGACCTATTCTTCACAAATGACGTTGTGCAATCTATCAGTAGAGATACTTCGGAGGTACATCATATCACGAACATCTAATTAGGTATCGCCTGATAAAAGAAATGGATCTAGGTCAATTTCCCTGAGAGGGGTGGGAGTTATAAGTAGTTAGACAGATTGACTTGGGTGCTAAACTAGATCACCTTAAATAATTGAGCGAGTAACAGAACAAAGGGCCACCATATACAACGTACTTTCTCAGCAAGGGTGTCATTTCCATCACATTACAGTTTGCCTTTTGTTCTAGCAAATTTAAAATAGAGAAACGCTCCCCCCAGTCTCTTTTACTCGTACACCCCTTTTTGCTCTTCTGGACTCTCCAATAAGCCCTTTAAATATATTGAGAATAGGTTTCTTACCTGCAAAACTTGATTCACACTATACGGGTACTTCCTGGTTCAATTCTTTTCCGCTTGTCTTTGCAAATTTGTCAATTGTTTAATCAAACTAAGTAAGGTTACTTTCTTTGCAGAAATCATAATTGTTTGACCTCGTAACTTGCAAGACTACATATAAACCATGAAATCCTAACGATAATATCGTTAACAGATTTCATAAAACACCTTCGTTTCTGTTGTTCCGGGTAGCAATATGGGAATTCCCAAAGTGTGTATTACAGCTATTTCGGTACACATTCAAGTGTACAAGGTCGACCCAAATAAACACATTACACGTAATGCACCGAAAGACCTAAACGTATTTCATTCTTTCAATAGTTACAAGTGGACACCATCAACCCTGATCTCGTATCAAGTAATGCACCGATATTTGGGGGTCTAATTAATTATACTAACCACTTCAAGCGAATAGTGTACACCATGACGTTACATCATGCAATCTGCCGACAAATTTGTGTCTAATTGATTATATCAATCAATTCAAGTAGATAGTATAGACCGTGATATTTTGTGACGTAATGTAGTATAGACTGTGATATTTTGTGACGTAATGTAGTATATACCGTGATATTTTGTGACGTAATGTAGTATAGACCGTGATATTTTGTGACGTAATGTAGTATAGACCGTGATATTTTGTGACGTAATGCAATGAGTGAAGATTTGATTTGAAACACCATAAAATTATCACTGAGTTTGCATCCTTTCACCATCTACGCCCTTGGTTATGCTATCATTTAGGAGATCAAGTATTTTACTTTGCCGCCAGCAGTGGCATGTGCATCTATGATTACCCATACATCATAAACGTTTATGAGCCTGGATCGATGAACCTAATATTGTCGTTTTCCTAGTGATGGACCAAAACATTATGAAGAACGAAATCAAATTTTGTGACCAGAGACAGTGACCAAAAAAGAAGGATTCGACAAAGTAACGATGTGATAAACCCATTAATGATTTCAAATTTCAATGGCTTCGAGTGCGACGATGTGTTTTGACACCATGGAGATCCAAAAGCATGGATTCAACAAACCGTTGCCGCTGTAATATCGAAAACGATGCAGCACGATAGAGTTGCTTTATTAGCAAATTCAATGCCGTTTGTGTGCCTATCTATGAATGTTGTCCGTATACTCACAAACTATTCTGCATAAAGTAGTTCATCAAAATTTAAAAGTTAAAGACAAATATAAGTTTCACTCGGCATTGTCCGTCTATGATGACATTAAAAGTCGAATTCAGATGTTTAAAAATAACGCTGAGATCTGGATGGAATAGCTAGTACCCAAATATCATCAAGAGCCAGATTTTAATTTTAGGACGAGGAGACCATGTTCTTTGTTTCAGTTTTGGTATAAATACCCACTAATTGGGGTATTACGACTCAGCTTTCGTGGAACATAACAGATGGTCCCCCTACTATTCATTGGTGGGTCATGATTATTATCTTCATATATACTTTAGAAAAGTTAATTCTTCGTCAAACGTTGGATTTATGTAGGGTACATTGAGTTGTGAATATTGCTTCGAAAGTTTGAGATGTTAAGCAGGAGACCACCATGGACAAATAGATACAGAAGGAGCGAGACTTTTGCGTAGCTTTGTCACTATGGAACATTGACTGGAAAATGTCGGTTGTAACATATGTGAAAGTCTCAGCCGTAACATAAAAGATAGGATGCGGTAAGGTGGAGTTGCTAAATGAATATATTTATCATCATACATGGTGGGAGTAGTAAACATATTGTGTCTTTAAGATTTGAAAGCAATCTAAAGAGGCAGTTTGAGCTGTGGTGTCCATAGATGAAAAGTGGTCCCTTTATTACTTGCAAAGTGAATAGTCTGCTAAAGATGTTTCGTCAGCATTGACAAGCACAACACATGATTAAGGGCAATATCATATCATTTTTCATTTACCTAATTTCAAAAACAACTTCATTCACAATGAATGTCTATGTGACTGTTACTCCGTTATTATCATATCAGTTATTTAAAAAAGACGACATTTCAACCGACAAACCTCTATTTATCATTTTACCCACAGACAAGGTAACAATATATCATTATTCACAATCCTCCTATCAAAAACATACTCAGACATAATCATTATTCAGCATTCAGAGTTTCTCCGAATTCTATGAAAGGATTTCAATTACAATGTTCAGGATTGTTGTTGTTGAGTTTAACGTCATTTTTCAGCACACGAAATGCTATACCTGGCGGCCAATATTAATGATGGAGCTAGAACTTGGGAAAACCAACTGAAAATATCACCGACCCACGAGAAGCTACTGGCATGCTTTCTCACATAATCACATTGGCAGAATCTGAGACTCGAACCCACGCAGACAGAGGTGAGATGGCAGTGATCCGTGACGGTGTCACAGAATTAGGAAAAAAATAACTTGGTCATGCCTTAGAAATATTTGACTATTTTTCGTTGTGCATGCATACAACGCTATCTAGGGTGAACAAGTGAGTTTTTTTCAGGTAAGCGACGGAACCAACATGTATCTTTCCGGAAATTATTTGCGACGAGGGACATTATAATCATAATATGCACTTGTATTTTACCCTGAATATTACTCATTGTCCTGTGTATTTAAGCTAGATCAATTTATAACCGACACACTGGTCGCTTTGGGTCTTGTTGAGGAGTCCACGTTCTCCATTTATTACAACGCAGATTTGAAACGTTGTAAACTTTGAATTACAAGTTTTTATTAAGAGTTTAATGTATTAGCATTTTCCAGAGCTCATTATTATTACCAGTTTGGTTTTACTGTAGCTAACGAGTTTAGCTGACGAGTAGAGCTGTCTATATTTATGTACATATGTATATACATGTGGTGGAGCCACGACTGTAGACGTAGCTAATTTTAATTTAGTACTGTAGAAGTAGTTAATTCAAGGGCGCTGTATGCTGTCTGTACGTGTGTATCCGTATGACTTTACATGTGGTGGAACCGTGAAGGGTGCGAGCGGCCGATACAAGTCTGGGCCAATCCAAGGACTCGTTGAAACTGCGCGGTTTATCAGTTTGTTAATCATGCAACTGTACAAGGGTCAGGCAGCATATGTTTGGTCCAATTGTTGTTTCAATTGGGTACATTTTCATTTACATGTATTCTAGGAGATTTGTGAATCTCATTTACAGTGCAGAGCATTGCATATAAAATCCACGAGGTTTCTTGAATCTGTATTTCAAATCGATATAATATTTTTGGTTTATTTTCAGTGTGTGAATGTTTGTGTATAGTGATTGGGAGCGCGTGAGAATCATTGTATTTAGACCTCATATATTTTTCTTTACTAATTAAGTTTGCAAATTTTCATCTTTCAAAACCCACTCGGTTTCTATTATGCAACAAACGGATAGCGCTTTAGACCACTCGACCACTCGGGGACCCTGTTCAGGATTCAGTGGATACCAAATATTGTTGGACGAGAGGATTCCGTTACATTTCGGACGATGGGTGGTGTGTGTATTAGTGAATACTACTTTTATATTTAATTTATATCAAATTTTTGTCGCAAGTTTGTCCAAAATAACCGGTTTGGTCTTCGGATTTATTACAGAACACTTTTGATGGCAACACAAATACAATGTTTAAAGAAAGATAACTTGAATGGGTAAAGAATTATGATTAATTCGTGCGCGTATAAGATCCAAATATTGGGCACATTAACACAATCCTCACGAACTTAATAATGCATAATACAAATGAATGACTTTACCCAGTACTAGGGTAAAAGTGGATGATTCACAGTAATTTCACGAAAATAGTGATGTGTTTTACTCATATAGTAAAAATGTATTCGCTCAAATAGTGAAAACCGAGGTATTTTACTCAAACAGTAAAATGATGACAACATAGGAATATATATATTTATTTTATGCTCAGCAGTGAATTACTTGATTTTCAAGTTAAAATAATATTGATATTTCACTGCGGTGAAAAAATAACTGAAAAAATAACAATATTTTTTCACTACAGGAACTACATTTTGGGTCAAAATATTTGCTTGAAACGAGTGAATAAACGAGTGAAAGAGCAGATTTGAGGTAGCCAACGTATGTGAGCATAAAATAAAAAGAATATTTGCTTGAAACAAGTGAATAACGGATACATTTCATCTCTTGGATAAAAAAACTCTAGTATTTTCACTCGTGGCTTCGCCACTCGTGAAAATACTGAGTTTTTCATCCACTCGATGAAATATATCCGTTATTCACTCGTTTCAAGCAAATATCCTATATATATATATATATATATATATATATATATATATATATATATATATATATATATATATATATATATATATATATATATATACAACATTCCTTCACCATCCGAAAACAATGGGTATTACAAACCTCAAAATTAATCCACACTCTGTCACCATCGCACTTGACTACCAGTCACACCGGTCAATCAAACAGTCAGTATTTTAGGTAGTCACCAGCCACCATTCAATTCCTTGGTAATCAAGCAATCGGAGCCCACCAATCGGTCAGAAACGCCAGTTCACATGTTACTCGACCAGCAGCACTGTTAATATCTCTACGGCTGCAATGGTTCAGCTTTACAGCTGTGATGGTCAAATTCTATGGTTAGCTCTACAGCTGGTACCACGTCGACTCCGATCAACTATACAGGTGCGATTCCGATCAGCGATACGATAGGACGCAATGACGTCATATAAGTAAGCTATACCGATTACATTATCGGCACAATAATTACAAAACAATACCCAGGTTCAGAAGTGAACCTACACGTGTTAGATACGAATCCTGCGGTACTAAATGTTTCTTAAAAAAGTAACTTTATGGTGTTACTATAAATCTCTGCTAAATCACAAACAAGAATAGACAATATTTCGGATTTTACTACGTAAGCTGAAGATGCATACACAAAAAAAAACGTGTTAGTACAATATTTATAGCTTATACACAAGAAATTAATGCATAACTCAACTACCTCTGCAGCTGAAGATGTGCAAGTCCTTCGTGTGGACAGCTCACTGACAAGACGTTCCATAATTTGTAGAGTTAGTCTTACCGTGAGGCATTAATACACAGACGATGCCGCCATACATCATCTGTGCTCTGGAAGTACTCGGTTCATCCCAAACGAAAGCCCTTCACACGTACGACATAGGATGAACAGAACTTACTGTTTGGAAATATTGTACAATACACATAAATACCTTATGGTATTGTTAGAAAAATAACGAAACCCCAGTACATGTATTTAACAAATAAAAGGGTTTATACAATTATTAATATATATATATATATATATATATATATATATATATATATATATATATATATATATGCAAACTCTTCACACCATCTAAGAAGTGGGTTTAACATGCTGGTTATGCCTACCGATTTTCGATTTGAACGATGTACCTGATTGGAACAATCTAGAATTTTAATCTTTGACACTATAGGTATCTATAGGTATCTAGTTATAAAATGCAGAGAGTGTGACTGATCACCGAATCGAATTTCAGTTATAATAAGCATATATATGTAAATATATCTTATATTGTTTATGGCATTTCAGACTTCCAAACACAATTGGCACTGTTATTGCTGCAGCCCATGTTCTAAAAATGTTTGACAAAGAAGTTAGATCGTCGAATTAGAGGCAGTCAACATATTTTGCCACACTCTCAATAAGTTGACTGATGAACAAAGTTGTCCAGGCAAACCTGAATTAATCAAGACAATGATGATCAATCACAAACCAAAAGTGTTCGATCTTCCTCCATAATGTATCGTGTAGTGTTACGAAGGTCATCGGCTTAATCGTTACTCAAAGAGATTGATGGAAATTTAATTTGGTTTGTTGAAGGAATTCTTCGCCAAGACGATGGGATCGAGTCTTACATTAGTCCATCTCATATTGCCATCTTCACTAATATGTTGGGAGAAGACGATGAAGGAATTAGGCTTCGGTTTACACAAAGAGGACATAATCGTAATGCAGTTATTATTTACATTATTCAAAAGGTATTTTAACAAGGCAAAGCTTATCGCACCATCCGTCGTAAAGAATAGCACATTCTGTAGTGTTGTTCAAAAGGCCAAGACTGTCAGCCAGTCATTTGGAACACATTGTTTAAAATATGTGTGCCGATATCATTTGATTACAACGTGAGCGTAAATTCATGAATTTAATACCTAGACTCGATTGTTTGAGATTTCGAACAGATCAGATTTGCAAAGCACTGATGAACTGTATGAAATTACTCATTGTCTTCCAAAACAATAACATTTCCGACGGCACACAGAATTAGCTGTTGGTGCAATCTGACGAGTACAAACGAAGGGGCAAAAACACGTACCCCTTTCACCGAGGATTTGCACATTCTCATTATCTGCCTCTCAGTAAATTATATTTGGCAGTGATCCTGGACAAAATATTATTTTCGACAAAGGAAACGTCAGAGTGAAACTAGATTGTCCAAACAGATTATCCAATGAATTGTAAAGAAATCTATTCTATCTACTAAGGATTCATTAAAAAACAAACGAGGATATGGAACAGTTGAGTTGAAGCTGCTAAAGTTCCCATAGGGAGACTAGATATTCTAAAGCATTCCCTGCGTAGTTCGGGCCAAATCTTTGTGCCTTTCTCTATGTCACACAACACAGAAACGTCAAAAGGAAAACTCTACAGACCTTATTGACTTGAAGAAAACAAAACAGCAGTCAAAACAGTCTGGGAAGTGTTTGATTACTAACTCAGCATGATTCACAGAATTTCTTTCTAATGTCACAAGTCATGCTAGAAGTGTTTGATTACTAACACAACATGATTCACAGAGTTTCTTGCTAATGTCCCAAGCCATGCTAAAAGTGTTTGATTACTAACTCAACATGATTCACAGAATTTCTTGCTAATGTCCCAAGCCATGCTAGAAGTGATTGATTACTAACTCAACATAATTCACAGAGTTTCTTGCTAATGTCCCAAGCCATGCTAGAAGTGTTTGATTACTAACTCAACATGATTCACAGAATTTCTTGCTAATGTCCCAAGCCATGCTAGAAGTGTCTCATTACTAACTCAACATAATTCACAGAATTTCTTACGAATGTCCCAAGCCATGCTAGAAGTGTTTCATTACTAACTCAACATAATTCACAGAATTTCTTACGAATGTCCCAAACCATGCTAGAAGTGTTTCATTACTAACTCAACATCATTCACAGAATTTCTTGCAAATGTCCCAAGCCATGCTAGAAGTGTTTGATTACTAACTCAACATAATTCACAGAATTTCTTACGAATGTCCCAAACCATGCTAGAAGTGTTTGATTACTAACTCAACATAATTCACAGAATTTCTTACGAATGTCCCAAACCATGCTAGAAGTGTTTCATTACTAACTCAACATTATTCACAGAGTTTCTTGCTAATGTCCCAAGCCATGCTACTGACGACGATGGCGATACAAGAATCTCAATAGGTTTAATTTAAGTCTGAGTCATCTTGAACATATCAGCAAAATTTATTTTTCTATTGTATAACAATGACGTAGTCTTGTGTGCAGTGCACAAACATTGATCTTGCTAAAGATTCTACACTGCTTAGATTTGGTAATTATCGTGCCTCCTGTGTGTTTTGTGTGTGTGTGTGTGTGTGTGTGTGTGTGTTTAACGTAGCTTTAAAACAATTCAGTCATATTGCTACAATGTCTACAGTTTGGCAGTTTATAGTGATGTATAATAATAATAATAATAATAATAATAATAATAATAATAATAATAATAATAATGAGGACTTTGTATAGCGCCTAATCTTTCGAAGCTCTAAGCGCCTTACACCATCAATAATGATATGACTACACTACTGAACAACAAATGACAAAAACAATGAAATTGGAAAACATAAAAACATGCTCAAAACATATAAGATACAAAACATGATTAGGTCGCTAAGTTTGTCCCTGCAGTCGAAACAGGTGAGTCTAAGGAGCACTCTTAAAAGGGACCACTGTTTTCTTTGTGTCTAATTTCAATGGGCAATTCGTTCCACGTCGCCGGGCCCTGGTGTGAAAACGGACGATGTCCATATGACTTTGTTTTCACCTTGAGAACAATAAGTATGCAATTATTGAAGAAGAGAGTAAGGATCTAGCTGGTGTATACACATGGGTGAGGCTGGATAGGTATGTTAGACTGGACTGTCATTGAAGTATAGCACAGAGAACAAATTTTGTGTTTGATTCTGTATCGAATCGATAGCCAATGTAGGGTACAGAGCAGTGGTGAGGTGTGCTCTGATCGAAGTACTCTAAAGATGATCCGTGCAGCTGTGTTTTGAACTTTTTGAAATTTCTGGAGTAAATATTTTGATGAACCAGACAGAACTGAGCTACAATAGTCCAGGCTTGAAAGTACTAATGAACACACAAGTGTTTTTGTGGCATTAATTGAAAGATATTTACGAATGGAACTGATGCGTCTCAATTCAAGATATGCAGCTCTGCATCATGACATGTTGGTGCAATATGAGAGTACTATCTAGAGTAACGCCTAGATTCCGTACTGATTGTGAGAATTTAATGTTGGTGTTGCTGATATTTATTGTCTGAGGTAAAGGATGTGAATGAGAAAGTCTTTGTGTTGTGATCAGAATTGCCTCAGTTTTATCATCATTCATCTGCAGCTTGTTATATGTCATCCAGGATTTCACATCCGAAATGCACTTCTCTACTCCATAGATGGTAGCATCAACTTCAGAGTTGGGTGGCTAGACTTGTATATTTGGGTGTCATCAGCGTACAATTGGTGCGACACTGGGTGATGATCTATGACACTTGAGTACGGTTGAGTGTACAGAAAAGAAGAGAATACGTCCAAGAACAGATCTATGTGAAACACCACAACATACGTCAACTGGGCTGGAGTGTATTCCATTTGCAGATATAATTTGTGTCATGTTGACTAAGTAGGACTTGAACCACTGCAAGGCTATATTCTGAATGCCAAATACATGCTGAAGACGGTGAAGTAATATATCATGGTCTATTATGTCAAATGCTGCAGATAAATCCAGGAGAGTGAGGACTGTAATCTTTCCACTATCCAAAGCAGAGAGAATGTCACTAAATACTTTCAGAACAGTAGTTTCCGTACTGTGGCAAGGGCGATATGCGGACTGTACATTGCTAAAAAGACTTAATTCAAATGAGATTCAAGTTGAGTTAGAACAACCTTTTCTAAGATTTTTTATATGAAAGGGAGATTAGAAACCGGGCGGTATTTCTTTAAATCGTTATGGTCCAGTGTTGGTTTCTTCAGCAGTGGCTTTACGATGGCAGTTTTGAAAAATGATGGGAATTCCCCTGATGAGAGAGATATATTAATAACATCAGTTAGAACAGGAGCATCATGCCGCAGACATGTGGCATGATGTACCACCTAGTCACATTATCCTGACACCAGGCTGACCAGTCCTAAAACTAACCTCTTAAAGCTGGGCGCATAGCGAGGCAACTGTAAACACCATTTTGTGTAAGTCTTTGGTATGACTCGGCCGGACCCGATACGGACGCACAAACCAATTGGTCAACGAAGTAGCGCCTTTGGTGAAAATTATTACGTGCTTAGGCTCGAATAAACAGTAGCATAGAAAGAGTGAAAATAACAAGCTTGTAAAAACTTAATGAACAATTTATTGAGCACAAATATTTTCTAGAAAAGAAAAATAAACTTACGGTTTTAAGAATCAATTCCAAAATTAATCCAAAAATATTTCAAAATATAATCCACTAGTGAAATTGCAAAAGTCCTGGTAATAAAATGTTCTAATAATTCCCAGTTCGAATCTTGGTGAAGCATCCAAGATGGAAGACGATTTCACGTGATGAAGTCAGTTCTGGTCTTATAAAATTCAATGAACATAATTATTTTCCAGATAAATAACAAAATAATTCCTCTTGATCCAAACGAATTGAAATAATTTCCAATACAAGGTAATTTAACTCAAAACGACACAACTTAATATTCTAACAGCCCAACTTCTACTAAATAGTTCGCTCCAAAACATAATTTATATACCAGTTTTTACGTAAACAAGGAAGGGGTCACATGATCTTCTAGAATCTTTAGAACAAATTTACGTTCAAAAAAATCTCGTACACACCGTATGACCCAACTAAAAATAGAAAGATGTTTACAACAAAGCTCCATAATGTCCTTGGAATCAAGCAATCATTTTAAAAGCTTGTTTACAACTCTGAAGCCAGGTCAAAAAATGAGGTCAACATCTGTTGTTTATTCGTAGAGTACAGGTCATCCCACTTTCTAAAAAAAAATATCTCCCAATGAATGAATCTTAAACTTAAAATGTCAAATTTGAATACGACAAACAAACAATTAAAACAAAAATAAATTACTTAAATCAAATATACGTAACAAAATAGACTTCAAATCGACTTCAACAATACATCAATTTGGTGTCAACAAACTAGAATGTATATTGATATTTCTAAAACAAAATGTATGGCAATCGGATTAAGGTGGAACCTATATGGATTTAGATACGATTCAAAAATGGCTTTGACGTGTCGAATGTCACGGTGATGTCTCCAAATTATATATATATATATATATATATATATATATATATATATATATATATACATACAGTAAACCAAACTTTAGTTCCAGATCTGATGTTCATTTTGTATTTTTTATCATTGTACTTAGTCACCACTCCTTTCTCTCATGGTTCTAGCTTAGCAACAATACTACATGTCCTTTTGTTGGCCTTCACTTCATTGGTAAGAATGAATTCTGAGATGTCCTACAGCTTAGAAAGAGTTATGTTAGCAAATGTCTGTGGATCTTCTGGAATGAATTCGAGAATAATTTGCCCATTTCCCGCCATCTCTAATATGAATGGCATACGAACACCCAAGGACTGTTTACAAAAAACATATGAACCATTTGCAACTGGCAACCATGATGCTGTGTCCTTGGTTACCTGTAAATTTTCACCCACTATCTCGTGAAATCCAAGTGAGGTTACGGCTGCCTCTGCCATGCCTGAAATTAGACAATTTATTTAATACAACATACGATAATTACCATATATGTTCACTATTGTAAATAGGAATGAATGGATTTATATTTGCCCCTCTGATATATAATATACCTTTTACATATGCTTTCAATGCTGACGAGAGAGAGAGAGAGAGAGAGAGAGAGAGAGAGAGAGAGAGAGAGAGAGAGAGAGAGAGAGAGAGAGAGAGAGAGAGAGAGAGAGAATCTGTCAATTAAATGATTTTTCAGTCAACACGCTTGTCTTAATGTCCAAATCGAAGCCTTGTTTGAGGCAAGTTTATTCTTGTAAATGTTGAACAAAACACTGTTTTATCTAAAATAAATTAGTCCACAAGAGCTTTATATATGTGGGGTTTTTTTCCTGATGAAAATGGAATATTTTCATTTCAAGAATGGTTACATACCGTCCCGTCATATGACACCGAAATGTCATTAACACCCAACAACAGTTTGGACTTGGATGAATCTAAGAAGTAGGATTGTATTTTGAATGACACTGATCACGTAATCTGCGTCATTATTTATTTACCGACGTCCTCAGCGAAAGCTTTGAATACCGACATCCTCAGCCAAAATATTGAACACCGACATCCTCAATCAAAGCATTTAATACGGACATCCTCAATCAAAGTATAAAATAAGGACATCCTCATCAAAAGTGCTGAATACCGACATCCACAACCAAAGTATTTAATACAGACGTCTTCAACGAAATTATTGAATATGAACGTCCTCAGCGAAAGTACTGATATACCGACGTCTTCAACTAAAGTATTAAATACGGACATCCTCATCCTAAGTGCTGAATACCGACGTCATCAAGTAAAGTATTTAATACAGACGTCCTCAACGAAATTATTGAATATGGACGTCCTCAACGAAAGTACTGAATACCGACGTCCTCAACAAACGTACTGAATAACGAAATCCTCAGCGAAAGTATTGAATACTTACGTCCTCATTTAAAATATTGAATACCTACGTCCTCAACTAAAGTATTAATTATCGACTTCCTCAACAAAAGTATTGAATACCGACGTCCTCAACGAAATTATTGATGACCGATGTCCTCAACTGAATTATTGAATACCGACGTCCTCGATGAAAACATTGAATACCAACGACCTCAACGAATGCATTGAATACAAACGTCATCGTCGTAAGTATTTAATAAGGACGTCCTGAACGAAAGTGCTGAATACCGACGTCATTGAAATTTTGCTGATTAAATGTTCGATATATACCTTTCCCAGTGTAAAACAAAATCCACAGTTTGGTTACGGTGTTATAAGGCTCCCTTTCTCACAGCACACTTTAGTCACAGCAAAGGTGGATTAGAAAGGAAAATAGTGCTAAGAAATAATAAGAGTGTTACAAGAACGAACACAGCTGTAAAAGTAATGGTTTTGGCAGTTTAAGTTTTCAACCACAACGAAATTCCACGAAGCACAGTATGGATATATCTTTCTCCACTGCTGATTTTTAAGCGTATTTATCAGGGTCTGTTAACGGTAAAAAACGATTCAATGTCCAATTTACAAATATTTTGTAAATCAAAATATATGTTGGAGGTAAATATATTTACTTCATCCACTCATGTCCAATACTTAATAACAATAGTCCGTGTGTTACCTGGCGTAAAATCAATAAACATTATAATTACTCATTACTCCAAATAAAATAAAACTTTAACTGTTATGAACATGGTCATGTGGACTCGAGTCTCAATTATTACGTCTAGGTCAGTACCTACAAATGTAGTCCAAATCTGTTTACTGAGGGTTTTTTCCCGTTTTATTTTCATACATCTTTTAGTTCGAATTACGAATTTTTTTTAGAGAAAAAAAAGAACGGAGTCTAAGCAGGGCCGGCCTTTGGCCAATGGGAACGATTTGGCCCACTCAAGCCCGGCGCTCACTGGGGCCCAGCACCGTGGTAATTATAAAAAATAAAACATTTAGGCCTTAGATAGTACACGATTAAATGAAGTCACATTGAATTTTTTCATGTCGTTTCAACAGTGATTTCTTCGCGATTAGACTTAAACAACCATTTTAATTATTTATGCTAGCACGGTGGGCGGGTGATTAGCACTCTCTCTTTTGGGCACAACAGGGTGTTGAAAAATAGTTGTCGCAAATTACAACAATTGCGCATTTTATTTTATCCACCCCACCCCCACAAAAACAGTTGGTTACCAACGTGCAGCTTGAGAATTCGAGGAGCCCGGAAAAAACATTTTATAGTGGCGCCTCTACGTTGCTATAAAGAACAGTTTTTATGTCATCATCATCCCCTTCCCAAATATATTTTGTAAAGTTCTGACTTCATTACACTAAGGTGAAAGTGAAATTTTATAAACATATATGTGCTGCAAAGATATTTTTCTTTTTACAAAATATTTGTAACAAAAACTCCCGACACCACTACCCCGGCCTCTTTATCACTGTTTACAATCTCACATGCCTTCAGGCTAAATAAATTCTGGTTCGATTCGAGCTTCGTATTTAATGTTGATTGATATTACTTGAGTAAATGGTAACTGACTTTTGAAAAAAAGTATGGCTCAAAAAGAATTAGCATCAGCTTAATTATTTTATCGGTGCTTTTCCCGTACTGGACCCCTGATACCGTTTTAAAAGAACGAAAATTGTCTGTTGAGAAAAGTGAAACAAAATTCAACTTCCTGTTTGTGTTCCAGCCCAGGGCAGGAACAGATCAAGTAATAGGGACGAGGGGGTAGGCAAGAATAAAATAATGGTAAAATTTCAAGGGACAAGTGGCTACGTTTGTGTGTAGCGGAATGCTGGAAACCACTTCAGCCCCCTCCCCCCCCCCCCCCCCCCGATCCAGCCCTGCAGGTCATCATGTTCTTTAGCAAAAGTCGCCGGTTACCTCATCATTGGATTGGTATACAATATGAACATGAAATCTGTGCAGTTCCTAAATAAATTCTGAGATTCTTCGCAATACCTGATACGATAATTGGAGGACGTTGTAGTCCTTTTTATGTACTAACAACTCAGTGAGCAGATTTGCCTTCTTTATCCGTGCACTGGTTCTGTTGACACTTTTTGGTTTAAATAATTTAATTGTATACCAATCAAACATTGAGTGAGCCCATCCTTCCTGAGAAGAAAGTGTATATTATTTATGCAAACCTGGTTAATATATTAAACTTCGTGCGAATCGACGACTTTTGAATAAATTATCACCATGAGTTCATTGGAGTAAACATACAATTCCTTCAACAGGTCAGGTCGGTTCACGTAATTTAAGAATTCCGTCATGCCACGTGATAACTGCTGGGTGCATTCATGTCGTCACAGATGGTTTTATCCGGAATGATAATGTGGATTTAAATCGCGAGTAAAATGGAATAGCGTCTCTCTCTCTCTCTCTCTCTCTCTCTCTCTCTCTCTCTCTCTCTCTCTCTCTCTCTCTCTCTCTCTCTCTCTCTCATACACACACACACATGACAGCACATGAATACATCGAAGCTTGGATGATAACGTTTATCTTGATGTCACCAGCATTATGTCCTGACAGGGAAAAAAGATGGAATAATATATTGGGGAGCAACAGTAAGAGTAACAATTTCCAGGACAGAAAATCATGAATATAATTCTCCTCACCGAATTATCAGCTGAATATTGTTTGAGGTATCCGTAATATATGTTGGTAATTTAACAGCCAATAACTATTATAACACCAGTATATCACATACAGTTTCACATATTCCAAAAGAAAAGTTAGTTATTTATGATAGAAAGTTAGTAGCACACATCTCTGATAATCCATGCATATTCCAACACAAATCATATTACAGTTGCTACCAAAAAAAGTTTCCAAATTAAAACTGACGAAATTTAAAAGTTATCCTTATTTTTAAAAAAAAATACTTATTGGTTTCTTTTCATATAACAGCCAACGATTAAATTTGTCAATACAGTAATAATATCAAATGTTTTTTTTTTCATTCGCCGAACTTGTGTTTTTAGTGTTGACAGGTGACCCCATTGCCCTCATTAACTTATTCGTATGAATGGGTAATGTTTTTGAACATGGCTAGAGACGCTCATGATGCAATATTTAGCAACACGTAATAATTATCCCGTTCCCAATATTGACATATACATGTTTTGTACCACGACAAGTAAATAAACATTTCTGGGATTACATTATTTGCCTGTCCATTCGCCAGGGCCTCGAAGGTCGACAAATAATTGAACCCAGGGATATAAAACAGGCAGCTCGAAGGCCGCAGGCCGCCCGCCAAGCTTTATCCTGTGGCCCGCAAAATGACTGGCGTCACAATGTGTCATGAGAGATATATAAAAGAGGTGGTGCGGCCCTTGAACCATCGAATATGCCTTCATACGGAGCTCATTGTGGTTTGAGTTTGAAATCCCTGATTTAACCCCTTGATTGATATTTCCTTGTCTCCATGCGTAGTCTCCTGCTGCAATTGTTTGCACGCTGCCATGTGCTATAGAAAGACACTGATTACACCTTTGCTTTGTGACATTTTTTATCTAAAGAGATTGTTTTCTAAACCGATCGTCGAGCCAGACCACATCCCGCTGTTAGACTTGCTGTTTATTTTTTCGGGCTCAAAGGTGAATCAATGCCTGATTATCAGTTTTATTCCTACGGTGCACGTGTACCCTGACGCACGTGGACTATTTCGTGCCTGCCCATTCAACACTATTGAAAAAATAAATGATACGACATATAGAGCTGAAGATCGAGTTTCTTTTGTTAATAATGGTGTTATGACGTTGTTTAACAGTGCCAGATTGAAAATTTCAACCTGAGATTCGCTGCAAATTGGTAAATGTTAAACGGCTATGAAGAATTTTATTGTGGAATTCCTCTATCATATATCTTCGGTTCTTTAGACATTTTACAAACGTTATTTTCGGTGCTAAACACACAGTTGTTCTTGTTCTAAAAACCACCAATAACGATGCAATCTTGCTATCTAATACAGTTAATTCTGATTAAATTGAAACTGATAGAACATTCAATGTGAAGGCCAACGATGACGTCATTTCATCGTTGAAGAACAACGGGCTGCTCTATTTCATGGTCAACGGCGGCAAGCCAACGCTGTCATTGTTGACTATGACCACAGACACTGCCGAGAGTTACGTTGTTGGGTTATTTATATAGCAGATAGCATTATAGCATGGAGTGTGGACTCCACGACATAAATTTAAAGTGTTTCAGGAAAACGCCAGAAAAGATTCACAAGAGCGAACCATAATGGTGTTTGATACTCTCGGAGTTAGTGAAGTTTCTCTGAGAAGAAATTGGCATCAAGAAGCATCCGAAGAAGTGTTACTAAATTTTGAAAAGAGTCATAATGCATGTGTGTATTATTTGATGTCATTTCTAGGCGTGATCAAAATGTTGATTCTGGTCTGCAGATATCTCAGCTTGATTTCTTAATGCTGTATCCGATCTATTATTTCTCACTGGGGCACTTGGATTTGTTTAGACAATCTTTCGTTGACATACATATTCGAGTTTGTGTGTCACGATTACCAGCTCACAAGACAATTGTTGTTATACTGTCAGACAAAACAACGTTGCTTGCAGATGTTGGCGGACAAATGAGAGTGGTTGATTTGATGCGCCCGTTGAAAACATGTAAATCTTTTCCGAACATTTCAAAGTTTACCGAACGTGTAAATGAATCGCAACCGATCTGTAATTAGATCCGATGTTATCGTGTCATCCCGTTAACGTGTAAATGAATCGCAACCGATCTGTAATTAGATCCGATGTTATCATGTCATCCCGTTAACGTGTAAATGAATTGCAACCGATCTGTAATTAGATCTGATGTTATCGTGTCATCCCGTTAATGTTACTCTGACACCTGGTCAGATTAAAAAAATTGAATCTGCATCGAAGAAGAATTCTCGGGCAATGTTAACTCTGAAATCAGCGGATTTGCAGGGCCCAAATATATTACTGTTGACTGAACACATACCACAACTAAAATAACCAGATCATCTTCAAAAACCAGTGTTGGTCAGTAAAGTAACATTGAGGTATTTATATGAACCTGGTGATCTTGAGGATGGTGCAACAAGAGCAACCGATCGCACGTGGAGTGTAACAACACATAATAGTTTTAACGTGGTAAGATCTACTACACAGCCACCAATCTACAGACTGGATTCAACAGCCCCTCAACGTGGATTAGTACTCGAACTATTCCTTAAAACACCCAGTTACCACCAGATTGGATACAGCGTCGTTGATGTTAGCGTGGTACTCCCCACACGCGCAAACAAAAAACGCTAACAAGAAACTGACGCATTGAGGAAGAAATCGTCTCTACGTCTGATACATTCAAGACATGTCATTATGTCATTGTTGCGTATGTGGCAGAGAATACTATCGATTCTGCAAATTCGGTAAATTGGCATACGTCATTTGGAAAATATTGCCACAATATTGTTGTGTTACAGCAGGCTCAGTGATTTTGTATTGATTTTTTTAGCGATTCGACAAATTTCACATTCAGATTTTCATGATTTTGTTTTTGTAATCTCACGCATAACCATCAAACGTTTCGTCACTGCATTGATAATTCCTGGTGACGTTGTTGTTGTTTGTGACTCTGGTGGTAACGCCAACACGTAGACAGCCCTGCGTAACTGAGATATAATTACTTCTGTAGACGCAGCCAGATAAACTAAAGTTGACCATTCGATGCAATCATCAACAATCCAGTTTTTGGAATCGGATATTGTTAATTCCTGAGACGAATGCACATCCCAGGTTCCAGTACCATGGGTTTAACGACAACGCTTATTGTACAGCCTCTAATGTAACCTCGACGATATCATTCAGAAAGTTGTCACGGAATTGTTTAAATCCAGGTACTGAGGTTTTGTTTTATTGTGTACAAAATATTCGAGAGTAATTTATGCATATTGTACAATATATCGAAACAGTGAGTTCTGTTCATCCTATGCCACAAATACTAATTTAAATGTGAAAACTAGTATGCATCATGCGCACAGACGATATCGGGCTACATAGTCTATGCATATATATACCTCACCGTAGGACGAAATCTTTACATTACAGGACGTATTGTCAGTAAGTGGTCTACTTAAAGAACTTTCACATTTTCAGCTGTAGAGGTATGTGAGTTACTTATTGATTTTGTATGCATATTATAGGTTATGATTATTGTACTACCACGTTTATTTTTGTATATTTTCCATGTAGCTCCGGCATGCACAGTATAATGTAAATATTTTCTATTCTTGCATGTGACTTAAGAGGAGATTTATAGTAACAATAAAGTTGCATTTTATTAAGAAACATTTAGTGACATAGGACTCTTGTCGAACACAGGTAGGTTCACTTCTGAACCAATTTATTGCTTTGTACTGTTGAGCCGATAATGTAATTTGCATAGCTTAACGTTTATATTGCATAGCTTAACGTTTATAACGTCATTACGTGTTATAGTATATGCCCATGTCATTCTCTGCTCACGGTGTTAGATTTATTTTCAGCTGATCAGAGTCGACGGGGTACTAGCTGTAGAGCTGACCATATAAGTTGACCATAGCAGCCGTAGAGCTGAATGAACAGTGTGTTGCTGGTTACGTAGTTGATGATCGGGTGTTGCTGACCGATTGGTCTGCGTTGATTACTCGATTTACTCATTAATTGTATGTTGGTCGGTGACTGCCTGTAATGCAGACTGCTTGATTGACCATTGTGACTGGGTGCCAATTATTATGGTGATGGAGTGTTTTGTGTTAACTGGATAACCTTTTAGCCGTGGGCCAGTTTTATGTATTGTTATACCCAGTGCTTTGGGACTGTAAAGATATTTTAAATGATATCTGCCCCATCGTTTTATCATTGTACTATTTGAGTAAAGTACCTCATTTGTCACTGTTTGAGTGAATACATTTTGTTATATGAGTAAAGTGTATCATTTTTACTATTGGAGTATACAACACATCATCCTTTTCGTTGTGCGACATTTATGTGAATCAGTAACCTATGTCATTCTAATGTGTAAGGTCATTTACTTGTATTCACATTTATATTAAATTTTTAGGTTCGTGCAGATTGTGTTAATTTGTCCGATATTTGGATCCTATACACGCAAGTATTCATCAATGAACATTGTAGTTGTATCACCATCAAAAGTGTTATTCTATAAATCCGAAATCCAACCCGGTTATCTTGTTATATATGAGTTGTTGTTTTTGACAGACACTTGTGGTGTCTACTGCTCAAATATTAATAAGTATACTTTATCTGTGTGTATATATTGGTCGATAAAATAATTGAACTAGTTGATCAGCAATGTCTTCCTTGTGAAGCTCAAAGAATTTACTTTGAAGTTAAATCACGGACATTTCTCCTGGATACAACTACTAAATCGCTAGGGCACCATAAATTTCTGAAATCTGACATTGGCGTATCTGGAATTACGTTGCGCCTGATGTCACAGAATTGTATCTGGTTGTAGTCTGATTAACGCTTTCAGTTGTCACAGATATTTATCGTGTGACCGATAGTCGTGAAAAACCTTTTTTAATAGTAACTAGCATAGTTGATCAACCATTTGTGTGGTGATTCACCTATAAACGGCTGGGACTGTCCATGATCGCCACACATGATAATTGCACTAAAAAATCAATCAATAAATGTCTTCAACATTTCTTGGATACTGTACAAATCACATCCCAGATAAATTATTATCGGGATATATTTCTCGCCCATTCGTAAGGATGTCCGTGCATCACCTCGCCCTCTAATGAAACTATGATACGTGCATGCGTTGAAACCACGTTGTCTCATCTCGCTGGCAAGCTGGTGTATTGGCATCAACACGTGTTCTTTCACTAGAACCACCTGGAGCATTCAAATTGGCCGTGCTGTATTTTGTGATTGGATCCTTTTGATTGTGATGATGAAATCCGTTATAAATTACCATTGCGATAATAAATATATGGTGACTTAACATCAGACGACTCTGAATAATTACGTATTTGTTCGTGTTTAATCGCCACGACCCCCAATTTACACCGCTGGTGTCTTCTGAGATAAATGAATCAAGAAGGTCCATTTTACAACATTTAATATGTAAAACAATCCATAGCGACTCTAACAGCGTCATTTGAAAAAAAGCAGTTGATCATCTCAAATGATTAATTGAGGAGAATTGTCGTCGTAGTAGATAATGAACATGTCAATAATTATTCCATCTCGTGTTGTTGCATTTCTCCGTGACACCAATAAAACCTTTGCCGCTGTATCCTTGATGACAATATCTTATTCTGCTGGATCCATAATTAATCTTGTACAACGACGTGATGTCGCTGATATGAAATGCGAAAAAAAATCTGCATATTTCGCTGTCATTTTGTGGTAAGCAAACTTGTTTTTGTTGTTTGTACAAAATTATCGCAGAGATTAGTCAACTATGTGAGAATCTTAGCATCGAGCATGTATCGTAATAACACTATTGCAACCCAATCACGCTGAAGTTTTGTGCAACTGTCGTTGCGATTTACACTGGTATCCGGTTTATTAAAGTGTCTACCAAACCAGATAGGTATAACCGGATGATTACTCGCTGAAAACTCGAATGATTCAATCTCTGCAAATCCAGTAAGATCGATATATGGTAGTGGCCCGTTTATTGCAACTCGAGTCAGTTCGTGTGTTGGATGACCGAATCGCTCGAGATAACGATGACACTTGCCAAGTCTAAGAAACGTTGCCGGATAATCTGCAACATTATCAGCCAAAATAATGTCAGATGAATCGTGTTTTATGTTCCCAAGACCACCATGACCACACTCAACACAAGAGTGTGATACATCATCGATAATTTCTTTCGATGTTGGACGCAATGGATTTTTTTTTTGTGCGATGTGAGATGCAACATAAGAATTAATAAAACTATTAACGAGTAAATCATCGTTGTCACCGTCATATTTTAAAACAATCTGTTTCATAGCATGTTGGAGCTATTCCTTCCGATGAAGAACCCCAGATGGCAAAAGAAACTGATCAAGTGATGCGTCGTCGAAGCTATTTCTCTGTTCACCCCCTGTGCTGCTAGACTGTATTTCATGTGCTCAGTAAGCCAGTATACACATGCAGTATAGAGACCGAGCTACATTTAGTGTATACATGTAGTACTCTGTGACGGGGCAAATTTCTGGCGATCTATCTTGAACCCATTAGCTGAGACCAGAGAACCATTAATTAGATTTCAAGAGAATTGACTCGAATCAATCGTCACACTGCCATGCGGAATGTCATTTCGAGGGGAGAATGCTATCCTTAATTAAAGCAACTGTTTGGACACCAGCCAGACAGACTATTAGGCGCACAGTAAACGTTATTTTCAGGGTAAAGCTATCACAATTGAAAAGTTGCAGAAACTCTGTAATTATCAAACTACCCGGTAAAGCTGACCACGATTTTTGGCGCCACTGAGGAAGGGACCGAGAGATTTGACTGAGTGGTTACGCTAGTTAAGGGGGCGTGTTTCTCACCCAAAATTTCATAGGTTTTATATCTCCTCATCGGAAATTTTAATCAGTCTAAGCTTTTTCTGCATGGAAAAACAATATTGGAGACTCCGAGGAATTTGCAAGAAATTTCCTCGTAAAAAACAAAAAGTGTTGTCCTAGCAATCAGACGAACAGTTTTGGATCGACGTTTGCAGAAAAGGTGATGTGACAATTCCCATGTAATTTGTTGATGCAATATATACATAATGCTTTGCTGAATTTATTTGTATTTGCATGAATGTTGTCTACTACACTCGTATAATAATGTGCTTTTTGAAGTATAACGTTGTTAAGTTATGCATAGGAAGTCGTACATTAATCTGTAAACTGTACGATAAGTTTGACGATTGTTTAATTTGATGTCATGTTTGCATAAACATTAGGTTTTAAGAATTGAATGCATTACTTTCCTTAATATGATTACGAGAATCCACGAGACTTCACCTAATTGAGAAAATTTCACGTATCATTAAGAGCGAGTGTGAAATAACGTGACTGATTGCAAATGTATTTCGTTTATTCGCTGTGTAACTTGGGGCGAGCTCAGAAACGCTAGGTTTCGTGTGGTCTGTGTTACCGAGTGATGTTAATGCGTGACGAATTAGCCATTTGACTAACTTTGGTCATTATAGGACATGAGGAGTTGATTGATAGTCTTAGTATCTGTGTAGCACTGATAAAAATATCTAATAACGAACAGGGTTAATGCAAAATCACCGGTATCATAAATAGCAAGAAATTTACGGTATCTCTATTTATATTTATTAAAAAGGGAGAAAATAGCCTTGAACATGCAGTCTTGAGAAGGGAACCTGAGAGTGCAAACTGAGACAGGAAAATCTGAAAAGTGGAATCTGAGACGGATTGTTGAGAGTGGAATCCGGAGATCCAGGCATCTGAATAGCTACAGTGGAAGTTGAGCGAACCAGAGAACAGTTTATAAAATTATACAAGACATTGACTTCGAGTGTTTACTCAGTCCTATGATGAACTACATCTATCAGTAAACAGATCAGCTATTTTATTTGAATTCATTTGTGCTTTCCTTTGTATATCGCGAAAGTTTTTGTTTTCTAAAAGCTGAGATATTTTTCATGTATAATGCAGTATAGAGACCGAGCTAAATTCAGAGTATACATGTAGTACAGAGATGTAGAAAGAGATGCATTGATAGGAATTAGTTTCCTTGTAGAAAGAGATGCATTGATAGGAATTAGTTTCCTTGTAGAAAGAGATGCATTGATAGGAATTAGTTTCCTTGTAGAAAGAGATGCATTGATAGGAATTAGTTTCCTCGTAGAAAGAGATGCATTGATAGGAATTAGTTTCCTTGTAGAAAGAGATGCATTGATAGGAATTTGTTTCCTTGTAGAAAGAGATGCATTGATAGGAATTAGTTTCCTTAGAAAGAGATGCCAAGATCGGAATTAGTTTCCTTGTAGAAAGAGATGCCAAGATCGGAATTAGTTTCCTTGTAGAAAGAGATGCCAAGATCGGAATTAGTGTCCTTGTAGAAAGAAATGCCAAGATCGGAATTAGTTTCCTTGTAGAAAGAGATGCCAAGATCGGAATTAGTTTCCTTGTAGAAACAGTATAGAAGTTTTAAAAAAAAAATCATTTATGGTGATGATGAGATATGCAATAAGAGAAATCTCAGTTTCAAAGTTCTTGGTGAATATGAGAATTCTTTGAAATGTGGGAAATTTTTAGGTAATGGTAAATGGTCTGCTACATAAACTCAGTATGCTGATTTTTATTGTATCAGGTTATGCTCAAGTTAGTCACAATTTAGTTCAAGTTAGTCACCATTAGTTCAAGTTAGCCAATTTAGTTCAAGTTAGCCCCCGATTTAGTTCAAGTTAGACCCCGATTTAGTTCAAGTTAGCCACCAATTTAGTTCAAGTTAGTCACCAATTTAGTTCAAGTTAGCCACCAATTTAGTTCAAGTTAGTCACCAAGTTTGTCAAAAATGTGTTGAATCAAATCTGCGCTTTTCTCATTATAGGTTGACAGCTGTTGATGAAACCATGCACCCAGATTTGGAAACAAACTGCAGGATTATGCAAATGATGTTATTTGTAGGTCAGATAATGTAACATGTTGTTGCAGAGGATTCAATATATCAATTAAGAAGAGAAAACGAGAGAGAGAGAGAGAGAGAGAGAGAGAGAGAGAGAGAGAGAGAGAATAAAACTAGGATGTTTGTGGATAAGCTTTAAGTCTTTAAAGTCTGTCAATATCAATAAATCTACTATCATAGAACTAGTGCTAAACCTGGATAAATGTGATTCGGTGCGTACAACAGCTACCAGCTAACTAAACGTACTGGGTACAGTACAGTTCCAGATCTATGCCAAGGTTTTGTGGAAGGCAGGAGAGGACAGCTAGAGGAAAAATCACAGAGTTGTTTATTGAATGCATATAAATTGACTATATCAAAGATTTAAATAAGCAGCATTGGCATTATGCTCAGTAATATTGTTGTGAGTGTTGTCTCTGGGCAAACTCTTTCATGTTTGATGTGCAAAAATAAATTATCTATGCTGAAGAGAATACATGATGGAGTGTAATGGGAAGGATGGGATAAAAAGTTGGATAGACACATGGTGAATGCAATTCTAAGACCTGAAATGTTAACAGCATATCAATTTTCAAGATGCTAATTGATAGTGTACTGTATATAACACTGAGTATTCTCACTTGTAAAAACCTTTATTATTTAAATTGATGTCATGAAAAAACCTGTGAAAATAAAGTATGCAATGCTGTCAAGACAAAAATAAAAAAATGTACACAGGAAATTAATTAATAAATTAGAAACAAACATTGAACAAAAACACAAAAACAGAATAATGAAATGACATTTCAAAAATATCAACATCTTTTCTTTTTGTATTTGATTGTTTATCTTGCCTTAAATAAATACAATATTCAATTTAGTTCTGTTACTAAGATTTTAACATGCTGAAACACTAATTTACAAATAAACAATACTTGATTATCTCCTTATATCATTTCTGAAAAATGACTTTTCCTGAAGAAATGTAATTTCTCATGTAAATTAATTTCCTTGCCGAGAGGATACAATAACTAACAGCCCACACAGTACCATGACAGATTAATGATGTGGTGACAGGAAATAGGCTCCTTGTAGAACAAGATGCCATGATAGGAATTAGTTTCCTTGTAGAAAAAGATTCCATGACAAGAGTTATGTTCCTTTGTAGAAAGAGATTCATTGAAAAGAATTAGGTTCCTTGTTAGAAAGAGATTCATTGATAAGAATTAGGTTCCTTGTAGAAAGAGATTCACTGATAAGAATTAGGTTCCTTGTAGAAAGAGATTCATTGATAAGAATTAGGTTCCTTGTAGAAAGAGATTCATTGATAAGAATTAGGTTCCTAGTAGAAAGAGATTCATTGATAAGAATTAGGTTCCTTGTAGAAAGAGATTCATTGATAAGAATTAGGTTCCTTGTAGAAAGAGATTCATTGATAAGAATTAGGTTCCTTGTAGAAAGAGATTCATTGATAAGAATTAGGTTCCTTGTAGAAAGAGATTCATTGATAAGAATTAGGTTCCTTGTAGAAAGAGATGCATTGATAAGAATTAGGTTCCTTGTAGAAAAAGATGCCATGGTCTGGAGATGCATTAAACCCATTACCAAATGGTTGTAAGCCAGTGACTAAACTACAATGTGAAAGATACATCATTACACACAGTTGACTCTGTGTAAGGTCAAAACCACAATGTGAAAGATACATCAAGATACACTGTACAAAGTTGACTCTGTGTAAGGTCAAAACCACAATGTGAAAAGATACATCAAGATGCAATGTACAAAGTTATCTCCCTGTAATAGTACTTAAGGTACAAATCAAGTAGCAAACAAAAAGATTGTAATACAAATGTCAATCAGGCATGAAAATTAAGTCTCAGTGACCTGGTTGATGCACAGTTGAGTTGAGATGCATCCACATGCCATTTTTTTATGTAGATAACATAGGATTCAAGATATTTTATGTGTAATACACAAATACCTGAAAATATATTAAGTCACTCTAGCAATAAAAACTGGGTGATCTACTTTTAAAATGGTGAAATTCTCTGTTTCAGATGCATCTACACATTGATTTTCAAGAGTGCTGTGAATATAGGGTGCCAATTATTAACAATGTAATTAATTTATAGTTAAAAGTCACAAAGTTTGAAATCAAATCACAGTGACCGAGTTTAAGTATGGTAGAGTTGCTCTTCTCAGGATGCATTTACACCAATTTTCCATTGTGTAGGTAAAATATGTTTCAGGAATGCCAATGGCTGAAATTACTAAGTTAATAAAGCATGAAAATAATTAATCTAGTTATGGATTTAAACACCAATTTTCATTCGTGTAGGTAAAATATGTTTTAGGAATGCCAATGGCTGAAATTACAAAGCTAATAAAGCATGAAAATAGTTAATTTGGTTATGGATTTAAATAGCAATTTTCATTAATTTAGGTGAATAGGATCCAAGATATTACAGGTGTACAGCATCTGAAAATACAACAAAAGTAAATTAGGTCACAGTAACCTAGTCTTCATGCTTAAATTATTCTCTTTGAGAGGCACCCATATATCAAGTATGAAAGTCACTCAAGTGTACAATTTAAATTAGTTATCTATTTTGGCATGGATAAATTACATAATTTGTGAATTGCTAATTTACCTGAATGTAGGTGAAAGATGTTCTAGGATACTAGGATTTAATAAGTGAATAAACATTAGCATATCACTGTACCAATGAGTTAGGCAATATATCCACTCTAATATTTGCTGGCAAGGTGATAACATATTCTAAAGTACCCATCAAGAATGAATTCAATCCTGCAATGGCTTTCTTTTTTCTCTACCATAATTTCTTTTGCTGAAAATATCCTGAGAACAACAAAAATATAGTAAACCATTTAATATCACACACCAAATCATCCTATATTAATTTGCAGCACTCCAAAACAAATATCAGTGGTTGTTATTGACATGTCACTCAATCCATAAGCTAAATATAAAAACTTGCAAAACAAGATAATGTCAAAACATGTTTTGAAATAACTACAACAATGGTTCTAAAACAGATCTAAATTGTGAGCAAATAATTACCTATGAGTAATATTTTTTTTTTAAAGAAATATGTTTTTTTCTGTCAAAAACAATTTGGTTCATCAAACCTTAAAATACAAAAAATGTTTAAAAAATAAAGCAAGAAAAAAATAAAACAAGAGAGAAATAAAACAAGAGAGAAACAAGAAAAGAAAAAGAAAACAGAAAAGAAAAAGAATAATAAACTAATATTGAAAAGATCTGTACAATAAACTAGTATTGAAAAGATCTGTACAATAAACTAGTATTGAAAAGATCTGTACAATAAACTAGTATTGAAAAGATCTGTACAATAAACTAGTATTGAAAAGATCTGTACAATAAACTAGTATTGAAAAGAGCTGTACAATAAACTAGTATTGAAAAGATCTGTACAATAAACTAGTATTGAAAAGATCTGTACAATAAACTAGTATTGAAAAGATCTGTACAATAAACTAGTATTGAAAAGAGCTGTACAATAAACTAGTATTGAAACGATCTGTATAATAAACTAGTATTGAAAAGATCTGTACAATAAACTAGTATTGAAAAGATCTGTACAATAAACTAGTATTGAAAAGATCTGTACAATAAACTAGTATTGAAAAGATCTGTACAATAAACTAGTATTGAAAAGATCTGTACAATAAACTAGTATTGAAAAGATCTGTACAATAAACTAGTATTGAAAAGATCTGTATAAAAAACTAGTATTGAAAAGATCTGTACAATAAACTAGTATTGAAAAGACCTGTACAATAAAATAGTATTGAAAAGATCTGTACAATAAACTAGTACAGAAAAGATCTGTACAATAAACTAGTACAGAGAAGATTTAGACCACTAACCTTAATATCAGAGTGCTGACTACCAACTTGTTTACTGTAATGCAACTAAGAACAAACTTTTAGGGAGTCCAGGTACCTGAGTTTGGCAGAGTGATGGACCAGTAATCAATGGGTCACAGAAATAATTATGTCTAGACCTGACAAGTTTGGCTGCCTTAACTTGTACGCATAAAGGAACTTAACTTGGCAGGATATAGTTATTCATGTGTTATAAGTTCCAAGATGGCAAATTTTTCAAATTCATATGTGCATGTACAAGTCACTGGATTCATAAGGTCAATAAAGTATAATTAAAATGCAAGTACTGACCTGACTGACCTCAGATTTTACTGCAAGGTGATTTAGGTCTGGTTTGAAAACTCCTCCATAAAGCACTGACATGTTGGTGATCTGATTGTATCCATTTCATTCATAACCAGTCACATATTGAAAAAAGTGCTTACATGAAAACTCCATGTCAATGCTGCCATTTGTAAAAGAGCTGTAATATATTAACATGGTATAAATGGTCATTCTGGTATGATGGAGGTCAGATTTTGAAACATTTCATTCAATTACACAATTTGATAGAGCATTTTCTTGAAAACCCCATACTGATGCGGTCATCGATTCAGGCGAATCAGCAATAACTAGATTTTCAAGCAGACACAAATATTGGATGTCAGATCAGTACCATTTTCATTAAGTACTAGCTACATACAAAACCTTTGTAAAGCCATAATCCATGTTACTACTGCCATTAGTTTTGCATATCCATTTACTATCATCTTTATTTAATATGAGGTCTTTTAGAGAAAACCCCCATTAATTCAAGAAGATGCCATACTGGATTTTTATGAAAGTTTAATTGTAATCCTTCCAGTAGCTTATGTGTATCGTTAACAAACACATTCTAATGGATGGACAACTAGTGGACAATGGAGGATAGACACTAGGCTATTTACATAAGCTCATGTGGTCTATGACCAGTAAAGAATAAATTAACATTGCATAAAATTCAGCCTTACTGACCAGCTTTTGAAATACTGAGTTACTAATTATGCTTCATGTCATATATTAAACAGCTTCACAACAAGCTATTTTTTGGCATGTCTGACATACTCTTTCTTAAATGCATATACATACATGTACCAATTTTGACAAGATTATGTGAAATTGGGTCTGATACATCAAAGTGTTACAAACATCTAAAGAATACAATGAATACACAGCAATCAAGTGAACACAGGTACAAACAGACAGACAGACAGGAAATGTGATTCATCCCCTATTTGTGAGGGGATTTTACAAATTCTGTAATCAAATTCTAGCATCAGATTCTAAAGACCTGCTTTTACTTAAACAATATGAATACTACTATTAAGTCACAAGAAATAACAACAGTTCAGAGTAATTACTTAATGACAACAACAGTTCAGAGTAATTACTTAATGACAACAACAGTTCAGAGTAATTACTTAATGACAACTCTTTCATGGACAAAGAGGGTTACAAAATCTATTCAGTATGTAACAAAGTTAATTTAAGAAACAAACTCTAATTCAAATTTACAACACAATATAAGACAACAAAAGTTCAATTTATAGAATAATTTACATAAATTTTAAATTTAATCAAGCCAAAAATAAACTGTTGATGTATATTTATCATCAGCATTAATTAAGCATGGTCCAAAACTTAATTAATTGACAATCAGTGACAAAACTGGAACATAAATTTCTAGCATAACAAAATTTCAAACATATTTTGATTTCAGTGCCTTCTTAAGTTTTCCATAGATAAACATGTACAAATATTTGTAAAACTCATTTTTAGTTATAATCTCCTTTAACTTATTTTCCAAAATTCAATATGGCACTGTGCCTAGAAAAGACACAAGTTTAGTTTTGTTGTACAATAATCCAGCAATAAAGATTTTGTACCATGTAACTGGATATTAGTAATGCATCATTTTCACTATCAAGTTTATGTAACGGTATAATCTACAAATTAGTAACATGTCAATGGCATGACATTACTGTAACTATGTGTATCATATTGTTATACCACAACAAGTGTCATATTGTTATACCACAATAGGTGTCATATTGTTATACCAGAATAGGTGTCATATTGTTACACCACACAACAGGTGTCATATTGTTACACCACACAACAGGTGTCATATTGTTATACCACATAACAGGTGTCATATTGTTATACCACAATAGGTGTCATATTGTTACACCACAATAGATGTCATATTGTTACACCACACAAGTGTCACATTGTTACACCACAACATGTGTCATATTGTTACACCGCAACAGGTGTCATAGTGTTACACCACACAACAGGTGTCATATTGTTATACCACACAACAGGTGTCATATTGTTACACCACAACAGATGTCGTATTGTTTTACCACACAACAGATGTCATATTGTTATACCACAACAAGTGTCATATTGTTACACCACATCATGTCATATTGTTATACCACAACAAGTACAAATCATCATATGTTTATGAAATGGTGTACTTGAATATATGTATAGCATCAATGGTAGTTGTTGTTGTTGTTGTAGGTTTTGATTCCATTTTTCAGCACACAATAGACTATACACGATGGCCAGTATTAATGGTGGAGGAAGAACCCAGGAAACCCCAAGAAAGAACCACCGACCCAAGAAAAGCTACTGGCAAGTTTTCTCACATACATGTACTAACATCGGACGAATCTGAGACTTGAACCCATGCAGACAGAACTGAGATGGCAGTGATCCATAATGGAGAGCGTTTTAGACCACTCAGCCAATTGGGGCCCCTTATAGCATCAATGATATGACATTACAGTAATTATGTCCCATATTGTTTTACCACAACAGATGTGATATTATTAAACCACAACAGAAACATTAGAAGCTTCTGACATAAAACAATGTTATTTTCAAAGATTTCATGAAAATGAATTATGTGGTTATAAACTCAATCTGTTAACTTTCTGAATAATTCCAATTTTTTTCTATCAAAATAAAGAAAGGGTCCTCTCCTCTCATGAATCTCATTTAAGATGACCAGTAAATTTTAATTTAAACTGAACAATAAAATAGTTCATTTAAATTGATTACTAAAATAAGATTGTTTTTTTTATATATTGCATAATACTTAAAAACTAAATTTCCAGAGGAATTCTATAATTCAGTAAGAAATTAGGATATATGAATAGGCTAAAAATGTACATACATACGGAAATTCTAACCATAAAACTACTGTACCTAAATTTGTACATACATACCAAAATTCTAACCATAAAACTACTGTACCTAAATTTGTACATACATACCAAAATTCTAACCATAAAACTACTGTACCTAAATTTGTACATACATACCAAAATTCTAACCATAAAACTACTGTACCTAAATTTGTACATACATACGGAAATTCTAACCATAAAACTACTGTACCTAAATTTGTACATACATACCAAAATTCTAACCATAAAACTACTGTACCTAAATTTGTACATACATACCAAAATTCTAACCATAAAACTACTGTACCTAAATTTGTACATACATACCAAAATTCTAACCATAAAACTACTGTACCTAAATTTGTACATACATACCAAAATTCTGGGGCCCTGAGTGACCAAGTGGACTAAAGCTCTTTCTGTTATGGATCATTGTCATCTCACCTCTGTCTGCGTGGGTTCGAGTCTAAGATTCGGCTAATGTAGTTATGTGAGAAAGCTTGCGTCGATGGTTCTTTCCATGGGTTTTCCCGGGTTCTTCCTCCACCAATAATACTGGCCGCCATGTTTAGCCTATCGTATGCTGGAAAATGGCATTAAACCCTACAACAGCCAACCAAAGTTCTAACCATAAATGTACTGTAATACAATGAATGCATACATGGGCTGAATAACAAAATGAATGCATACATGGGCTGGACAACAAAATGAATGCATATATGGGCTGAATAACACAATGAATGCATACATGGGCTGGATAACACAATGAATGCATACATAGGCTGGATAACAAAATTAATGCATACATGGGTTGAATAAAACAATGAATGCATACATTGGCTGAATAAAACAATAAATGCATACATTAGCTGGATAACACAATGAATGCATACATGGGTTGAATAAAACAATGAATGCATACACTGGCTGAATAAAACAATAGATGCATACATTGGCTGGATAACACAATGAATGCATACATGGGCTGGATAACACAATGAATGCATACATGGGCTGAATAAAACAATGAATGCATACATTGGCTGGATAACACAATGAATGCATACATGGGCTGAATAACACAATGAATGTATACATGGGCTGGATAAAACAATGAATGAATATATAACTGGATAATACAATGAATGCATATATGGGCTGGATAACACAATGAGTGCATACATTGGCTGGATAACACAATGAATGAATATATAGGTGGATAACACAATGAATGCATACATTAGCTGGATAACACAATGGATGAGTATATAGCTGGATAACACAATTATGTTATGAGATACCACCTATCTTGAGAGGCCATATCTGTTTGGCAAATGGGGTGGTCTTTCAAGACAGGCTCTACTGTAATAACAATGAATTCTCTGTTGGCAACATGTTTAATAACACTCCTCATTTGAGAATTTTTTCTCACAGACAGTAAATGAAAGAAAGACAAGAGTCATATTGAATTTTTAAATGCAATACAAAATTCCAAGATGAAAAAGCACAAATGCAGAATAATGACTAATAAATTAAATCAGGTGAAATATTAAAAATGTGTTCCTGCAAAGCAAATTTGATTAAACTTTACTGTTTGGAAAAATGAAATGCTGCACAGACATGAAATGTTATACAAACAGTAAAACATTTGATTCAAGGTTATTAACTCCTGCCAACAAAGTTTGTAAAAGTGTTTAAACAAAAAATAATCAATAAAGAAATTAAAATAAATACGTTTTTTTTCCCTGTACTCCAATGATAGGAAAAATTACATTGTGAAATGGAAGTTATAGCTGTAATGGCAAATGAAACAACTACTGTTAGAGAAAAAGACTATCTTGTATAACGGTTTTCCTATTTAAAAAAATGTTAATTTAAAGCCTTTCAAGAAATTTCTTGGCATCTGGAAGGAAAGATCTACCTTTGATTTGTCAAATAAAGTGCAGTTATGATTATCTATGCCATTTTTCATATCTAACTTATTTCATACATACAGTTGTAAAAAAAATATGTTTTTGTACTTATGTATTTAATAATGAAATACTTTTTCTTATTAAAAACTTTAAACATTTAAAAAGTATTTAATGAATAACTTGAGAACACGTTAATTTAACCTTCTACACCATGGCATGTTTCACAATCTTTCAAAATCACAAAAACGAGATATCCCTGTGACCTCCTTTTCTACCAGGTAAATAGCACTCTCCAATATAAAAATACACATTCATTTCATGACTGTATTTATAACAGTGTCTGAAAAAGTGAGCCTTCATATAAAATTATCAAGTACATCAATAGGATACCGGTCTAAATTTGAAATAGAGTCAGATTTGCATTGTTACACAAATGATTCCACAAATTGAGGAAGAAAACAGTTTAAATCCAACCTCAATCAAAAATGAGGTAAAGCTTAATTAAACATTTAATATTTTCTATCTTGATTCCACTTGATTCCAAAAATACGAAATGTGATATCAGTTGTTGTCTTGACTTGACTTGATTCCAAATACAAAGTGTGATATCAGCTGTTTTCTTGACTTGACTTGATTCCAACAATACAAAGTGATATCAGTTGCTTTCTTGACTTGACTTGATTCCAAAAATACAAAATGTGATATCAGTTGTTGTCTTGACTTGACTTGATTCACAATACAAAGTGATATCAGCTGCTTTCTTGACTTGACTTGATTCCAAAAATACAAAATGTGATATCAGTTGTTGTCTTGACTTGACTTGATTCCAAACACAAAGTGTGATATCAGTTGTTGTCTTGACTTGACTCCAAACACAAAGTGTGATATCAGTTGTTGTCTTGACTTGACTTGATTTTAAATACAAAGTGTGATATCAGTTGTTGTCTTGACTTGACTTGATTCCAAAGACAAAGTGTGATATCAGTTGTTGTCTTGACTTGACTTGATTCCATATACAAAGTGTGATATCAGTTGTATTGAATCTTTTAAATTCTTCATCAAAGGAAAAAATGAGTTGGTCAATTAAACAAGTTCTTTGAAAGATTTTGGAAGTTATCAAGTAACTTGTTTCTAAAAGACATTCAAAGCTGTCCTTTACGAATAGGTGTTGTTGATGTGTAAAATGTTTATGGTCCTTTTTGAGGTTTTTATAATTCTGGGAAAAACATTTTACTTAAATGCCCATTTCCAGAATCTTTGAGAGCAACTATAAACTTTGACCTTGGCACAGGTTTTTTACACAAAAGGAAAAGTAATTCTCGATTTTGATCGTGTGAAGTGTCCCTGCTCATGATTCTTTCTAGCTCGGGCATTGTAATGACTTGCAATGATATCAAATGATCACACAACTCAAGGGCAGACAAGTACTTGACCAAATCAACAAAGTAGGTATTAAAACTAATTTCAAAACGAACTAGATCTTCTTCTGCTATTAGAGATTCTAGTTTTGACTGAACAGATGTGCTTTCTTCTTGTATGCAACTTATATCCTCCTGTTGTAAGTCAGATTCATTTCCAGTGACAAATGTGTAAGGCTGTATGGATTCAATTCTTTCTGAATGAGGGTACTGTTTGTACTGCTGTTCTGGTATTAACTCCAAATATTCATTGCTGCTCTGTGTGATTGCAACTGGATTGAGGTACCCATCAGCAATAATATCCAAGTCATCTCCTGTGACAGATATGAAAGACTGTACAGATTCATTTCTTTCTAGTGGACAGCATTTGTCTTTTTGTGGTTTCATTTTTTTTTCCTTCTTTTGCTCTTTTGGTTTAAACTCCCAATTTTCATCAGACCTCTCTAAAAATGGAGGAATGTATCCATCACCAGCCCCATCTTGTGTATCCACAGATAGAGTACAAACTTCTACCTGTTGCACAACAACTCGATACAGCTCCAATCCTACCCATAATTCCTTCTTTTGATCAGCAGATATATCTTCCTTGATTCTTTCATTCATCCCATTGGTAAAGATAAGAGAGTCCACAGTTCTCTCTACAGTCACCTGACCACTGCAATTCTGTCTTTCCAACACCTTAGAGCATACCCATTTTGGTACAGAATTGTTTGTGGCAGTGATAGTAAATAAGTTCTTATACTGTTGCTGCAACTGTTTTGGTTCTTTGTTGGTGATGTAGATTTTTAAGTGAAATCGACTGGGCAGCTCACCTTTACTGTCTTTCAGTGGCTCACAGAGAAAACTCATCTTTTGACCAATCATCAGAGATTTGCCTATGAAACATATGGCTGCTGGGTTTGAAGATACTGTTCTTACCTCATTCTTGCCATTAGCACAGAATTCCAGATTCATGCCTTTCATATCAGATACAACTGGATTGTCATCTGCGTCAGCTTGAATGAAAGCAAAATTAAAAGTTAAAATATTATGGTTAAAAATGTACAGTAGTAACTCATAGCGAAATTAGTTCCAAAGTCATGATCTATCATCAAGTCAGAAAAAATGACTATCAACTAAAGTTTAAGTATGCATTTTGCAGTGAACCTATCTGAGGCCATAGTTTGTCCACCTTGTTAATGCTTGCAGCATGCTACAATGTCAAATATCTGCTTGAATAATGATGAGTATATACTTTCTCCAGTCAGAATATATGGAAAAATTCCAAGAAGGAAATATGTAAATTATAGCAGGAATAATCAGGGAGGAATCTTATGCTATTAAAGATGTAATTTTTTTAAAGGAAACTTTTTGTCAATATTTTTATCAATTACAGCACCACAGTGAACGCTTTATAAAATTGACAACAGTAATTATCTGTGGTCAAACATTGTTGTCTTTTTTCTAGAACAGATACCTTTCTGCAGCAGCGTTAACTTGTGTCTCTGCCCATCACTAAAACTTCAAAGTGACCAGTCACAAAACCTTTTACATGCCCAAATGACTAGTCACATGACAGCATGGCAAAGTTCTCAATAACTTTCATTAAAAACATGTTGCCATTTTTATACATTACACCAAATACAAAACACTGTACTCTGACACAGGAAATCTGCATTATATACATAATTAGCAATAGTGAATTTTAATAAGACATGTTGAAAGATAAAAGACATCATCACCCCAAGAGAGCAAATTTTTCACGTATGTAACATATTAGGACAATCATAGAAAACATCCGGATTCAGATAAATGATGATACTGATACCAGAACTAAAGCTAGATGGTGACTTTGAACTGATGTCAGTATTAGGAGTGATAGCTAATAGAATGTTGATAAGAATGGGGACTTTAATCCGAGTACAACAAATGATCATGACTTTAATCTGAGTACAACAAATGATCATGACTTTAATCCGAGTACAACGAATGATCATGACTTTAATCCGAGTACAACAAATGATCATGACTTTAATCTGAGTACAACGAATGATCATGACTTTAATCCAAGTACAACAAATGATCATTACTTTAATCCGAGTACAACAAATGATCATGACTTTAATCCGAGTACAACGAATGATCATGACTTTGTTCTGACAACAGCACAAGTAGTGTTGGGGATTTTGATCTGATATCACAACTGGGAGTGGTCAAATGAATGATAGAAGTGATGGGGACTTTTATCGGATACTAGTGATGGAAGTGATGGGGACTTTGATCTGATACCAATGATGGAAACAATGGGGACTTTTATCGGATACCAGTGATGGAAGTGATGGGGACTTTGATCTGATACCAATGATGAAATTGATGGGGACTTTGACCTGATACCAATAATGAAATTGATGGTGACTTTGAGCTGATACAAATGTTGAAATTGATGGGGACTTTGAGCTGATACAAATGATGAAATTGATGGGGACTTTGATCAGATACCAATGATGGAGATAATGGGGACTTTGATCTGATACCAATGATGAAATTGATGGGGACTTTGATCTGATAGCAAAGATGAAATTGATGGGGACTTTGATCTGATAGCAAAGATGAAATTGATGGGGACTTTGAGCTGATAGCAAAGATGAAATTGATGGGGACTTTGATCTGATACCAATGATGGAATTGATGGGGACTTTGTTCTGATACCAATGATGGAATTGATGGGGACTTTGAGCTGATAGCAAAGATGAAATTGATGGGGACTTTGATCTGATAGCAAAGATGAAATTGATGGGGACTTTGATCTGATAGCAAAGATGAAATTGATGGGGACTTTGATCTGATACCAATGATGGAATTGATGGGGACTTTGTTCTGATACCAATGATGGCAGTGATGGGGACTTTGATCAGATACCAACGATGGAAGTGATGGTGACTTTGATCTGATACAAAAGATGGAAGTGATGGGGACTTCAATCTGATAACAGTACTGGGAGTGATGGGGACTTTGATCTGATACCAGTGCCAGGAGCATCAGAGACATTGATCTTACACCAGCATCGGGAGTAATGGGGACATTAATATGTTACCAGCAGTAGGATTGACGTGGCCTTTGATCCATTAACAATACAATGAGAGATTGTTGGTTTAATGATCATAAGAATAGGGACATTAATCTTTAACCAGTACAATGAGAGATTGTTTGTTTAATGATCATAAGAATAGGGACTTTAATCTTTAACCAGTACAATGAGAGGTTGTTTGTTTAATGATCATAAGAATAGGGACTTTAATCTTTAACCAGTACAATGAGAGATTGTTGGTTTAATGATTATAAGAATAGGGACTTTAACCAGTACAATGAGAGATTGTTTGTTTAATGATCATAAGAATAGGGACTTTTAATCTTTAACCAGTACAATGAGATATTGATTGTTTAATGATTATAAGAATAGGGACTTTAATCTTTAACCAGTGCAATGAGAGATTGTTTGTTTAATGATCATAAGAATAGGGACTTTAATCTTTAACAATACAATGAGAGATTGTTGGTTTAATGATCATAAGAATAGGGACTTTAATCTTTAACCAGTGCAATGAGAGATTGTTTGTTTAATGATCATAAGAATAGGGACTTTAATCTTTAACCAGTGCAATGAGAGATTGTTGGTTTAATGATTATAAGAATAGGGATTTTAATCTTTAACCAGTACAATGAGAGATTGTTTGTTTAATGATCATAAGAATAGGGACTTTAATCTTTAACCAGTACAATGAGAGATTGCTTGTTTAATGATCATAAGAATAGGGACTTTAATCTTTAACCAGTACAATGAGATTGATTGTTTAATGATCATAAGAATAGGGACTTTAATCAATAACCAGTACAATGAGAGATTGTTGGTTAATGATTATAAGAATAGGGACTTTAATCTTTAACCAGTACAATGAGAGATTGTTGGTTTAATGATTATAAGAATATGGACTTTAATATTTACTCCAGAAACTTCAAACAGTTCAAAACACAGCTGCATGAATCATCTTTAGAGTACCTCGATCAGAGCACACCTCACCACTGCTCTGTACCCTACATTGGCTATCAATTCGATACAGAATCAAACACAAAATTTGTTCTTTGTGCTATGTTTCAATGACAGACTCCAGTCCAACATACCTATCCAGCCTCACCCATGTGTATTCACCAGCTAGATCCTTACACTCTTCTTCTGATAATCGTATACTCATTTTTCCAAAGGTGAAAGCAAAGTTATATGGACAAAATTTGTTTGCACACAAGGGCCCGGCGACGTGAAATGAATTGCCCATTGAAATTAGACACAAAGGCACAGTGAGCCCTTTTAAGAGTGCTCTTAAGACTCACCTGTTTTGACTGCAGGGACAAACTTAGCGACCTAATCATGTTTTGTATCTTATATGTTTTCAGCATGTTTTTATGTTTTCCAATTTCATTGTTTTGTCATTTGTTGTTCTGTAGTGTAGTCATATCATTATTGATGGTGTAAAGCGCTCAGAGCTTTGAAAGATTAGGCGCTATGCAAAGTCCTCATTATTATTATTATTATCACTCTTCGGTGATTATGTAACCAATATATTTGAACTGACCCACTGTTTCCAGTTCCTGTCCTCTGACTTTAATCCTGGTTGAGATTTATTTGCCACTATTTGTCATCAGCTTTGTCTTCTCTGTGCTTATCTCCATGTCAAATCTTAAAGATGTTTCATCCAGGCTCTTCACTAAGGTAGCAAGCTCATCTTCATTGACTGCCAGCCCATCAATGTCATCTGCAAAGCGTAGGTTGGTGATGTTACGCCCTCCAATGCTGATTGTCCAACAGTGGTTTTCCAGGGCTTCGTTCATGATGCCCTCTAAGTAAATGTTGAAAAGCGTGGGTGACATGAGACGGCTTTGACGTACTCCAACTGTTGTCTCCCGTACAGAAAAATCTCACCAATTCACATGAGCTTCTCATAAGCTGCACATGAGAACCATGTTAGAAACGTATGCAAATTGGGTAGTTTTTGCAAGCTCATGTGTGCAGTTTGTTAGATCTTGTGAGCCATGGAAAAACTAACCGAATTCTCACATGTGCGGAGTTTGCTCACGTGAGAATTTGAATCTTCACATGAGAAAGTTTAACTTAGAAAACATTCTTTTCCATTACATCTGACCATGTTTCAAAATAAGGCAGAGTTCTAATTTCTCATGTGAGTTATCACGTGAGAAATTTGGACTTTGATTCTGATCAAAGTATCGTCAAAAAGACATCGTTTCTGTTTTGCAAATCTTGTTACTTTGTTGTTTTCATATATAAAAAATCTGTCAATTTATTTAATGACAGTGCGTTTGACTCTTTACCTTGACCCAAGAATCATCTCTTTGGACTGCAAAAGTATGTACACGTTGTAGCATGAAGATGTGGTCTTAAAAATAACAAATAAACTCGTAACGGTTAACCGAAAAGTAAAATTCTGATGCATGCCAGATACCGGAAAACATATTTTTGTGACAGCTTTGTCTCGCACATGCATAGTTTTACTCAAATTAAGCAATAACCAGATATCTTATAATTTTCTGACATTGTTTATACAAGTATCAATGACTTTGTTTGAACATTGTTTATACAAGTATCAAGGAATTTATTTGAACATATTAATGTACGTATCACTATTCATAAAACAAAAGACTCTTCAAAACAAACTTGGCATTGAAGTCTCGTATAACCGATTACGGGATAACTCGGCCCATAGCAGAGTCGGCACACTAACGTTCTCGGCCCATAACGAACTCGGCCCAACCAAATCGGCCCATAACGTACTCGGCCCATTTACGTACTCGGCCCCATTACATACTCGGTCCACGATTTATATAATAGTAATGTTGATGTAATGTTTTATTTTTCAAGTCATTTCATTTTTTCTTTTAATCTTTGTACGTTTCTTTATGCTTAGTGCATCTGTGCATGATTTGTAAACTTTAATTAACTTCACGGAAAACAAAAAAAAATATTAAAACCATTGATATTGTTACTTTTTAATCCAGTTAAAATCGGCAATAACAATAAAGTTTTAAAAAAATTTGCTAGAATAAATATAAAAAGCTTCATTTTGCTAACCATTGATGCCGGATAATATTGTTGATGCTGGTGTGAAACTTAATCTCCCACTGTCAACCTATCTGATTACATGATGAAAGGATGGGCTTTTTGGAACCAATTAGAGTGTCCTGTGGGGCATGGATCATCCCATTCTACTGTATGTACATCAAAAATGAACTACAGCAATATTAACTAACTTACGAAAGACACAAATTCTATTATATAGGCCAGTTGTTAAGAAATATCTGATAACGAAAATACAATTTATTTGATTTATAAAATTAAGTCATACTTGAGTGAATATGTATACAAAGGCACGTAAAACAAAAAGTTTACGAACAGTCCGCCCTCTTTGGCGCCTCAAACGAACTCAACGGATGCTGCTCGCTGGCCTGTAGTGTACATGTAGAAGAGTACATTTGAACCAAGAGACTGAATTTCGCGCGCGGGCAACGTTTAGCAAGGACCACGCTGCTTAGAAAGAAAGTCACTTATTGTTCTCCTGCAACATGTTCGCTGTTATATATTTCTATGACGACAAGAGTGTGGACAATGTTAACAAAAATAAAATAAAATCAACCTCTAGTGATTTCCACGTCGGTACTGATGTTAAAGTCCAGTACGAAACAGAAGACATCGATGAAAGTGGGAGGGATATTAGAAGATTTCAGGATTATGAAGGACTGGTTCTTTGCCTTGAAAAAGGTAAGTGACGTTTACTCATGTCGTTCTACTATTTTCACATATGTTATGCTCAGTGTGTGGAAAAGGGATACGATTAAATCAGAATAATTCATGCTCTCAGACCCTCTATTCAGACGTACGGCGACCGATCAATGCATTAGGGACGAGTCCTAAATATTCCGAATGATGTAGACTCTGCTAAACATAACATATATATATACCCATCAATACCATTACAAGTTTGGCGGCTGATTTATCGGACTACAAAATGCCACGACCATAAAAAAAAAGGATTCCTTGGTATCTATTTTGTATGGCGGCCATGTACTATATTTTACAATGACTTCTGTCATGTTTGACGTTCGCTAGTTCGCTAACAATATTCGTACTGCGACCAGCGTCTGTCTCAGTTTGGATTACAATAATTATGATATGGTGTGCAATTAAAAATTAAAGGCTAGTTCGTGAATTAGCGGTTTTCCCATGAGATAAAAATGTTGATAATTCGATTTTACTGTAACATTGCAAAATTTTGATTTAAATAGACAGCCAAAACATAAGTGTAGAAATATCACCACCAACATATCAGTCACTGCAGATGAAACATGATGCAGATATATCATGCAAAAGATTCAAGATCGAATACCACTCAAATTGTTTTTTTATTTTTTTCATTTTTAGTAAATATGTACAAGGCATCTTGAATTGAGAAAGAATTATGTTACTCGGATTTACTTTGTGAATGTACATTTTCAGGCCAAAAAAAAAGTAAATACATGTTTCCAGTTGGCCGACGTTCCCTGTTTCTCGTTGCTGACCCTAGCACTTTTCCCCACCCCCACCCCAATTTTTTTTTTTAGTTAAAAAAAATTACATTGCCGAAATTGATTTGTGCATCTAATTAGCCGGTTCTGCCCAGTACTTTCAAGCGCTTGAATTATTATTTTGGAGAAAATAAATTCTCCTGGAAGTGTAGGAGAAATATCCCTGAGGATTATTCCAGAAATATTAAACGTATGGAACATACAGATGTGATCTGCAAGCATCTGAACAGCGGGTACAGTTTATCAGTTTTGCTTGGGAGCCATGGTAGCTCAATTGATAGAGCATCAGACTTAATCGAAGGGTTGCGTTTTCAATACCTGCTTGGGTCAGGCTCAGTCAGCTGCCTCAATGTGTCCTATTTCCTCAGTGTGAGATAGCCAGTAATGTGTTGAAAGTGCCATTTAAACCAATAATAACTGTGTTTTGCTTTTGCCTTGTCCAGTGAATCTACACCAGTTCCTTTTTACAAAATATCACAAATGCATTCCTTTTTACAAAATATCACAAATGCAAAAATAGGAACAAAACAAACTTGCACTAAGTTTTTCATTTCAATTTCAGATTTTATTTTTCAACAGTTCAAGACAGACCCAGCTAACCTAAATTCAATGGTAAACAGGAAGTGCCTCGATTCAAAGAGAAAAATTTCTAAATGAATAATTTTGCAGACTGGCATGTGACTGTGTACATGATGAAAGACTCGGAAGCAGTATTGTTAATTACATGCTTCGTTTGCGTTAAATTTTCTGGAACATTGAAGAATGGTCTTCATGTGAAGCCATGAATTTCATACAGATTTGGAACTTTAAAGGTCAAATGAAACGATTTTTGATCTTCAAATTTAATAAGTAAAATGATTGATTATTATTTTGGAAGTAAAAAAAACCTAATGAAATTAATTAAATCAATGTCGGGTGCACGTACCCGGTCATCAAAAGTCGAACGGTGCGCAAATATGACCTGGCTTACTTCCCCTGAATTACCTCTTCTGCTGACGTCATACGTGTCATACAATTGTAAACAATATACGGCGTGGGTAGCAAGATAACAAAATGGATTATGTTTCTGATGAAAGTTCGACAGATTGTGAAGAAATGCCAGACTTGACTTCGACGAAACCGTCAATAACACCATATATGTTTGAACCAAGATTATCTTCGGTACAAAATGTTTCAAACAGAGACACAAGCTCTGAGTCTGACTCGGACGACAGTCACCTTTCGACCGAAGAGAATGAAGACTCCTTACTTGACGAAGAGGTTGATGAAGTGAATCTTTGGTAAGATTTCTAACAAATACTTATATTATAAACAAAATGCAATCGTTTTTTTAAAGTATTCGGTTACTGTTTTGCTCGTTTCAAAAAGAGTTTAAAAAGGGGGGGGGGATGATGTTTTGTTTTCAGACTATTTCCCTGCATGTGTCTAAGGACCTTACATTGTATATAATGTGCATATTTTTATTCACATCTGCTTGAAAAAATTTAACTTAAAAAGTTCATCCGTATTGTCACCACAAATATAATGTTGATCAATGTGTTAGTGCATTTTACAGTTTATATGTAGATCTTGGAAAAGGTAGATTTTTTAATGAGAATAAACTGATTTGGCACACTACTTTAGTATATTCTTTTAATTGTTGCAGGTGTTCTTGTCAACACTGCATGACAATGCAGACAAGAAGTGAGTCAAAGTGTTGCAAAGACACGAATATAGTGGATGGAAAAATGGAAGAAGCAGGAATTTCCTGCATAACAGAGCATGATGGTTTCCAAGCAAACTGTTTGAATGAACATGTTTTGGAAACATCTTGTTATGAGTATTTGGAGGAACATGGACTAAATGATCAAAATATACACGAGTAAGTGTTTTTACATTTGTTTTATTAAGGAATAACTCTTCAAGTTAAATAGTTCGTTTGCACCTTCTAGTAAACACTAAACACCCGGTCTCTTTTTCCCCCCAAATCAAGTTTTACCCTTTTATGTATAGTTTTCTTAATTTGTAGAAATAAAACACAAAACAACAGCTGTTTATAGAGGTTTTAATAGCAATGCAAAATAAATGTAGTAATAGATGATGAACATGACAGCAACAATAAAAATGAAATCAAATCAATTTAAAATAAATATATATACATGTATAAATGATTATTCATCTGTACATCTATGTGCCACATTCAATTTTAATACCTCTTCAATGATTTTAAGAATATTTTTTTTTACAGACTGTACAGATATATAGCTTATAGAAGATTTGTGCGATGGATTTACCAAAGACTGGGTAAAAAGCAAAGAAAGATCTTGCCATCATGTGTTGTGAAAGCGATAAGAGATAAATTTCCATCACAACAATATTGTGGATTTAAATATCGTAATTAACTTCTTAAAGAGACAAAACTGAACACAAATAATTTTAATTATAGTTTTAATTGAATCTTGAAATATGTCTATCGACTATTTCAATTTTTGACTGTCTTGGCAATGCCTGTGCCAGAGGGGCTGGTCTAACTTTGTCTTCTCTTTGTCTGGCATCAAAGGCTTCTGAATAGCTGGTGTACATTTCCCGTCTGATCAGAAGTTCATCAGAAGTTCATCAAACAAGTCATCAATATATCCTGCAAAACAATCAAATCAAACTGTTTATTACTTGAAACAAGAAGAATAGATTGTTAGATGTGAGTGCTATAATTTTTGTAAAAAATTAAACAAATAACTTATTGTATGTTTGTCTGGTTTTAATTTCTTTTGCAACTCCTTCTCCCTTTCGCCATTTTGGGAAGGACACTCGATACTGGTGACTGCCATCTAATGTCACCATCTGACCTCTATTTACATTCTCATTGAAATGCAATGCGGCAAGCAATAAACTATATTCCAGGCACAAAAGGTACATATATATATATTGAAAGGAAATTTACCTGAACAAGTTGAAGATCCAATATTTTCCCACTTTCAAGGTTCATGATGCTGTAAGACCCATATTTTGCTGTGTGTCCTGGAGAACAGCAGCGTGCATCTCCACCAAGTTTAATTTCACTCCCTCTGTTTTTGATTTCATCCAACATGTAGGACTGACTTAATTGCCAAACTGATGATACAATGGGAACAATATATGCATTTTGTATCGACATATATGTTCTCTGTGAAAAGCACTGAATTTTTTAATGCATAAACACATTCAGTACAGTTGTTGGACTTGCTCCTGCAAACATGATTGCTCCAGATAAAATCAAATTGCCTAAAGGCATAGTTCCTGACATAGGCTGACTATACCATCTGTAACGCCCTTCACATGTACAGCACATGTCTACAATTAAAGCTGTTCCAACAACTGTTTTCATTAGATCACTATCAGATGAATCCTTCAATACTTGTGCAAGTGTCTGCAAAAAATTTTAAAAAATAAAATAAAATAATTTAACATCTTTATTTAGCAACAAAATAAATAAATTATAAAGGAATTTACAAAAAAAATCTTTGTATTACTGAAATTGTTAATTGTGTCGATAGCAATTATTCATGCTAATCATAATGAATGAGCAGTTATTTACTGTATTAATTAGTGATTATATCTTTAGACATAGTCCAGACTCTCCTGCTGTGCTTATCTCATACATACAAACCCATTGTTCTTGGGTGAAATTTGAGAGATCTAGTTTATTTATAGATTCATATTAATGTTGAACATACAGTTTAATTTTAAAAAATAATGATTAGCAAAACAATTCAATTATAAATTTAAGAAAGGAAAAAAAATTACTTACTTCCATTCTTTTTCTTTTTGCTACTGCCCTCGATTATCGTTGTTTTTTTTTGAGTGAATCCGCGTTTTCACATCCTTGTTTTTTCGATTTAAAATCGAAAATTGATGGTATTGCATCTCGTTTTAGCTGTAGTTTTTTCAATTTGTAGCCGATTATCATTGCTAATGAAGGATCAACAACAAACTGGTCGTTGGTAAAGTGCTTTGCACAAAGCCTCGAAGTTTTCGATGGACTAAAATCTTTCCTTTTTATTCGGGAAATCCAAACTTTTCTCCGCTTTTCGTGTTTCGGAAATTCAAATAATCCTACCCCTTGACCTGACTCAGTTTTACAGTTAAAAGCGACGCAATACACCATTTCACTGCTTATCGATTCACACAGGTAAACTTGCTTGTAAACAAAGCTTGTTGTGGCACAAGTGACGTCATCAGCTAAGGGAAGTAAGCGATGTAAATATTATGGCGGGAAATATGTACCCAATCATTTTGATCGATATAAATGGGGTATGATCATATTTTTCAATCGGGGAAACGTTAAAAATGATTTTAAACACAAAACTGTACAACATTTTAAAGAAATCATATAACTCATATAAAATCGTTTCATTTGACCTTTAACTTGTATAGTGTGCTTGCTAAAATATGTTTATTTGCAGTATGTTTAATGATGACCTTTAAGAACTTTGATTATTTAATGCATGTGATACGATAATTACAATAATTGAAAATGTTATATGCATATATATATATATATATATATACACACACACACACACACACACACACACACACACAGTTTTCTTTTTGCTCATGCAAGAAACCTGGCTAAAACATCCATAACTGAACTCAAAGATGCTCATCCTTGTTAGATTTAAATATGACCTTGAAAGTCTCTAATGCTATTAAATTGCAAGTTTTATGATAGTAAACTGTTCTTTTTTAACTTTTGTCAAAAATGTACGTATTAAATACTAGTTGTTTTGGAGTTTTTTTTGCTTATGTGAGCAAACTCTTGCTCACGTGAGGAAAATTGTGCTCATATTAATTTCAGATCCTGCAATTTTCATGTGAGCAAAATCTTGCTCACGTGAGCAAGATGTATCACGTGAGCAACATCTTGCTCACGTGAGCAACATATTAACAATTCCTGCTCATGTTATTTTCAGATTTTGTTAGATTCAATTTCTCACGTGAGTTCTACCTAATTTGCATGTTAAAATGCACATGAGACTAACCTGTGTTAGATCTCACGTGAGAATCTCATGTGCAGAAGGGTAGGCAATTTTGGTGTGGGCTTGAACCAGTCCCCCATCGAAATCGTGAGCAATATCTGCGCTGGTAGCCTTGACATACCGTTGCTTGATGTATTAGTCAACTTTTGACCCATGTTGTACTTCTTCATTGTGACCAACAACGCCTCATGTCACACTCTGTCTAAAGCCATTTTGTAATATATGAACACATGATAGATGTCTTGTTGATGTTGCGAGTACTTTTCACACAGAACCCTGAGATTGAATATTTGTTATGTTTTGCTTCTTCCACTCCGGAACTCCACCTGTTCTTCAGCGATTATTTCTTCTGCTTGTGGTTTCAGTCTGTTCAAGATGATCTTCATCATCACCTTACGTTGCCTGATCAAACTGATAGTTCTGTAATTTTTGCACAGCTGGAGATTGCCTTTTTGGGGAGAGTTATAATCATTGACTGGGTCCACTGTGCTGACCATTCACCTGTCCGCCAGATCTTGGTGCACATTTCTGTCAGTAGCTCTATCACTTATTCCCCCCCCCCATTCTTAATAAGTTCAGCTGGGATGTTGTCTACTCTAGCTGCCTTCCCATTCTTCAGGGCTCTTATTGCTGACTCCACCTCTTCTTTGAGGATGGGGAATAGTGCATATCTCTCTTGGGTGACATTTTGGAATTAAACCACAATTTGGAATCCCAAGTTGCCTTGCTCTTTCTTGAGAAATTGCATGACTGTGTAAAGTGTCCATCTAGGCTGAGTGCCTGTTCTGCACCAGTTCCATGAGTGACTTTATAATAGAGATTGTTGACAGGGAGAGCTTTTAATCAATTTATAGGGACAAACACACTGACAATGAAACGAATAATAAATAAGTGTATAATGTGTATATTCGTGAAGAGGTTTCGATTTTCTGAATCAATTTTAAAGCAAAACAATAAAACTAACGCACAAGGTAATTATTTTTTTCATTACAATGTTAATATGGTTTGTGAAGTTAAATTTGGACAAATGTCTTGTGAGTACATGAATGAGTGATGCATTTACATATAATTATTATTATGAAATAGATATGAGTATTGGCATCTTAAGAACTGGTGCAATAAATGAAATGAATAACTTAATTTTAATGAAAAAACTCAATAAATTGTTATTTGTACATGAATCTATTTCAGTGACCATTGACATTTGTACATGAATCTATTTCAGTGTCAATTGACATTTGTACATGAATCTATTTCAGTGCCCATTGATATTTGTACATGAATCTCTTTCAGTACCCATTGATATTTGTACATGAATCTCTTTCAGTGCCCACTAACATTTGTACATGAATCTCTTTCAGTGTCCATTGATATTTGTACATGAATCTCTTTCAGTGTCCATTGATATTTGTATGTGAATCTCTTTCAGTGCCCATTGACATTTGTACATGAATCTCTTTCAGTGCCCATTGACATTTGTACATGAATCTCTTTCAGTACCCATTGATATTTGTACATGAATCTCTTTCCGTGTCCATTGATATTTGTACATGAATCTCTTTCAGTACCCATTGATATTTGTACATGAATCTCTTTCAGTGTCCATTGATATTTGTATGTGAATCTCTTTCAGTGCCCACTGACATTTGTACATGAATCTCTTTCAGTGTCCATTGACATTTCTATGTGAATCTCTTTCAGTGCCCATTGATATTTGTATGTGAATCTCTTTCAGTGCCCACTGACATTTGTACATGAATCTCTTTCAGTGTCCATTGACATTTGTATGTGAATCTCTTTCAGTGCCCATTGATATTTGTACATGAATCTCTTTCAGTGTCCATTTGTATGTGAATCTCTTTCAGTACCCATTAATATTTGTATGTGAATCTCTTCAGTGCCCATTGACATTTGTATGTGAATCTCTTTCAGTGCCCATTGACATTTGTACATGAATCTCTTTCAGTGTCCATTGATATTTGTACATGAATCTCTTTCAGTGTCCATTGATATTTGTACATGAATCTCTTTCAGTGTCCATTGATATTTGTACATGAATCTCTTTCAGCGCCCATTGATATTTGTACATGAATCTCTTTCAGTACCCATTGATATTTGTACATGAATCTCTTTCAGTGCCCACTGACATTTGTACATGAATCTCTTTCAGTGTCCATTGATATTTGTACATGAATCTCTTTCAGTGTCCATTGATATTTGTATGTGAATCTCTTTCAGTGCCCATTGACATTTGTACATGAATCTCTTTCAGTGCCCATTGACATTTGTACATGAATCTCTTTCAGTACCCATTGATATTTGTACATGAATCTCTTTCCGTGTCCATTGATATTTGTACATGAATCTCTTTCAGTACCCATTGATATTTGTACATTAATCTCTTTCAGTGTCCATTGATATTTGTATGTGAATCTCTTTCAGTGCCCACTGACATTTGTACATGAATCTCTTTCAGTGTCCATTGACATTTCTATGTGAATCTCTTTCAGTGCCCATTGATATTTGTATGTGAATCTCTTTCAGTGCCAACTGACATTTGTACATGAATCTCTTTCAGTGTCCATTGACATTTGTATGTGAATCTCTTTCAGTGCCCATTGATATTTGTACATGAATCTCTTTCAGTGTCCATTGACATTTGTATGTGAATCTCTTTCAGTACCCATTAATATTTGTATGTGAATCTCTTCAGTGCCCATTGACATTTGTATGTGAATCTCTTTCAGTGCCCATTGACATTTGTACATGAATCTCTTTCAGTGTCCATTGATATTTGTACATGAATCTCTTTCAGTGTCCATTTATATTTGTACATGAATCTCTTTCAGTGTCCATTGACATTTGTACATGAATCTCTTTCAGTGCCCATTGATATTTGTATGTTAATCTCTTTCAGTGCCCATTGACATTTGTACATGAATCTCTTTCAGTGTCCATTGACATTTGTATGTGAATCTCTTTCAGTACCCATTAATATTTGTATGTGAATCTCTTCAGTGCCCATTGACATTTGTATGTGAATCTCTTTCAGTGCCCATTGACTTTTGTACATGAATCTCTTTCAGTGTCCATTGATATTTGTACATGAATCTCTTTCAGTGTCCATTGATATTTGTACATGAATCTCTTTCAGTGTCCATTGATATTTGTACATGAATCTCTTTCAGTGCCCATTGATATTTGTATGTGAATCTCTATCAGTGCCCAATGACATTTGTACATGAATCTCTTTCAGTGTCCATTGACATTTGTATGTGAATCTCTTTCAGTGCCCATTGATAAATGTACATGAATCTCTTTCAGTGTCCATTGACATTTGTATGTGAATCTCTTTCAGTACCCATTAATATTTGTATGTGAATCTCTTCAGTGCCCATTGACATTTGTATGTGAATCTCTTTCAGTGCCCATTGACATTTGTACATGAATTTCTTTCAGTGTCCATTGATATTTGTACATGAATCTCTTTCAGTGTCCATTGATATTTGTACATGAATCTCTTTCAGTGTCCATTGATATTTGTACATGAATCTCTTTCAGTGCCCATTGATATTTGTATGTGAATCTCTTTCAGTGCCCATTGACATTTGTACATGAATCTCTTTCAGTGTCCATTGACATTTGTATGTGAATCTCTTTCAGTACCCATTAATATTTGTATGTGAATCTCTTCAGTGCCCATTGACATTTGTATGTGAATCTCTTTCAGTGCCCATTGACATTTGTACATGAATCTCTTTCAGTGTCCATTGATATTTGTACATGAATCTCTTTCAGTGTCCATTGATATTTGTACATGAATCTCTTTCAGTGTCCATTGATATTTGTACATGAATCTCTTTCAGTGCCCATTGATATTTGTACATGAATCTCTTTCAGTACCCATTGATATTTGTACATGAATCTATTTCAGTGCCCATTGATATTTGTACATGAATCTGTTTCAGTGCCTGTTGACATTTGTACATGAATCTCTCAGTGCCTCTTGATATTTGTACATGAATCTCTTTCAGTGCCTCTTGATATTTGTACATGAATCTCTTTCAGTACCTCTTGATATTTGTACATGAATCTCTTTCAGTGCCTCTTGATATTTGTATGCGAAACTCTTTCAGTGCCTCTTGATATTTGTACATGAATTTCTTTCAGTGCCTCGTGATCTTTATACATGAATTTCTTTCAGAGCCTGTTAATATTTGTACATGAGTCTGTTTCAGTGCCTCTTGATATTTGTACATGAATCTCTTGCAGTTCCCGTTGATATTGTTCACAAATCTCTTTCAGTGCCTGTTGTTATTTGTACACGAATCTCATTCAGTGCATATTGATATTTATACATGAAATTTATGTCAGTGCATGTTGATATTTGTTGATGAATCTCTTTAACTACCTCTTGATATTTGTGCATGAATCACTTTAAGTCAATAAGTGCTTGTTGATATTTGTATGTGAATTCTTTTCATTGCCTCTTTATATTTGTACGTGAATCTCTTTCCTTGCTAGCAAACATCTTTCGGCTAATACAAAATATCCAAAAGATGGATATGGCACTGTCCAAATGGAGACTTCCAAAGCCAGATCTACTACATCATGGTGAAGAAGCGCGTACAGTCCGGTGTAAACACTTCCTAGACTCAAAGCTTTCCTGGAGCTGACGTAGGACGTAGTCATGATCTAGTGATGATAACCTGCAGGCTACATGTAAAGAAGGTCAAGAAAGAGAGCCACACAAGAATAAAGTTTGATCTCGAGAAAGTCAAGGATCCGAAAGTAGTAGAAGCCTTCCAGGCAATGATTGGTGGCAATTTGCACCGCTCACCACCCTCGACACTGACAAGACCGACATGTATACATTGATCACCACCTTCAATAAAACAATGACCGAAACATCCAGCAAGATGCTTTATAGACATTGCCCAGCCAAGAAGCCATGTGTCACATTTAGGCTAACTATAGAGGCCAGACAGGGTCCATACAAATAACATGCATGTGACTCTCTTCTTTAGCTGGTTTATAAGATTGGCAAAAATTATACTTACAGTTTTACATCCTGAATTTCCTTACAATGTAATTTATTTATGCAAATCTGAATTACATGAGCCACATCATGGGTTCTCAAGCTTGATTACACATTTTGCAATTGTAATGCAATTTTGACTATATTTCCAAATGCAATTACATCCTCCTTACTGCGCTCAAAATGAAATAAACATTAATTTCCATAGCATTGTTTTAATAGCTTCAATTTAAAAACTTCATATTTTCCCCCACATTTTTATTTAAAACAGAAACACACTTACAGATGTCATCATGCGGCTACCTAGCTCCTTCAATCTGAACAAAATATGAACTCAGTTTTTTTTCGGATGGATATACTGCACTCCCACAGTCGTACTGTATTTCTATCCAAAAACCTGATTCATATTTTCCCATACATATGCAGTAAGCTATAATTGCTACAGAATATGTCTCCACCCACAGTAATTGTTAATACGTGTACTGTGATAATCTATGAACAAATAGATCTGTGCAATATTCTGTGATAATCAATTAACAAATAGATCTGTGCAATATTCTGTGATAATCAATTAACAAATAGATCTGTGCAATATTCTGTGATAATCAATTAACAAATATATCTGTGCAATATTCTGTGATAATCAATTAACAAATATATCTGTGCAATATTCCTTATTTAATGTCTTTGGGTTTGGCCATGTGTTTATCAAGGTTCACCCATTTATAAGGACATCATCACATTAAGATGGCTGCTAAATAAGAATTCAATTTTGAAAAACTTGTATGTCCTGAGACTTAGTGTGTATACAGTATTAATGATTTAGAGAATGCTGAAAGTGATGACACTGTATAAACAGGCCAGATTTTATGTTCAAATGCAATAAGCATTTGACAGTGATTTCTTCTCCTACCCACACACCTTACAAAATATCAACATTTTGATTAAATGTTAACAATCGGCATAGATTGTACCTGTATATCAACTGAAAAGAAAGCGTTTTGATAAAGTTTCAATTTTAAAAAAGTCCCCATGCAATTTCTGAAAAATAAAGCCTGACAACATGGAATTCCATGAATAGTTTGCACAGATCAAGTTAATGTGTGGATAGACACATGGATTGTCAGACAAATCAAGTAATGGATGTGTAGGAAGACTTATAAATAGTTGGACAGATTGAATGAACACTCCATATCTGTACATGTTTGTTGTCTGTGATGGGAGGATGGATGTGTGGCTTCAAAACATGAATGGTTGGATAGATCAAGTGAACAGTCCATATCTATAAATGTTGGTTGTCTGTGATGGGAGGATGAATGTGTGGGTGAAAAACATGAATGGTTGGACAGATCAAGTGAACACTACATATCTATAAGCAAATGTATGTACTATGAGGATTGATTTTCGGAAAGATGGCCGCCATCGCTTAACTGCTTGAGGAAGGCTCTTCCGATTTTTGTGCTATTTTTCATGACATATGTGCTTGTTGTCTATCTTCATACAGATCAAGTGAATGTGTGGATAGACACATTGAGAGTCAGACAGATCAAGTAATGGATGTGTAGGAAGACATATAAATAGTTGGACAGATTGAATGAACACTCCATATCTATACATGTTAATTGTCTGTGATGCGAGGATGAATATATGGGTGAAACACATGAATGGTTGGACAGATCAAGTGAACACTACATATATAAAAGCAAATGTATGTACTGTGAGGATTGATGTGTTGGTAGACACAAGAATAGTTAGCAGAGCTAGCGTACACAATACATTTTTAAATGCCAGTTGTCTGTGCTGGGATGAAGGCTGTGTGGGTAGATAGATGAATAGTTAGACAGATCAAGTGAACATTACAAATCTCCATGTATTAGTTGTCTGTGATGAGATGATCAATAGTTAGACAGATCAAGTGAACATTGCATATCTATAAGTAGATGTCAGTGCTGGGAGGACGAGTGTAGGTATAGAAATATGAATAGTTGGACAGATCCAATGAACACTTCATATTTATAAATGATAATTGTCTGTACTTGGAGGAAGGATATGTGGGTAGACAGATGACTAGTTGGACAAACTGAATAAACACTTCATGTCTATAAATGCTAGGTTTCTGTCAAGGGAGATGGATGTGTGGGAGACAGGAATAATTGGACAGAATGATCACTTCATATATATATATATATATATATATATATATATATATATATATATATATATATATAATGCAATTTTTCTGTGCTGTTAGGATGCATGTGTGGTTAGACACACAAATAGATAGACAGATCAAGAGAAGATAACATATCTATAAATGTTAAATTGAGATGATAGATGTGTGGGTATATACATGAATATTTAGACACATCAAGTGAACCCTACATATTAATAAGTGCTTGTTGTCTGTACTGGGTAGAATGTTTTGTAGCTAAATAAATGAACATACTGAACAAGTAAATTCTTTATATATCACAGCTGGAGTATAAACGCTGAGTCATACAGCACAAAACACTGGTTTTGAAAGAACTGTTAATGATTTTTCAAGGACTTCCACAGGTTTTCAAGAAGTATAATTGCTTAATAAAACTAAACTTGATCTATATTTTACCTAGGTACAAAATTATAAATAATAACAATGACCCTACCATCAACTTTTTAGTAAGAATTACCATGACTACAACTCTGTATGGTAAAATCAATGTCATGTGCTGACACAATTTATTTCCATTTTACTTGTTTATTTTTTTATTTCTTGATTTATTTATTTATCTATTCATTACTTTTGGAGAAGTAAAAATACAAATAGCAAAGGCTCTAAATTTACAAAGTAATATATTTTATTTAGTTGAATATGCTTGTTGCCTAATGGCACATCAACACAAATAGGTTTTTTAGTGTACATATATAAGCAATTAGTACAAGATGACTTGCTCAAAGGCACATCAGGGCAGTTGAATCAAGCTGATACACTGGCAGGATTCAAACTCACACCATTTGGATTACAAATGTGACACACTAACCACGGAGCAAACATGGCTCTCGTGTCCATTAGACTAACTGAGACGTTTACTGATGATATACAGAAATGCATATCAGGCCTATTCCACATTGAGGAGGTTTTAACATTTTATATTTTATCAGATTAATTCCAAGATATTTTTAAAAATCTCACATACTTTTATAAGAATCACACCAATTTGTTAAAAATTAAATTAGTTTTTAAGTCAATCCTACAAATTTCAGTATATTTTGAGGTAGTACAAAACATATTTATAGATACCTTCTCTGTCATGCCTCAATTTTAGTGTAATATCCCCAAACATGACATGGATGGCAAGCCAGACTTTTTTTCCAGGATTGATAGTCTGTTTGTAATTTGTACCACTGTAATTAGTCAATATCCTCTCTCCTCCTGGTTCTAAAGTAAATCTGATAATACATTTACGCTTGTGGACCTTCACTTTGTTGATTTGTGAGTATCCTTGGATATCCTGGGCCCTAGAAAGCATTCTGTCTTTTAGTACCTGAGGATTTCTTTGAATAATTCCAAGGCCAACGTGCCCACTTCCAACTATTTCTAAAATGACCGGCACATCAACACTAAGTGGGTCTTTACTAAAAGCAATTGCCCAACTGGCCACTGGGTTCCATGCTGCTGTTTTGTCAGATATCAGTACATTGTCTCCTTTTATCACATGAAAACCAACCAAGTTGACAGTAGCCCCAGCCATGCCTGAAAATACATTTAAGAAATGTTATTGCCTAATATATTTAAAAGATCTCCAGTCATGTGATGATGAGAATTCAGGATCACTAAAACCAATTGCAACTCAATTTAAATTAAAAATTCTACCTTTGATCTGCAGTCAGTTTATATTTATATTATTTGTACATATTTATAAAAATTTAAAAAGCAAATGTATCAATACTTTCTCTTGACAAGAAACAACTGTGTCAATAAATTCAATAGTTCAAGTGTCAGTATTGTTAGAGCTGTAAGCATTAAATTATCATCAATAGTCAGTTTGTTCCATGTCACTGATTAATACAAATGGTTAATAGAAATGACTGACTAATAGCTAATTAATAGCAATAACTGACTAATAATAATAACTAATTAATAACAATAACTGACTAATAATAATAATAGTTAATTAATAACAATAACTGACTAATAATAATAGCTAATTAATAGCAATAACTGACTAATAATAATAACTAATTAATAACAATAACTGACTAATAATAATAATAGTTAATTAATAACAATAACTGACTAATAATAATAACTAATTAATAACAATAACTGACTAATAATAATAATAGTTAATTAATAACAATAACTGGCTAATAATAATAACTAATTAATAACAATAACTGACTAATAATAATAACTATTTAATAGCCATAACTAATTAATAACAATAATTGATCATTAACAATAATTGATCATTAACAATAATTAAAACCATTAAATGATTAAAGCAATTACTGATTAATAAACATGACTGATCAAAAACACATTTAATATTTTTAAAAATCCCAACCTCTCATGCAATGTTATTTTAATACCTAAATTTCCTGGCATAAATTTTTCTTTTCTTTTAAATTATAATAAAATATATGCACAAGCATAAAAAATCATATATTGTGTACAGGCATCATAAACCACATAATGTGTACAGTGTTGTGTGCAGGTATGAACCACATATTGTGTGCAGGCATCATAAATTGCATATTATGTACAGGCATCATAAATTGCATATAATGTACAGGCATCATAAACCATGTATTGCATACAGGCATCATAAATTATATATAATGTACAGGCATCATAAATCACATTGTGCACAGTGTACATAAATCACATATTGTGTACAGTCTACATAAATCACATATTGTGTACAGCCTACATAAATCACACATTGTGTACAGTCTACATAAATGACATATTGTGTACAGTCTACATAAATCACACATTGTGTACAGTCTACATAAATGACATTGTGTACATGCATCATAAATTACATACTGTGTATAGGCATCATGAGTCACATTGTGTACAGCGGTGTGTACAGACATCATAAATTACATATTGTTTACAGGCTATGATGAATAGTTGGACAGATCACATTGTGTTCATCAGGTAAGGCAGAAAAGATCTGGACAATTCTGTTTGTAATATGCATGAACAAAGACCAGATTAATCAGTTAATTAATAATTAATTAATCAGATATAAGGAAATGAAGATTTCAATTATTCTTTTTTAAACAATTTAAACTATAAATAAAAGAAATGGTATGGGAACACGATTAAAACTTAAAAGTAATTCAATAAAGCTAGGTAAACAAAACTCTTATTAATACCAACCAATAAACTACCATTTACAACATACATTGACCCTCACATATTGACTATTTCAAAACTAACTTTGAAAGAATTAAAGATTCCTCTTAATTCATAGGAAGATTTTTTTTCTAAAACTGGAAATCTATTAGAAGTAACTACTAAAAAAAAATGAAAACATGACATTTTTTTAATTTGTCACTTTTACCCTTTGTCAACATGACATTTTTTTAATTTGTCACTTTTACTCTTTGTCATGATGACTCCAAAGTCTGGGCTTTCATGTGCTAGTCTAAGACAGGCCAGTTTATTTGCACCCTGTGTACTTCAATATCTAGCCATAGATCCTCAGTTTTCTGAAGCAGTTAATCCCATTAAATAAATTGTATTCCAACAGACCATAAGATAAAAGCCGTATGTGGAAGCACAATCGTAAATAAACATAAAGCATTGTTTCATGCTCAGAAAGTGAAGAAGTAACGAAAAAATGAAATAAAACCTGAAGATATTTTTTTAATGTAAATAAGAATTACACCATTAAAGTTGCATTAATTTACCTTTAATATAATTATCCACACCTATTAATTCACAAATTCCTCACCTGGATCTGAAGTTGTTCCAAGTGGGCCCCCATCTCCTGAAGACTAAGGGCCGAGAAATTAACAAATGTTTGTTTAGGCACGACAGTTTTTGGCATGAGAACTGGTACACCTCGGTGGCGTCGCTGGATTGGGGGGGGGGGGGGGGGGGTTGCGGGGGTTTTGGACCGCACCGGGTGACACCATCTCAGAGGGGTGACACCAAAATGAAAAATATCAAATTTTACAGAGCACAGAATGCTCGGTCTAGTCGGATTGCATAAGCGGATAACCGATCATAGTTAAATACATGACTACCAGGCACAGGTAACCTTCTGACCTTCAATTTAATTTGTTTTTGTTCTTGTCATTTTTATTCTGTGGACTTATTTGAAGAAGAAGAAATCCATGGTGGAAGTATGGAGGGGTGACACCATGAGTTTACCGCACTGGGTGACACCAACCATAGTGACGCCGCTGGTACACATAAACCTAACATGACGAATATTGCTTGAAAAGGTCATTTTCCAAACTTCATTTTTCCATATGCTGTTGATGTTATTGCATATTTTTCTACTGGGGTATATATGTAATGGTGTCACAGAGGAAAAAACTACTTCTATGAAGTGCGTCAAAATGGGTGATCATATACACGAACTTCCCGACAAACGATCATCTGGTTGAAAGAATGCCAAAAAAAGTGTATGATGGAATATATACCGTCATTTGTTAAATATACTTTGCTAAAATAAATAATATTTATTAAGTAATGATAGGTATCACAATGAAAAAAGTATATTTCTGAAATATCCTTAAATGCGTCAAAACCAATGTGTCTATAGCATATACTGTGTCGCTCAAGGTCCAACTTCCTGGTTCAATAAAAATTTCGTCTCTATCAAAGTTTTCATCTGCAGTCTATTAATTTTAACCAGCTGTAATAAAAGTAATGTAATAGGTGAAAAATATATACATTTTTACCTGCTCAATCCCCAGAGTAGTCTAAATTCTATGAAGTAATTTTTAGCAGTTGTATATATATAGCAACTCTTTCGTGTCGTTTACACTTGGAATTCCCCCAAACTTCACATAATACGAATGGGCAGGTTCGATAATTATAAATACCGACACAGCCTAAAAAGGGCGAAGCCCTAATATCGTGTAACTATAAGTGTTGCTATTATAAGTAAAAGTATCCCATAATTTTCGTTTCAGGAAACAAATCACGTAACAAGAGAGAAAGTAAAGTTTACTTTCCCATCTGATTATTATATAACGCTGTCGTACGACGTTATTCCCCCCCCCCCCCCCGCCCACTTGAAAATTTAAAATATGATATTTAAACTTTCAAGAAAGAAAACTAAAAGGAATTGGAAAGAAAAAGGGGTAATTGTTTATTTTGATGTGCGCAGCTAATGTTTCTTATCTCCCTTACAAAGTTCCTTTAAGTTACTGGATGAGGTGAATATTATATTAGTCTTCTTACCGATAAACGAGCCTAATTGTTTTGAGAAAGAGTATGAAATTATAATTCCAAGTGCACTTCCGTGAATAATTTTCCTTTGGAGTGGGAAAGGGTGTAGGAGTAGGGGTAGTGTTTTTAATCAAATGAATGTTTTAATGTAGAAACGTTATTGTGACGTACAACCGAATTTTTTCTCCAGCTGAATGAGGAACACACACACACACACACACACACACACATATAATTTTAAAGTTCCGACTATAGCTGATTTTTTTTTTCTTTCCTGAGAGTACTTTGGATTCGTTGCTTTGATTGATTTTTTAAAATAAAATAAAATTATTTACTTTTTCTTGGTTTCTTGTGTTCTTGGTCAGTTTTTGTTTTCTTTCATGGTGACGTAATTCGTCTTCTTCTGAGCCTTGATTTTGTTTCTAATTTGTATAGTTATGACATCTTTTGGTTTAGTGACTTTCGCATGAATAGTTCCTCTTCAGTAGGTTGCAACTAAACGATTTCCAAAGGAGTAGGGAGAAGTGTTAGTTTGCACAAGTGTGTGTGTGTATTTTTTAACGTAGCTTTAACAAACATTCAGTCATATCGCTATGATGTCTGTAGTGTGGCAGTTTATAGTGATGTCTAGCACTGGGGCATCATGCCGCAGTCATGTTGCATGATGTCTCACCCATTCATATTATCCTGACACCAAGTCAACCAGTCCTAACACTTAACCTCTTAAAGATGTTAGTGTCATTTTTCTAAATCTTTGGTATGATTTGGCCAGGAATCGAACCCACGACCTCCTTCATCCGAAGGGGACGCTCAAACCACTGTTTGTCTTTATTGTTTACTAATGAGAGATAAAGCACGAACCTAATTCGATTTAATTTTGTATCACAGTTGGTCCAAATGAATATTTAGGTTGTTTATCCTTAATAGATAACACATCTTTTGTTCATCGTCTTGTCAAGCCCAACCTGGTTTAGTAGTATCCCCAATACGTCTGTGTGTATGTAATTTTTTTAATGAATTCAGTTACCTCGCGACATTTAACACTAGAGTTGTTTGTTTTTCATTTTTAAGGTATTTCATATCAACTCTCATTGCGTTTTATTGATGATGTTGAAATTTATAATATATTTCGTTATCAGAATTAGCTAATTAACAAATTTATTTCGATTGAAGACTTGAGCATATTGAGCTGAACGACGACTACACAAGTTATAGAATGAGATATCTCACTGGATGGCTATCATTTATTTAGATTTATCTCACTGGCTGGCTATCATTTAAGTCTTGTTTTACTCCATCTGCGTTGCGCAATTATTTGATATTATTCATATATATATATATATATGTATATATATATATATATATATATATATATATATATATATATATATATATATATATATATATATATATATATATATATATATATATATATATATATATATATTTCAAGATGCCAGCTGAAACAAGGAGGGAACAGAATTAACTCTGTTACAATTGTTTCATAAACAAGTAGGAGATTCTGAAAAGCAGAATGTGTATTATTTGCTTTGTAGTTTTATTAGAGAAGAATCAGCATCAAAACCACACATGAAAACAAATTGTACATTATTTTTCAGTATCTCGTTGGGGCCCCGAGTGGCCTAGTGGTCTAAAGCGCTATCCGATACGGATCACTGCCATCTCACCTCTGTCTGTGCAGGTTCGAGTCTAAGATTCGGCTAATGTAGTTATGTGACAAAGCTTGCCAGTAGCTTCTCGTGGGTCGGTGGTTCTTTCCGGGGGTTTTGCCGGGTTCTTCCTCCACCAATTATTCTGGCCGCTATGTATAGCCTATCGTGTGCTGAAAAATGGCGTTAAACTCTACACCAACACTATCTCGTCAAACATAAAGTTATCACTTTGAATGAATCAACTCCTTGTTTGTGCTTAACATTTCTCCTCCGTCGTCTTGTTTACTTTTTAAACATTTCATATTATATTAAACATTTCACATTATTGATATATTTGAATCATATCAACACTGGACCATAACGATTTAAAGAACTACCGCCCAGTTTATAATCTCCAAATCATAGCAAAAGTCTTAGAAAAAGTTGTTCTAGCCCAACGTGTACATTATCTGAATTCAAACAGTCTTTTTAAACATGTATAGTCTGCATATTTCACATATTGCCACAGTACTGAAATTACTCTTCTGAAAGCAAGGTAGTTATTGACATTCTCTCTGCTTTGGAAAGCGGAAAGATTACATTCCTCACCTTTCTTGATTTGTCTGCAGCATTTGATGAAATAGACCATGATATATTAATTTACTGTCTCCAGCATGTATTTGACATTCACAATACATCCTTAATGTGGTTCAAGACCTACTTACTCAACAGGACACACATTGTATCTGAAAATGGAATACACTCCAGTGCATTTGATCCATGTTGTGATGTTCCACGTGGGTCTGTTTTTGGACCGGTTCTCTTCATTCTATACACTCAGCCGTTCTCAAGTGTCATATATCATCACCCAGTGTCGCAGGCTGATGACACCCAAATATACAAGTCTAGCCAACCAAATGAAGTTGATGCAACCATCCAAGGAGTAGAGAGGTGCATTTCTGATGTGAAATTTTGGATAACATGTAACAAGCTGCAGATGAATGATGATAAGACTGGGGCCATTCTTATCACAACACAAAGACTTTCTCATTCACATCCTTTACCTCAGACAATAAAAATCAGCAACACCAACATTAAATTCGCAGTCAGTAGGAAACCTAGGTGTTCTTTTAGACAGTAATCTCACATTACACCAACATGTCATGAACATATGCAAGGCTGGATATCTTCAGCTGAGACGCATCAGCTCCATTCGCAAATATTTTTCAGTAGATGCCACAAAAACATTTGTGTGCTCATTAGTAATTTCAAGACTGGACTATTTTAACTCAATTATGTCTGGTTCGTTTCAAATATCTACTCAAGAAACTTCAAAACACGGATCATCCTTAGAGTACCTCGATTAGAGAACACCTCACCGCTGCTGTGTAACCTACACTGTCTATACACTGGTCAACAGTGAAATCATTACTGACTTGAAAAGGCCCTAATCTGTAGTATTTTGGTGTGCCGAACACGAATATAACCGTGAAATTGTTTTATTTGCTCTCGTTTTGAAGATATTCATATACCTCATTTTCTATGTTTCACTGTGTAAATTTCTCCAGTAGGACTGCAGCAACATCCGGAATAATGATGTAACATTGGATAATACCATCATGCTCACATCATCCACAGTTGATTGCATCATTTTCTGATGCAATGCAATACTAATGCCATGCGGCTGCTGAAGTACGTTGACGTCAGCTGTGTACTATACATGTGTAGGCCTATTATACTAATGCCAGGCGGCTGCTGAAGCTGACGTAAGCAGTGTACTATATAAAGCCCAATCAGATAGGTTCAGCATTTAAAATATTTTAGACGTTGTGCGAGACGGTTCAAGCTACTGTTACATAAAACTTATTATTTTATCCATTTACGTACAATAAAGAACAGTAATGCCTCGAAAGTGTGTTAATACCGCGGACAATTTTTGCTATATTTGTGGGGAAGTGACATTTGCCAACCAGAAGAAAAGTATCAATTCTCAAGTGAAGAAGGCATATCATCTTTACTTCGGATGCAAGGTTGGTGACCAAGACAAGCCTTGGGCTCCGCATATATGCTGTGCTACATGTACAACACAGCTTTCACAGTGGTTGAATTGCAAAAGGTCATCAATGCCGTTTGCAGTCCCAATGGTGTGGAGAGAGCCAAGCAACCACCTAAATGACGATGACTGTTACTTCTGCTTGGTTCCTTCTCTTTCTGGCGGAATAACGAAGCGAAAGAAGTCGAGAATAGTCTACCCAAACATTCTGTCTGCATTGAGACCAGTTCCACATGGTGAGGGACTTCCTATTCCAGAACCTCCAGCAGAATATTCTCTTGATTCATCTGACGAAGACAAAGGTGAGTCGACCTGTTCTTCTCCTGGTCCATCAGCATGCAGAGATCCAGATTTTCACTGTGGTGCATCATCAACCCCACACAGAATAACACAGGAAGAACTAAATGACCTGATTCGTGATTTGGACTTATCAAATAACAAGGCAGAATTGCTAGGATCAAGACTCCAACAATGGAATCTTCTAGAAGAAGATGTCACAATTACTGCATATCGAAAGCGCCACCAGCAATTGGAGCCTTTCTTCAGAAACGAAAGTAATCTGATATTCTGTTCCGATATTGAGGGCCTCATGAATGCTTTAAAAATCACTCATGGCCCACAAGAATGGAGACTATTTGTGGACTCTTCGAAACTGAGTCTCAAGGCTGTGCTTTTGCACAATGGAAACATTCTTCCATCTATCCCAGTAGCGTATGCTGTCCACATGAAAGAGACATACGATAACTTAAGGCAGCTACTGAATTCCATTGAGTATAACAAGTACAGCTGGCACCTCTGTGGTGATTTGAAGGTAGTTGCCCTTTTAATGGGACTGCAGCAAGGATATACAAAATACATGTGTTTCTTATGCGAGTGGGATAGCCGAGCAAGGGAAATGCACTACATGAGGAAGGAATGGACTCACAGGCAGAATGTAGCCATTGGAGAGAAGAATATCCAACACCCAGCTCTGGTTGAGGCTCAGAAAATCTGGCTACCACCCCTTCACATCAAACTAGGTTTGATGAAGAACTTCGTGAAAGCCATTAACCGGACTTTGCCAGCATTCCGATACCTGCATGAAAAATTTCCTCGACTCAGCGAAGCAAAGATTAAAGAAGGAGTTTTTGTGGGTCCTCAGATTCGAGAGCTTTTCAAAGATGACCGGTTCAACAACTTGCTGGAAGGTGACGCGAAACAAGCATGGAATGCTTTTCGCCTAGTTTCTACAAACTTCCTCGGAAATGTTAGGGCAGAAAACTATAAGGAACTAGTAGAAGACATGTTGATGAAGTATAAGAAACTTGGCTGCAATATGTCTCTAAAGATTCACTTCCTTCATTTCCATTTGGATTTTTTTCCTAGCAACTGTGGTATTGTTAGTGATGAACACGGCGAACATTTTCATCAAGATATCGCAACAATGGAACAAAGATACCAAGGAAAATGGTCCACTACAATGCTGGCTGACTACTGCTGGACACTCCTCAGAGATGCTCCCGAACAGCTGTACAAGAGACAGGCGAAGAAACCTAAGATGTAGTCAATGACTTGATTTTTTATAGGTAGGCTATTACAGTTGACCTTTTACTATTGGAATGCATTTCGTTATGTAAACATTAATTTCTTGCAGATTACAAAAAAAAACTAGAGCCAATTTTGCAATTTGACTGTCATATTCGTGTTCATCACATAAAAATTGATAAGAATTGACTAATTTTATTTCAGTAACATGACTTTTGTAAAAATTTGTTGTCCAATGAGCTATCCATTCGATCCAGAATCAAACACAAAATTTATCCTCTGTGCTACGTTTCACTGACGAACTCCAGTCCAAAATACCTATCTAACCTGACCCATGTGTGCACACCAGCAAAATACTTACGCTCCTATTCTGATAATTATGTATTCATTATTCCCACTATGAAAATGAAGTCATATGGACAACATTCGTTTGCATAACAGGGCCCAGCAATGTGGAACGAATTGCCCATTGAAATTAGAAACAACGCTACAGTGATCTCTTTCAAGAGTGCTCTTAAAACTCACCTTTTTCAACTGCAAGAACAAACTTAAAGAGGTATTAATGTTTCCTACTTTAAGTATTTTCAACATGTTTTATGTTTTTTTATTATATGGTGTTGTGGGGGGGGGGGGGGGGTGAGGGGAGGGGCAGTTATGTAATCATGTCATTAAATATGTTGTAAAGCGCTTAGAGCTTCTAAAGATGAGGCGCTATACAAAGTCCTCATTATTATTATTATTATTATTATTATTATTATTAGTAGTAGTAGTAGTAGTAGTAGTATTATTATTATTGTTCGTGTTTTGTTTCCCATTAAGGTGCGTATGTGGATGCTCTTTTTATTAAAAGAATTGTTGACCAAATTAGTATTTAATAACAAATTTTGTATGGGTATTTTTCCCTATTTTTATCTAAAGGTTAGTTCATCCGACATAGGCTTCAGGTTCCTAGTCCTAATCCCATCCTTGTTTTATGAAAGTGACATTTGCTAAAAGTCGCCTACGTACTGCGTGGATAATTGTTGTATTATTTGTTTACTATAGATTTGTATGATACGACAGTAAGTATATTAAATTTCCCCGTAAGTTGTCATCTGGTGCTTTCGATTTATTTTAAAAGGGGCTTTCTTTAGGACATTTTATTTTGTCCTATTTTATAAAGTTTATTTTTGAAAATTTTAATATTTAGAAATTTTATTTTCTAATTCTGAGTATAAAACGAGAATCGGTGCTTTATGGCAAAAGAAAAAGTCCTAATTTTTTTGTGAGTGCGCTCAATGTGTGGCATTTCTCATATTCTCTCAGTTTGAATTTTGAAAATGTCCTATAAGAAGCCACATTTCCTTCATTATGCTTCTCTTATTTTGTGAGCATAGCCTTGTTTGCCGTCTTTGAAAACGGTATATTTACTTTTCAGGATGAAAAAAAAAGTTAGATATATAATTTCATGCTCATCTAGAACAGACGTTCGTGGTAGATAAAATTAAAATACCATACATAATGTGAATTACTTTCTAAATCCAAAAGGTCCGGAATAACCTGGCAAGAAAAGGATAAAACAAATAGAATATTTATTTCATTGGGTAGTATGGATCTCCTAAGTTTCGATCCTATATCCCCATTTGTTTGTTTCGTTTGCCCATTTCCTGCATGCGCTTTTTTCGGAGGCAATTTCGCAGGCATGGTCACGTCGCCGAGTACCTTTTGATATAGCCCTGCGATGTCTGGGTCTCATACTTCCATATCATGCAGGTTTCTGTAAAACGTCGATGATTTCAGAAGGGCAGGAAGGTTACAAAAGTTTAACGGGTCCTTCGTTATTTGGCTTATTCACTATTGCTGGTATCCAATATATATATATATATATATATATATATATATATATATATATATATATATATATATATATATATATATATATATATATATATATATATATATATATTGTTTAAAAGTGAAGAGACGAGGTTAGGACTCCAACCCGCTTAGTCTTGTACATACCCTTACATGGGCTGTAAACCGAAGGCCAACCACTTCCCCACCCCATTGGTACGACTGCTTGAATATCAAAATATTTTTCTTATTTTAAATATCAGAAACAGAAAAAGGGGATCTAGCCAATGCACTGGCTAGTACATACACCGATTTGGTTGTAAATTCGACCCCTCTGATCTTCTCTAAAAATAACTTCCTTTTTCTTTCTAATAACATGGCCAGATAACATTGTGTTTCTGATGTAATCTGCTATTTTTAAAATTGTATTATTTACAAGGTTTACATCCATGTACAGTAAATTATTTCAATAGTACTTATATTTCTCTGATATTTCCTTAATTTAAATCAATCTATTATTATTTAGTTTTATCACATTTAGCTAAATTAACCTATTATTATTTAGTTTTATCACATTTAGCTAAATTAATCTATTATTATTTAGTTTCATCACATTTAGCTAAATTAATCTATTATTATTTAGTTTTATCACATTTAGCTAAATTAACCTATTATTATTTAGTTTCATCACATTTAGCTAAATTAATATATTTTTATTTAGTTTTATCACATTTAGCTAAATTAATCTATTATTAGTTAGTTTTATCACATTTAGCTAAATTAATTTATTATTATTTAGTTTGATCACATTTACCTAAATTAACCTATTATTATTTAGTTTTATCACATTTAGCTAAATTAATCTATTATTATTTAGTTTTATCACATTTAGCTAAATTAATCTATTATTATTTAGTTTTATCACATTTAGCTAAATTAATCTATTATTATTTAGTTTTATCACATTTAGCTAAATTAATCTATTATTATTTAGTTTCATCACATTTAGCTAAATTAATCTATTATTATTTAGTTTCATCACATTTAGCTAAATTAATCTATTATTATTTAGTTTCATCACATTTAGCTAAATTAATCTATTATTATTTAGTTTCATCACATTTAGCTAAATTAACCTATTATAATTTAGTTTCATCACATTTAGCTAAATTAACCTATTATTATTTAGTTTTATCACATTTAGCTAAATTAATCTATTATTATTTAGTTTTATCACATTTAGCTAAATTAACCTATTATTATTTAGTTTTATCACATTTAGCTAAATTAACCTATTATTATTTAGTTTTATCACATTTAGCTAAATTAACCTATTATTATTTAGTTTTATCACATTTAGCTAAATTAATCTATTATTATTTAGTTTTATCACATTTAGCTAAGTTAACCTATTATTATTTAGTTTTATCACATTTAGCTAAATTAACCTATTATTATTTAGTTTTATCACATTTAGCTAAATTAATCTATTATTAGTTAGTTTTATCACATTTAGCTAAATTAATCTATTATTAGTTAGTTTTATCACATTTAGCTAAATTAATCTATTATTAGTTAGTTTTATCACATTTAGCTAAATTAATCTATTATTATTTAGTTTTATCACATTTAGCTAAATTAATCTATTATTATTTAGTTTTATCACATTTAGCTAAATTAATCTATTATTCTTTAGTTTTATCACATTTAGCTAAATTAATCTATTATTCTTTAGTTTTATCACATTTAGCTAAATTAATCTATTATTCTTTAGTTTTATCACATTTAGCTAAATTAATCTATTATTCTTTAGTTTTATCACATTTAGCTAAATTAATCTATTATTCTTTAGTTTTATCACATTTAGCTAAATTAATCTATTATTCTTTAGTTTTATCACATTTAGCTAAATTAATCTTTTATTATTTAGTTTTATTACATTAAGCTAAATTAATCTATTATTATTTAGTTTTATCACATTTAGCTAAATTAATCTATTATTATTTAGTTTTATCACATTTAGCTAAATTAATCTATTATTATTTAGTTTTATCACATTTAGCTAAATTAATCTATTATTATTTAGTTTTATCACATTTAGCTAAATTAACCTATTATTATTTAGTTTTATCACATTTAGCTAAATTAACCTATTATTATTTAGTTTTATCACATTTAGCTAAATTAACCTATTATTATTTAGTTTTATCACATTTAGCTAAATTAACCTATTATTATTTAGTTTTATCACATTTAGCTAAATTAACCTATTATTATTTAGTTTTATCACATTTAGCTAAATTAATCTATTATTATTTAGTTTTATCACATTTAGCTAAGTTAACCTATTATTATTTAGTTTTATCACATTTAGCTAAATTAACCTATTATTATTTAGTTTTATCACATTTAGCTAAATTAATCTATTATTATTTAGTTTTATTACATTTAGCTAAATTAATCTATTATTATTTAGTTTTATTACATTTAGCTGAATTAATCTTTTATTATTTAGTTTTATTACATTTAGCTGAATTAATCTTTTATTATTTAGTTTTATCACATTTAGCTAAATTAATCTATTATTATTTAGTTTTATCACATTTAGCTAAATTAATCTATTATTATTTAGTTTTATCACATTTAGCTAAATTAATCTATTATTATTTAGTTTTATCACATTTAGCTAAATTAATCTATTATTATTTAGTTTTATCACATTTAGCTAAATTAACCTATTATTATTTAGTTTTATCACATTTAGCTAAATTAATCTATTATTATTTAGTTTTATCACATTTAGCTAAATTAACCTATTATTATTTAGTTTTATCACATTTAGCTAAATTAACCTATTATTATTTAGTTTTATCACATTTAGCTAAATTAACCTATTATTATTTAGTTTTATCACATTTAGCTAAATTAATCTATTATTATTTAGTTTTATCACATTTAGCTAAATTAATCTATTATTATTTAGTTTTATCACATTTAGCTAAATTAATCTATTATTATTTAGTTTTATCACATTTAGCTAAATTAATCTATTATTATTTAGTTTTATCACATTTAGCTAAATTAATCTATTATTATTTAGTTTTATCACATTTAGCTAAATTAACCTATTATTATTTAGTTTTATCACATTTAGCTAAATTAACCTATTATTATTTAGTTTTATCACATTTAGCTAAATTAATCTATTATTATTTAGTTTTATCACATTTAGCTAAATTAACCTATTATTATTTTGTTTTATCCTATTTAGCTAAATTAACCTTTTATTATTTAGTTTTATCACATTTAGCTAAATTAATCTATTATTATTTAGTTTGATCACATTTAGCTAAATTAACCTATTATTATTTAGTTTTATCACATTTAGCTAAATTAATCTATTATTATTTAGTTTTATCACATTTAGCTAAATTAATCTATTATTATTTAGTTTTATCACATTTAGCTAAATTAACCTATTATTATTTAGTTTTATCACATTTAGCTAAATTCATCTATTATTATTTAGTTTTATCACATTTAGCTAAATTCATCTATTATTATTTAGTTTTATCACATTTAGCTAAATTCATCTATTATTATTTAGTTTTATCACATTTAGCTAAATTCATCTATTATTAACCTATTATTATTTAGTTTTATCACATTTAGCTAAATTAATCTATTATTATTTAGTTTTATCACATTTAGCTAAATTAATCTATTATTATTTAGTTTTATCACATTTAGCTAAATTAATCTATTATTATTTAGTTTTATCACATTTAGCTAAATTGACCTATTATTATTTAGTTTTATCACATTTAGCTAAATTGACCTATTATTATTTAGTTTTATCACATTTAGCTAAATTGACCTATTATTATTTAGTTTTATCACATTTAGCTAAATTGATCTATTATTATTTAGTTTTATCACATTTAGCTAAATTGATCTATTATTATTTAGTTTTATCACATTTAGCTAAATTAATCTATTATTATTTAGTTTTATCACATTTAGCTAAATTAATCTATTATTATTTAGTTTTATCACATTTAGCTAAATTAACCTATTATTATTTAGTTTTATCACATTTAGCTAAATTAATCCATTATTATTTAGTTTTATCACATTTAGCTAAATTAACCTATTATTATTTGGTTTTATCACATTTAGCTAAATTAACCTATTATTATTTGGTTTTATCACATTTAGCTAAATTAATCTATTATTATTTGGTTTTATCACATTTAGCTAAATTAATCTATTATTATTTAGTTTTATCACATTTAGCTAAATTAATCTATTATTATTTAGTTTTATCACATTTAGCTAAATTAATCTATTATTATTTAGTTTTATCACATTTAGCTAAATTAACCTATTATTATTTAGTTTTATCACATTTAGCTAAATTAACCTATTATTAGTTAGTTTTATCACATTTAGCTAAATTAACCTATTATTAGTTAGTTTTATCACATTTAGCTAAATTAACCTATTATTAGTTAGTTTTATCACATTTAGCTAAATTAACCTATTATTATTTAGTTTTATCACATTTAGCTAAATTAACCTATTATTATTTAGTTTTATCACATTTAGCTAAATTAACCTATTATTATTTAGTTTTATCACATTTAGCTAAATTAACCTATTATTATTTAGTTTTATCACATTTAGCTAAATTAACCTATTATTATTTAGTTTTATCACATTTAGCTAAATTAACCTATTATTATTTAGTTTTATCACATTTAGCTAAATTAACCTATTATTATTTAGTTTTATCACATTTAGCTAAATTAACCTATTATTATTTAGTTTTATCACATTTAGCTAAATTAACCTATTATTATTTAGTTTTATCACATTTAGCTAAATTAACCTATTATTATTTAGTTTTATCACATTTAGCTAAATTAACCTATTATTATTTAGTTTTATCACATTTAGCTAAATTAACCTATTATTATTTAGTTTGATCACATTTAGCTAAATTAACCTATTATTATTTAGTTTGATCACATTTAGCTAAATTAACCTATTATTATTTAGTTTTATCACATTTAGCTAAATTAACCTATTATTATTTAGTTTTATCACATTTAGCTAAATTAACCTATTCTTATTTAGTTTTATCACATTTAGCTAAATTAACCTATTCTTATTTAGTTTTATCACATTTAGCTAAATTAACCTATTATTATTTAGTTTTATCACATTTAGCTAAATTAACCTATTATTATTTAGTTTTATCACATTTAGCTAAATTAACCTATTATTATTTAGTTTTATCACATTTAGCTAAATTAATCTATTATTATTTAGTTTTATCACATTTAGCTAAATTAATCTATTATTATTTAGTTTTATCACATTTAGCTAAATTAATCTATTATTATTTAGTTTTATCACATTTAGCTAAATTAACCTATTATTATTTAGTTTTATCACATTTAGCTAAATTAACCTATTATTATTTAGTTTTATCACATTTAGCTAAATTAATCTATTATTATTTAGTTTTATCACATTTAGCTAAATTAACCTATTATTATTTAGTTTTATCACATTTAGCTAAATTAACCTATTATTATTTAGTTTTATCACATTTAGCTAAATTAACCTATTATTATTTAGTTTTATCACATTTAGCTAAATTAACCTATTATTATTTAGTTTTATCACATTTAGCTAAATTAACCTATTATTATTTAGTTTTATCACATTTAGCTAAATTAACCTATTATTATTTAGTTTTATCACATTTAGCTAAATTAATCTATTATTATTTACTTTTATCACATTTAGCTAAATTAATCTATTATTATTTAGTTTTATCACATTTAGCTAAATTAATCTATTATTATTTAGTTTTATTACATTTAGCTAAATTAATCTATTATTATTTAGTTTTATTACATTTAGCTAAATTAATCTTTTATTATTTAGTTTTATCACATTTAGCTAAATTAATCTATTATTATTTAGTTTTATCACATTTAGCGAAATTAATCTATTATTATTTAGTTTATCACATTTAGCTAAATTAACCTATTATTATTTAGTTTTATCACATTTAGCTAAATTAATCTATTATTATTTAGTTTTATCACATTTAGCTAAATTAATCTATTATTATTTAGTTTTATCACATTTAGCTAAATTAATCTATTATTATTTAGTTTTATCACATTTAGCTAAATTAACCTATTATTATTTAGTTTTATCACATTTAGCTAAATTAATCTATTATTATTTAGTTTTATCACATTTAGCTAAATTAATCTATTATTATTTAGTTTTATCACATTTAGCTAAATTAACCTATTATTATCTAGTTTTATCAGATTTAGCTAAATTAACCTATTATTATTTAGTTTTATCACATTTAGCTAAATTAATCTATTATTATTTAGTTTTATCACATTTAGCTAAATTAACCTATTATTATTTAGTTTTATCACATTTAGCTAAATTAATCTATTATTATTTAGTTTTATCACATTTAGCTAAATTAATCTATTATTATTTAGTTTTATCACATTTAGCTAAATTAACCTATTATTATTTAGTTTTATCACATTTAGCTAAATTAACCTATTATTATTTAGTTTTATCACATTTAGCTAAATTAAGCTATTATTATTTAGTTTGATCACATTTAGCTAAATTAAGCTATTATTATTTAGTTTTATCACATTTAGCTAAATTAATCTATTATTATTTAGTTTTATCACATTTAGCTAAATTAATCTATTATTATTTAGTTTTATCACATTTAGCTAAATTAACCTATTATTATTTAGTTTTATCACATTTAGCTAAATTAATTCATTATTATTTAGTTTTATCACATTTAGCTAAATTAATCTATTATTATTTAGTTTTATCACATTTAGTTAAATTAACCTATTATTATTTAGTTTTATCACATTTAGCTAAATTAATCTATTATTATTTAGTTTTATCATATTTAGCTAAATTAATCTATTATTATTTAGTTTTATCACATTTAGCTAAATTAACCTATTATTATTTAGTTTTATCACATTTAGCTAAATTAATCTATTATTATTTAGTTTTATCACATTTAGCTAAATTAACCTATTATTATTTAGTTTTATCACATTTAGCTAAATTAACATATTATTAGTTAGTTTTATCACATTTAGCTAAATTAATCTATTATTATTTAGTTTTATCACATTTAGCTAAATTAACCTATTATTATTTAGTTTTATCACATTTAGCTAAATTAACCTATTATTATTTAGTTTTATCACATTTAGCTAAATTAACCTATTATTATTTAGTTTTATCACATTTAGCTAAATTAATCCATTATTATTTAGTTTTATCACATTTAGCTAAATTAACATATTATTAGTTAGTTTTATCACATTTAGCTAAATTAATCTATTATTATTTAGTTTTATCACATTTAGCTAAATTAACCTATTATTATTTAGTTTTATCACATTTAGCTAAATTAACCTATTATTATTTAGTTTTATCACATTTAGCTAAATTAACCTATTATTATTTAGTTTTATCACATTTAGCTAAATTAATCTATTATTATTTAGTTTTATCACATTTAGCTAAATTAATCTATTATTATTTGGTTTTATCACATTTAGCTAAATTAATCTATTATTATTTAGTTTTATCACATTTAGCTAAATTAATCTATTATTATTTAGTTTTATCACATTTAGCTAAATTAATCTATTATTATTTAGTTTTATCACATTTAGCTAAATTAACCTATTATTATTTAGTTTTATCACATTTAGCTAAATTAACCTATTATTAGTTAGTTTTATCACATTTAGCTAAATTAACCTATTATTAGTTAGTTTTATCACATTTAGCTAAATTAACCTATTATTAGTTAGTTTTATCACATTTAGCTAAATTAACCTATTATTAGTTAGTTTTATCACATTTAGCTAAATTAACCTATTATTAGTTAGTTTTATCACATTTAGCTAAATTAACCTATTATTATTTAGTTTTATCACATTTAGCTAAATTAACCTATTATTATTTAGTTTGATCACATTTAGCTAAATTAACCTATTATTATTTAGTTTTATCACATTTAGCTAAATTAACCTATTATTATTTAGTTTTATCACATTTAGCTAAATTAACCTATTATTATTTAGTTTTATCACATTTAGCTAAATTAACCTATTATTATTTAGTTTTATCACATTTAGCTAAATTAACCTATTATTATTTAGTTTTATCACATTTAGCTAAATTAACCTATTATTATTTAGTTTTATCACATTTAGCTAAATTAACCTATTATTATTTAGTTTTATCACATTTAGCTAAATTAACCTATTATTATTTAGTTTTATCACATTTAGCTAAATTAACCTATTATTATTTAGTTTTATCACATTTAGCTAAATTAACCTATTATTATTTAGTTTTATCACATTTAGCTAAATTAACCTATTATTATTTAGTTTTATCACATTTAGCTAAATTAATCTATTATTATTTAGTTTTATCACATTTAGCTAAATTAATCTATTATTATTTAGTTTTATCACATTTAGCTAAATTAACCTATTATTATTTAGTTTTATCACATTTAGCTAAATTAACCTATTATTATTTAGTTTTATCACATTTAGCTAAATTAATCTATTATTATTTAGTTTTATCACATTTAGCTAAATTAACCTATTATTATTTAGTTTTATCACATTTAGCTAAATTAACCTATTATTATTTAGTTTTATCACATTTAGCTAAATTAACCTATTATTATTTAGTTTTATCACATTTAGCTAAATTAATCTATTATTATTTAGTTTTATCACATTTAGCTAAATTAAGCTATTATTATTTAGTTTTATCACATTTAGCTAAATTAATCTATTATTATTTAGTTTTATCACATTTAGCTAAATTAATCTATTATTATTTAGTTTTATCACATTTAGCTAAATTAACCTATTATTATTTAGTTTTATCACATTTAGCTAAATTAACCTATTATTATTTAGTTTTATCACATTTAGCTAAATTAATCTATTATTATTTAGTTTTATCACATTTAGCTAAATTAATCTATTATTATTTAGTTTTATCACATTTAGCTAAATTAATCTATTATTATTTAGTTTTATCACATTTAGCTAAATTAACCTATTATTATTTAGTTTCATCACATTTAGCTAAATTAATCTATTATTATTTAGTTTTATCACATTTAGCTAAATTAATCTATTATTATTTAGTTTTAACACATTTAGCTAAATTAATCTATTATTATTTAGTTTTATCACATTTAGCTAAATTAACCTATTATTATTTAGTTTTATCACATTTAGCTAAATTAATCTATTATTATTTAGTTTTATCACAGTTAGCTAAATTAACCTATTATTATTTAGTTTTATCACATTTAGCTAAATTAACCTATTATTATTTAATTTTATCACATTTAGCTAAATTAACCTATTATTATTTAGTTTGATCACATTTACCTAAATTAAGCTATTATTATTTAGTTTGATCACATTTAGCTAAAGTAAGCTATTTTTATTTAGTTTTATCACATTTAGCTAAATTAACCTATTTTTATTTAGTTTTATCACATTTAGCTAAATTAATCTATTATTATTTAGTTTTATCACATTTAGCTAAATTAATCTATTATTATTTAGTTTTATCACATTTAGCTAAATTAACCTATTATTATTTAGTTTTATCACATTTAGCTAAATTATCCTATTATTATTTAGTTTTATCACATTTAGCTAAATTAATCTATTATTATTTAGTTTTATCACATTTAGCTAAATTAATCTATTATTATTTAATTTCATCACATTTAGGTAAATTAACCTATTATTATTTAGTTTGATCACATTTACCTAAATTAAGCTATTATTATTTAGTTTGATCACATTTAGCTAAATTAAGCTATTATTATTTAGTTTTATCACATTTAGCTAAATTAATCTATTATTATTTAGTTTTATCACATTTAGCTAAATTAATCTATTATTATTTAGTTTTATCACATTTAGCTAAATTAATCTATTATTATTTAGTTTTATCACATTTACATTTAGCTAAATTAACCTATTATTATTTAGTTTTATCACATTTAGCTAAATTAACCTATTATTATTTAGTTTTATCACATTTAGCTAAATTAATCTATTATTATTTAGTTTTATCACATTTAGCTAAATTAACCTATTATTATTTGGTTTGATCACATTTAGCTAAATTAATCTATTATTATTTAGTTTTATCACATTTAGCTAAATTAACCTATTATTATTTAGTTTTATCACATTTAGCTAAATTAATCTATTATTATTTAGTTTTATCACATTTAGCTAAATTAACCTATTATTATTTAGTTTGATCACATTTAGCTAAATTAACCTATTATTATTTAGTTTTATCACATTCAGCTAAATTAATCTATTATTATTTAGTTTTATCACATTTAGCTAAATTAACCTATTATTATTTAGTTTTATCACATTTAGCTAAATTAATCTATTATTATTTAGTTTTATCACATTTAGCTAAATTAATCTATTATTATTTAGTTTTATCACAGTTAGCTAAATTAACCTATTATTATTTAGTTTTATCACATTTAGCTAAATTAATCTATTATTATATAATTTCATCACATTTAGCTAAATTAACCTATTATTATTTAGTTTGATCACATTTACCTAAATTAAGCTATTATTATTTAGTTTGATCACATTTAGCTAAATTAAGCTATTATTATTTAGTTTGATCACATTTAGCTAAATTAACCTATTTTTATTTAGTTTTATCACATTTAGCTAAATTAATCTATTATTATTTAGTTTTATCACATTTAGCTAAATTAATCTATTATTATTTAGTTTTATCACATTTAGCTAAATTAATCTATTATTATTTAGTTTTATCACATTTAGCTAAATTAATCTATTATTATTTAGTTTTATCACATTTAGCTAAATTAATCTATTATTATTTAGTTTTATCACATTTAGCTAAATTAATCTATTATTATTTAGTTTTATCACATTTAGCTAAATTAATCTATTATTATTTAGTTTTATCACAGTTAGCTAAATTAAGCTATTATTATTTAGTTTTATCACATTTAGCTAAATTAATCTATTATTATTTAGTTTTATCACATTTAGCTAAATTAACCTATTATTATTTAGTTTTATCACATTTAGCTAAATTAACCTATTATTATTTAGTTTTATCACATTTAGCTAAATTAATCTATTATTATTTAGTTTTATCACATTTAGCTAAATTAACCTATTATTATTTAGTTTGATCACATTTAGCTAAATTAATCTATTATTATTTAGTTTTATCACCTTTAGCTAAATTAATCTATTATTATTTACTTTTATCACAGTTAGCTAAATTAATCTATTATTATTTAGTTTTATCACAGTTAGCTAAATTAACCTATTTTTATTTAGTTTTATCACATTTAGCTAAATTAATCTATCATTATTTAATTTCATCACATTTAGCTAAATTAATCTATTATTATTTAGTTTGATCACATTTACCTAAATTAAGCTATTATTATTTAGTTTGATCACATTTAGCTAAATTAAGCTATTATTATTTAGTTTGATCACATTTAGCTAAGTTAACCTATTTTTATTTAGTTTGATCACATTTAGCTAAATTAATCTATTATTATTTAGTTTGATCACATTTAGCTAAATTAACCTATTATTATTTAGTTTTATCAAATTTAGCTAAATTACCCTATTATTATTTAGTTTTATCACATTTAGCTAAATTAATCTGTTATTATTTAGTTTTATCACATTTAGCTAAATTAACCTATTATTATTTAGTTTGATCACATTTAGCTAAATTAATCTATTATTATTTAGTTTGATCACATTTAGCTAAATTAACCTATTATTATTTAGTTTGATCACATTTAGCTAAATTAACCTATTATTATTTAGTTTTGTCACATTTAGCTAAATTAACCTATTATTATTTAGTTTTATCACATTTAGCTAAATTAATCTATTATTATTTAGTTTTATCACATTTAGCTAAATTAATCTATTATTATTTAGTTTTATCACATTTAGCTAAATTAATCTATTATTATTTAGTTTTATCACATTTAGCTAAATTAACCTATTATTATTTAGTTTTATCACATTTAGCTAAATTAATCTATTATTATTTAGTTTTATCACATTTAGCTAAATTAATCTATTATTATTTAGTTTTAACACATTTAGCTAAATTAATCTATTATTATTTAGTTTTATCACATTTAGCTAAATTAACCTATTATTATTTAGTTTTATCACATTTAGCTAAATTAATCTATTATTATTTAGTTTTATCACAGTTAGCTAAATTAACCTATTATTATTTAGTTTTATCACATTTAGCTAAATTAACCTATTATTATTTAATTTTATCACATTTAGCTAAATTAACCTATTATTATTTAGTTTGATCACATTTACCTAAATTAAGCTATTATTATTTAGTTTGATCACATTTAGCTAAAGTAAGCTATTTTTATTTAGTTTTATCACATTTAGCTAAATTAACCTATTTTTATTTAGTTTTATCACATTTAGCTAAATTAATCTATTATTATTTAGTTTTATCACATTTAGCTAAATTAATCTATTATTATTTAGTTTTATCACATTTAGCTAAATTAACCTATTATTATTTAGTTTTATCACATTTAGCTAAATTATCCTATTATTATTTAGTTTTATCACATTTAGCTAAATTAATCTATTATTATTTAGTTTTATCACATTTAGCTAAATTAATCTATTATTATTTAATTTCATCACATTTAGGTAAATTAACCTATTATTATTTAGTTTGATCACATTTACCTAAATTAAGCTATTATTATTTAGTTTGATCACATTTAGCTAAATTAAGCTATTATTATTTAGTTTTATCACATTTAGCTAAATTAATCTATTATTATTTAGTTTTATCACATTTAGCTAAATTAATCTATTATTATTTAGTTTTATCACATTTAGCTAAATTAATCTATTATTATTTAGTTTTATCACATTTACATTTAGCTAAATTAACCTATTATTATTTAGTTTTATCACATTTAGCTAAATTAACCTATTATTATTTAGTTTTATCACATTTAGCTAAATTAATCTATTATTATTTAGTTTTATCACATTTAGCTAAATTAACCTATTATTATTTGGTTTGATCACATTTAGCTAAATTAATCTATTATTATTTAGTTTTATCACATTTAGCTAAATTAACCTATTATTATTTAGTTTTATCACATTTAGCTAAATTAATCTATTATTATTTAGTTTTATCACATTTAGCTAAATTAACCTATTTTTATTTAGTTTGATCACATTTAGCTAAATTAACCTATTATTATTTAGTTTTATCACATTCAGCTAAATTAATCTATTATTATTTAGTTTTATCACATTTAGCTAAATTAACCTATTATTATTTAGTTTTATCACATTTAGCTAAATTAATCTATTATTATTTAGTTTTATCACATTTAGCTAAATTAATCTATTATTATTTAGTTTTATCACAGTTAGCTAAATTAACCTATTATTATTTAGTTTTATCACATTTAGCTAAATTAATCTATTATTATATAATTTCATCACATTTAGCTAAATTAACCTATTATTATTTAGTTTGATCACATTTACCTAAATTAAGCTATTATTATTTAGTTTGATCACATTTAGCTAAATTAAGCTATTATTATTTAGTTTGATGACATTTAGCTAAATTAACCTATTTTTATTTAGTTTTATCACATTTAGCTAAATTAATCTATTATTATTTAGTTTTATCACATTTAGCTAAATTAATCTATTATTATTTAGTTTTATCACATTTAGCTAAATTAATCTATTATTATTTAGTTTTATCACATTTAGCTAAATTAATCTATTATTATTTAGTTTTATCACATTTAGCTAAATTAATCTATTATTATTTAGTTTTATCACATTTAGCTAAATTAATCTATTATTATTTAGTTTTATCACATTTAGCTAAATTAATCTATTATTATTTAGTTTTATCACATTTAGCTAAATTAATCTATTATTATTTAGTTTTATCACAGTTAGCTAAATTAAGCTATTATTATTTAGTTTTATCACATTTAGCTAAATTAATCTATTATTATTTAGTTTTATCACATTTAGCTAAATTAACCTATTATTATTTAGTTTTATCACATTTAGCTAAATTAACCTATTATTATTTAGTTTTATCACATTTAGCTAAATTAATCTATTATTATTTAGTTTTATCACATTTAGCTAAATTAACCTATTATTATTTAGTTTGATCACATTTAGCTAAATTAATCTATTATTATTTAGTTTTATCACCTTTAGCTAAATTAATCTATTATTATTTACTTTTATCACAGTTAGCTAAATTAATCTATTATTATTTAGTTTTATCACAGTTAGCTAAATTAACCTATTTTTATTTAGTTTTATCACATTTAGCTAAATTAATCTATCATTATTTAATTTCATCACATTTAGCTAAATTAATCTATTATTATTTAGTTTGATCACATTTACCTAAATTAAGCTATTATTATTTAGTTTGATCACATTTAGCTAAATTAAGCTATTATTATTTAGTTTGATCACATTTAGCTAAGTTAACCTATTTTTATTTAGTTTGATCACATTTAGCTAAATTAATCTATTATTATTTAGTTTGATCACATTTAGCTAAATTAACCTATTATTATTTAGTTTTATCAAATTTAGCTAAATTACCCTATTATTATTTAGTTTTATCACATTTAGCTAAATTAATCTGTTATTATTTAGTTTTATCACATTTAGCTAAATTAACCTATTATTATTTAGTTTGATCACATTTAGCTAAATTAATCTATTATTATTTAGTTTGATCACATTTAGCTAAATTAACCTATTATTATTTAGTTTGATCACATTTAGCTAAATTAATCTATTATTATTTAGTTTTATCACAATTAACTATCGCACATGATTTAGTGAACTTGCATAGAGGACACTGTCACTGTTCTAGTCATATGGCGTCTAATTGCTTTTTTGTCTGTGAGCCAGGTCTTGTGTAAATATTTGAAGATTATGCTTTATAATATTACTACTGATTTTATCTTTTCCCATTTTGACCAAGTTTTCTTCTATTTTACTCCCTCCCCCCTTCCAGTTGTCCTGTTCAACCATACATCTTATTTTTTGCTACTTCTTCCCGTTTCCATTCATACGTTGTTGTGTTTTTTTGCCCAGTTGCCATAAATCTTTTTTTATACCTAATTTTGGATATATACATCTAATTTATTTGTAAGATTATTATTTCTGTATATTCTATTTTCTTTCTCAGTAAATGTATAAGGCATCCCAATCTATTTTGCATACAGGGCCCAGCAACGTGGAACGAATTGCCCATTGAAATTAGAAACAACGCTACAGTGATCTCTTTCAAGAGTGCTCTTAAAACTCACCTTTCTTCTTCCTGTTAATAACGGTAGTCACTTTTAGGTATTCCTAGCCCCTTCCCCCCCCCCCCCCCCGCGTCATTACTATTTACTCTATATTTCGTTTCTTTAATAATATAATGAGTTTTATAGTTCCATATATAAATTATAATGCCCTCATCATGTTTATTAAATTTTTATTATCTATAACAATATATTTAAGAGTGTAAGTTATATTAGAACAAAGATATGATTTGGGCTAACTCCATTACTGCACAGTGGCTTTATAGCCAAGATATTTGCGTTTTCTCCAATCTTATTGATTAGGTGCTTATATTTTTCTTCGTTCTCCCCCCCCCCCAAAAAAAAAAAGTTCTAACACTTTCACTTTATCTCGAAGAAGGTGCGGTGGCAGAATAGGGTGCTTAGCACCCAGTTGCCTATTTTTAGAATTTCTTTCTTGTCTATTTTCATAGCTCCCGATGCTTTGCAGAAGTTATTAAAAATATATTCTAATTGTTGGAAGGAATTTGCAACCCTTATAAAGTTTATACAATCATTCGCGTGTTGTAACATTTTAAAAACCTCTTTAAGGTTCGGAATTTTGGATACCTTTTATTACTGGGTTGTTTCTTATTTTGTGACTAAGAATTTCAATTGCTATTACGTATAATAACATTGATAGTCGGCAGCCTTGCCTCATTGATCCTTGTATTTCAAATTAATTCGTGCATTTTCTATTTACCTGTACATATGAGGTTAATCTAGTGCATATGAGTTATGACCACTTTTGGACGTTGTCCCGAAATCGAATTTCTCTAATACTTTTTATGTGGTTGTGTTCTAATGTCAACAGCTTTTTCTTGATCGAAAAGTACATTGGCTCCTTTCGTTCATGTTTCATTTATGTAGTCTAATATTGTTATTATATTTAAAATATTACTTTGTATCTCTTTTCTACCGCAAGTCTGGTTAACATTATGTATTTTATCTAACTCACACTTTACCCGACTAGTTAAAATCCGACTTAAAATGTTGAAATCGGTGTTGAGAAGGGAGACTGGTCTCCCATTTGTATGTCTTGTCAGTCATCTTTTCCTTTATATATAATTCTTATGACACCTTCTTTCATATATTTTGAAGTGTGTTTTACTTTTAAAAACAGATTGTTCTATAGTGCATTTAGGATTGGCGTTCGGTGTAGTGTAGAGTAGGCAACTGCCTATGGGCACCGCGACTTTTATGGACCCCCATGAGACCGTGACCGTGGGTCTGGGGCCCCAAAAGTTTGACTGCCTATGGGCCTCCACGGTGCTTAATCCGGCGCTGTAGAATTCCACGGTGAGTCCGTTATTTCCTGGTGATTTTCTCTTCGTAAGTGCAACATTATTGTTCATGATTTCTTCGTCTGAGATGACATCAGTCCCTGTGTTTGGTTGATATCATCTCACATTCGACATCGTTTAATTAATTTTATCAATTGTATTAAAATCAACGCTTTTTGTGGTGTACCAAGCTTTATAGTATGAAAATATGCCACTTAATTTATCTGATATTTATTTCCGTACAGATTGCATCATTTACTAAAAATTTAATTAAAGGCATACAACCTAAGATTTTCGACTTTTTTGTTCTTGCAAATGCATGATATTATGAAAAGTATAGTAGAAATAATGAGTAATTACAGGTCATTCAGTTTCAAAAAATGTACATCTGTAAGTTTAATCAATGAAAATATAACGATTTTCTGTACGGATTGCTAATTAATTATGCAGAAACGGAATTTACCGATCTTCTCCGTAGTCGCAGTGTCACATGAAGTCGAGGTAAGCATATGTTTCGCTTTTGAGTAATTATTGCTCTATTCTTCGTCTGTCCTTCTCCTTAGTTCATTACAGTCACCCACAATATATGTATTGCTTATAGATTTCTCATTATATATGATAAATTACAAGAAGTAGGCAAAAAAGTCAGTACGATGGAAAATCCTGACAATAAGAGGTTCCTTTAAGGGGCGATTCTTGAAAGTGTTTACTTGTCGTGTTTGTGAGATTGTGTTACGTTGTACTATAAACCAACTAAAAATGTGATAATTTGTATCATTGTAATCAGAACCACTATTAAAAAGGCAGCAGAAGAAGATAATACCACCGGGGGAAATGGCATACTGCTAATAGGCAATTTATTTTATGGACTTAATGGATACCTAAGTACTGGCAACAGACATGTCATTCCAAGCTGTTGTGTATGGCGTATAATGGATAAATAATTTTGGCCAGTACCATTTTGGATTTACTCAAGGAAGACTTGGGTGATCTATCCAATGATATGATGTGTGAATAATGAAATTTATGTTTATTTTAAGTTGTATAATTCATTTCTTTTGTAGTATGCAATTTTTATTTTGCATGAACAAGTTTTGTTAAAAATTATTTTAGCTACCTACCCACTAAAGAATGATTATATGGATGGCTATGTTTTGAAAGCAACTGTGAGGAGACTGCTTATTAAAAACATGAATTGAAGTTGACTAGCATTGTCATGGGATGCAAAGGATGTAAACAACAAAAGTACACTGGTGAACATGATTTTAATTTGCATATACAGTAACACATTAAGTTAAATGATAAATAACGCATAGTCATGAGTTGAGAAAGCAAAACTTGTTGCAGTGTTTCATGAATAACAATTGGCTTGTAAATATCAACAGAACTACAAACACTAGGATACTATTCTATCCAGATACTGCTCATTAATTTCAATTACATGTGAAAAAAATTGGCTCTGGAAACAGAATAAGGTTCTTAAGACTTAAATACTAGTTCATCAAAAGTAACATTGAATGCTTATATCACATAATATGTGCATCATCAGCCGTCTTATTACAACTAAATCAAATAAACTTGACACCAATTAAATGCATCAAATTTTCAGTTTTTTAAATGTGTTCATTTACCATAGAAATAATTATACTCTTTATATAAATACCCAGATGAATGTACACAGTTGCATACACTGTAAAACTGTTATATATTATGTAATGTACTAAACTTATATATGTACAAATGTGCATGTACAGACATAACTTTAATTCAAGAGTACAGTCAGGCATAAAAATGAAGGATATCATCTAAGAATAATTATGGCATATAATATATAGAGATTTTCCATGTTATTTAGGTTGGGAGGGGTGCTCCCAATATTATTAAAATTATTACAAAAGACCTCCCAGCTTGTTTTTATGAGGAATTGAAGTAGTGATAGAGAGATGCAATGCTCAGAGCTCCCAGTCAGTGGTGCCGACAGTTAAATTAATGAATACACAAAATGTGAAAGTCAAATAAACAACAATTTAATATCATTAAATAACAGTCATCTCTCAAATGAAACTCAAATTAAAACCCTATCACTCGTCTTTAACTCGACCAAGTTATGGCCTATTTTATCATCTGACTGTAATTGATTTTCCTCCTGTCCTGTGTTCCTACTCATCTGTATGATCTTTCTCTGGACTGGTAGTCCAATTGCCTCCAGTCCATCTAATGTCTGCCTCCGTTCTTCCTTTCCCTTTGTCTCTCAGAGACATTTAATATGAGAAACTAGTGTACCATTACTATAACAGATTGATTACAGACATCCCATTCCAAAATACTAGACAGTTCTATAGAAATTACATTGATGTTTTAGTATCTTGTGCTTGCTTTTTATACTTTTGACAGAAGTGATTACCATTTACTCAATGCCAAACTTTAGTACATCACCTAAACAAACTACTGCCGAGAAACAAATATTGAAATTAAGCCCATGCCCTCACCCCCATGTATGTTTCCTATTGCATTTCTTTTAAAATTAGGGTAGCTAGGCATGCACACACACACACACACACACACACACACTGATTAGTATATATAATGTACGAAGTACAATGCAAAACTGGCTCAGATATACATATCAAATTCAGGAATGCAGGGGTCATGCTACCAGTGTTGATACTAATTAGCCTACACAGACAAACAAACTCTTACACATTCACAGGGGTGTTTTAATTGCTAACTGACCATTAACCCTGTTTGCAACAATATATCACTGCTCAAGTTCATGAAATTGGGCCTACTATAGTGATGGAAATATGCCAAATTCTGTTTCAAAATTGTAACAGTGTGTGTGATTTGGATTTTTAACATACCTTGAACAATTTGAGTCATATTGTTATGATGTTTGAAGTGTGGCAGTTTACAGTGATGTCTAGCACTAAGGCATCATGCCACAGACATGTAGCATGACATCCCACCCAGTTACATTATCCTGACAGTAGGACGACCAGTCCATACACTAACCTCTTAATGCTGAGCACCAAATGAGGCAGCTGTTAATACCATTTTTATGTGTTTGGTATGACTTGGCCAGGGATCAAGGACCCCAACCTCTTGCATATGAGGTGGATGCTCTAAACACTAGGCCACTGGAACGGTCAACACCAGTATGTAAATAGTAACTTGTTAACAAATATAGTCCGTGAATATAATTTCTAATTTATTTATTTTTTTAATTCAAAAAAGACAGAAGTTAACAGCATTATTTTCTTTATAAAATCAGTTTAAAACTGTATGTGAACCTTTAATGGCATGTTTAGCGGGAGCAATTAAATCAAGATGAAGAGTATGGATTGAAGTCATTTGCTCCAATGTACATTTTTTTCTTTTTCAAAGTATACTAGAAATCTTTCTGACTGCAATTTTACACAAAACATTTAGAAAATAAAATTATTAAAAAGTACTTTATTATGCAATAATACATACTTGTAATTACATGATTTTAATCTTGTTACTTCTATAAGATTAAATGATTTACAATGTATAGCCTCTGCTGTGCTTTTTTTATACATCATATGGCCAAAATACACTGCATTTACCTCAATCTAAACATACATATAAGACAAGTATAAATGCAATGGGTATGAAAAGTTAGAAAAGGTCTTACATCTTGTTGTTAAAATGCATGTTTTTTTTTAAAAGCTTTAAGAACATAATCAACAGTGGTCTGAAGATATACTGCTACTTGGAAATTAAACAGATGCTGGACTTCAGCTCATGGTAGGCACTTCAAAAAAGACTTAGTCAAAGTCTATATGGGTCCATGGTAGGGAACATTTCTTACCATACAATCACTAGAATAGTCTCTCCATAACAATTTGATATCAACAGGTATTACCTGACTAAAAGGCCTAAATCATTTTAACTTAAAATGAGATTTCTGCTTTGTAACAATCTCTTCTGTTGGTGGTGGTGGTATTGGAGCAAGTACATCAGCTATTCACCTTGGATCATTTATGTCCAAAACAACTGGCTGGTTCATGCCAACTCTATCATCTAACCTCATTTCAATATTTTCATATTTATTTCTGGAATATACAGGTACTGTTGATCAGCTTTCTTTGGGTATGCAGACCATCTCTCACTTTTTTGTTGAATGACCTTTGGTATCTGACAAGAAAATGCAAACATTTCACTGACAATGTCATTTTATATTTTTTTTAATTCTCAAAAGTCCAAATAAAAACTGCATACAATTACATGTAACAAATCATTTTGCTACAGATGAAAATGTCAAAATAGCAAATCTGTATCTTACCCATATATCATAAAAATGTTTAGATTCTTTACAGAATTTTCTAATTACATTAGACTAATTCTAACCAAAATTGGTTTTTGAAATTTATTTTAAAAAATGTCTTCTGTAAAAGATAAAATTGTACCACAAACAGATGGTTTATCAACTTTCAGTTAAAGCATTAATATTTTAACAAAGATGAATTATTACGTTAACAAGAATAAAGTTTATTACCTTATTGTTCCATCTGTGTTTACAATCACATCTCTGTCAGTATGATTTTTATAATCAAGAGCTGCCAACAGATTCCTAGCTCTGAAAGCTGATGGCTTATATGAATGTCTTTTGGAGGCATACAATAAAATCAAACTTCTGGAAATTCTCCAGTTCTGCTGTACTTCTGAAACAAAGTAAAATGACTAAATAAATAAATTGATTCAGATGCAGAGAACTATTAACATTTATAAATCCCCATTAATCTGTTTCGATGAAAATGCCAATGTACAGTAGCATTATACAGGCAGAGAATAATCAACTCATTCCACCCATACTATTTTTTTCCCCTTGTCACCTGGGGGTAGGGAGCGCATTTGTGGGCTAATTTTGAATATATTGAAACACATCTGTTTCCAAGAGATTTGATTAGATATACACCTAGGTGTGCTAGAAACATCATTCGGCATAAGGGTAAAAGTGGGAGTTTTTCCTTCTTCTGACCCATCATTTTCCTCCTGGTCACTTTTTACTTCCATCCCCAATTTATCCTACTTTTGCAATTGTTCACCTGTATGTGTATAGCTCAGACCGGTGTGAATTAGATTGCAAGCAAAAAAGTAAAAAGTCCAGAAACAAAATCTGATTCCAACTATGGACATGTGTGCAAAAATCGGGCAAAGCTTGACCCCTCCCTCCCTGTACACATGCATACTTTTTATTTACACACACACCATCTGCATACATGCGATTGCCCTCCCCATTCTGTAGAACAGCCAATATTTAATCCACACAGAAAAGATCAAGGATTAACAATAATATGTATTTAATGTAACAGATAGTCCACCAATGTTGAATGTCTGGCTGCATCAAAGAAATAAGCAGCATAACTTTAAAAAGTTTGTCTATTATCCACTAAAACTCAAACACCAACTGAACCCAGTCAAGCAGGTTACTTATTAGACAAATTACTATCGAGGTATATGTGTATGTATATTATCAGTAGACCACCCACCCCCATACACAAGCATATGCATTTGGGTAAACCCCCCTTGCCCTCTCCATGTGTATTAAATGGACAAACCATAACTATGGCCTCAGTGTGGTTTGTATTTATAATACAATGTATTCATTTTCTTTCTGTGATAACCAGTATATCTTCATTATTTCAATTATGCATTGATACTATATTTAAGATAAATTGTAAATACACAATTTTTACTTTTTTGATAATACACAGAAAAGAAAGCTTTTGTGGGAGCAACTTTCTGTTTCATACACAAATACCATCCACAAATACCAATACAATACTATACATTACTTTTAGTTTAGTTACATATATCATGCATGTATCATAATGGTTATTTTTTTAGGATACTTAACTCAAATATTCCCTTTTATGTATGTATCACAAATTTTTTTGTTAGTATACTTTCTCAAATGGGTTGATAAAACTTTTAGACTTTTCCATCAACTTCAGACAAGACTGAATCCCTTAAAATAAAATTTTGAAATGTGTAAATACTAATGTTGAACTTGGGAATCTTTAGTTTTGTATCAAAAGAAATTATCATTTATCTTGGTTATTAAGACCTGAATGACAATGCTTCAAGAAATAATAATAATAACTTATTTAAATGGGTGACTAATTTAGTCAAAGACTATTCTCCCTTGAGGCCCTTTAACTAAAATACATACAGCATGATGAGGAACATATCAATAACAAAAAATAGACATATGCCAACAAACAATTTACAAAAAAAATATTATTCTAAATAAAACAAACCAGATTTTAACAAAATGTACAATCTTTACCAACTGCAAACTATTAAACTAATATAGAATGATACATTTCCAGGTAAATCCTTAGATGTGCATCTACCAAAATATTTGTAAACAAGTAAATATACATAAAATTTTTAAAAAATGTAGTAATACTTACACAGATGCCGTATCTGATTATGATGTGGTTATATCAGACACAGCAGGAATTTGTATCCTATGAATTGTTGGCCCAGGTGTAGAAGTTATGGCCATGTCTTCTGTGACATTTTTCTGATGTTTTCCTTACACTGCCATTCAATTCATTACCTAATATAGCAAGGGAAAATAAATGTTTTATTAGACACAATAATATTATATACTTTACAAATAATAGTATGCATAATACATACTTAACTGTATTGCATTACTTTCATTTACAGCCATCACCATTTACATTATATATAAAAAAAAAATTATTTAAAAACAATAAAAAAACAGAAGTGACTGCTTGCCTCTAAATAAAGTCTTATGGTTGTGAGCGAAAATGATGATCATTAATTTCTCCTTTGATGGCCTCAAAAATAGCAGCAGTGGTGTACGTACATGCGGTTTTCAGCGATATTGTTGCAGGGCTGTGACATTTTATTTCAAGCTAAATGGAATAATGCCAGTTTATATAAAATATATTATTTTAAGAGTTTTGATAAAGAGTTAACAATACAGATATAAAATAGCGGTATAAAAACTTGACTGTTCATTGCAAAATTGAGACTCACCATGACACCAGTATCCAGCAAGAATTTGGCGACCTCTGGATTAGTTTCCAGGCTCAAAGTGGACTTCTTTTTATTCCATCGTTCATGCTGGTCACCAATACATATGCGTGTGCTGCCATAATTTGCCCAAAGAGCTTTTTTTTCCCCCTCCTTTCAGAATCTAAGTTTTGGTTTTCGATCTAGTTGTGAACACGCCATTATTTTTGTAAACACGTGTTTGCACATGGCTAAAATTCTTAATCTTCGGGAGAGGTCAACACAGAGGTTACATGAATATAGGCGTGGCAAACAGAGAATTTTTGTCTGCAGACAATAATTCAGAATCGCGTTTTTTATCAAAAAATTTCCGATACTAGCCTGATTTCGGCCTCAGAAACAGCCTGAATCGTAATTATTCATCTAATTAAGTAATCGTGAACTGAAAAAATAAATATATAATTTCATTCGTTTTTACTTAGGTTGTATGCCTTTAAGACTTTTCGCCTCCGTTTCTTAATTTCTCCCTTTTGTAAAGACCTTGATATATTTTGTATATTTCCTGCTTTAATTGTTCTTCCTTGAAATTAATCCTCTTCCATATCTTTTATCCTTTTAAACAAGTATTGACTTTGTTTCTTCTTACTCTGATAGTGTTCGATCATGGGTATGATACCGTATCAATGGGGGCCATTCATTGTCATCGATTACACTAGAGGTGGGTCCAGAGATGGCTTCTTAGTCTCATCCGGGCCCAGGAGTTTGTTACAGTGGGGACAGGTTGCTGACTGAGTTGCGGAATAGCAGTTCCTGGATTTGCACAAATAATGTTTCTCAGCTGCATCCATCAGTCTTTCCTGCTCGAAGGCTGCCACACCATCATTAACTTGACAGGGCCAAGTAGATCAATCAGCAAAGACACTCTCCCAGTTGTCAGTGTCAATGCCTAACTTCTTCAGCGAGGCCTTGAGGGTGCCCATGTACCTCATTTTTGTTTTACCACCGTGAGATTTCTTGCCTTGGTGTAGCTCTCCATGGAAGATGCATGCATATACATGTACATCTTATTTTTCACATTTGGATGTTTAAATTTACTTGGAATGATGCATACATATACATGTACATGTAATCTTTCCCGTTTGGAAGTGTAACTTTACTTGGAATGATGCATAACGATTACATATACATGTAATCTTTCACATTTGGTTGTTTAAATTGCCTTGAAATAATGCCAACATATACATGTAATCTTTTACGTTTGGATGTGTAAATGGACTTGGAATGATGCATACATATACATGTAATCTTTCACGTTTGGATGTGTAAATTGATTTGGAATGATGCATATATATATATATATATATATATATATATATATATATATATATATATATATATACACACACACATACATGTAATCTTTTACGTTTTGAACGTGTAAGTTCTGTTTTGAGGTGTAGGTTCTTGTTTTGAGGTGTAAGTTATTGTTTTTAATTGTCACACAATGATCCTGGTTAGGGTCAGATTATTGCAAAGTTACTAGAAGCAAGTATTTACATATGATTGAAGCTCAAAACACAATGATGCACACCGAGTCAAACTATTAATATAAGAAAACATAACTGTTCATAATGGGAATGAATTATGACAAGTAACTTGGAGACATATTTTTTATTGATGGTCCTAATTGATTAATTTTTTAAAAGCATATGAACACAATTCAAATGTAAACACAAACAAAATTAGCTCTGAACACAAATAATAATAATTGAAGTTAAATGCATGCATAATTTCATACAATTAATAATAATAATTGAAGTTAAATGCATGCATAATTTCATACAATTAATAAGAATAATTGAAGTTAAATGCATGCATAATTTCATACAATTAATAATAATAATTGAAGTTAAATGCATGCATAATTTCATACAATTAATAATAATAATTGAAGTTAAATGCATGCATAATTTCATACAATTAATAAGAATAATTGAAGTTAAATGCATGCATAATTTCATACAATTAATAATAATAATTATAAGGACTTTATAGTGACTAATCTTTAGAATCTTTACAACATATATAAACCCACCATGAAATCAGAAAACATAAAATCATGCTCAATATTTAAGGATGGAAACATTATTAGTCTTTAAGTTTGCTTTTGCAGTCAAAATAGGTGAGTTTTAAGGGATCACTGACTTTGTGTCAAAATTCAATGGGCCCTTGAATGCAAAACAACGTTACAGAAAACTGATTGCATTATGGAGAGCACGGCCATGTAAAACAGCGGTGTTTGCATGGAAAACAGATTCGTTGCCATGTCTATAATAAACCATACATCAACAAACGTTTTGCACAGTACATTGATGTATGGGCCTTTGCAACATACATCCAGCTACAAAAGGTATTAGAATATGTGGATACTTTCAATTTAATAATTATAACTATATAAACAGGTTTCATGCATTATCTGCGTCGTCTATAAAGTACAACTTGTTAATATGTAAACAGCAATGTGATGCTATTAAAGTTAATGCCTCTTCTAGTCCAGACATTGGCATACAGTGTGGTGAAAGTTGTGCTGGCTCTGGCAATGTGAAGGTTCACTTCGTCGTCAGTAGTGACGGTCTGTGACAGTTTACAGCCAAGGTAAGTGAAGCGGATCACTACGCTGAGTTTCGGCCGTTTACGGTTATGTTGGGATCAAATAGGGCTTTCCATGGGCCGGCTGATGCAGGACTTCAGAATTTGTGTTACTGTCGACCAGACCAAAGCTTGTGCAGGAGCTACATAACTTGTACACGCTGCAGGCCGCCTTCTGAGCCATCATTACGGTTGCAGTCATCAACAAATAAGAAATCCCTTATGGTATATGTGATAACCTTTGTTTTCGCTTGAAGCCTCCTGGGGTTGAATAGGGCTCCATCTGTACAGTTCTTGATGCCAACTCCAACCTCTCCATCTCTGAAAGCATTAGTCAGGCAAAGAACACTAGACTGAAGTGTCGGTGCTGGAACACAACCATATTTGATGCCATTGGTTACTGGGGATGGCTTAGATGTCTATACATTGTCCTGCACTCCTGCCTGCATGCCGTCGTGGAAATGCTGCACCATGGATATACATTTTCTCGGGCATCCGTACTTGGCCATTACCTTCCAAAAGCCTTCTATGCTGATAGTGTCAAAGAAGAGGCATCAGCATCCAGACCAAGCTAAAGGTCTATAGGGTAGTTATGCCCCCACAGTACTTTACGTGCAAAACATGGAAGGTGTACCAACGCCATGTCAAGAAGCTGAACCACTTTCACACTACAAGTCTCAGGAAAATCCTCAACATAAAGTTGGAGGACAAGGTTCCAGACACTCAGAGGTACTTACCCAAGCATGTCTTCCCAGCATTCACACCATCCTGATAAAGTCCTAGCTACACTTGGCAGGACATGTACGCATGCCAGACCACCAGCTGCCTAAGAGACACTTCTATAGCGAGCTACAGCAAAGACTGAGATCCCATGGAAGAACAATCTGAAAGCTGCATTAAAAGCGTTCAACATAAACCCTGATTCCTGGGAGCAAACAGAAAGCAATACTTGGCATCGCTCTGTACACAAAGGCTCAAACTTCAAAGTTGTGGGAATCTGGCAGGACAGCAGCTGTAGTGCTGAAGAAACAAGCCAGAAAAGCACGTGCCATCAACCCTACTGGAGATGTCCCACTCATCCCCTGTTCCTATGCAAATGAACATTCCATGCAATGGTTGGCCTCATCAGCCATCTGTGCACGCACAGAACTGAAACAGCCACTCCAACCCTTGGCTAATTAGAGCAGTGCTCACAGAATTGACAGTTGAACAACAAATACTGTTAAAGTTACTTCTTACTCTAAGGCTCATCAAGTGTCTAATATGTTAATGTCTTTTAGTATGTATATATGTAAATCAGTCACATATTGAACATTCTCATGTATCCAACTCTACAACATGTGGTCATGGTACAACACATGCATCTTGTATCTTATCTTCTTCATGTATTAATCAACCTAAATATTCAATATCCCTTAACCGAATGAGATTAAATTAATATTACAGCAACTTAGATCAGTCAAAATTCTAGGTCTTTGTGAAACATTTCTTTCTGATGATGCTGATTATTTGACTCATCAAATACAGCAGTTTAACTTTGAAAGAAAAGATAGGGAATCCATGGGGGTTGAGGGGGTTCTCTCTGTAGGCAGTTCCATTAGTTATAACAGGCATGTTGATCTAGAGACTATTGGGACAGAGAGTATCTGGATGGAAGTAACCCTTGCCGTATCAAAGCCATTGCTCTTATGTTCAGTTTAGGGGTTTATAGTACTTCTTCAGCTGACTGGATTGATAGATTTGAGATGCAAATTCAAAAAGCATTACTAAAGGAAGATTTAGAAACTATCATATTAGGTGATTTTAACATTGACTACATGAAAACTCCACCATTAACATGGATAAGTAACTTTGACACTTACAACACCCCAACCAGAGTAACAGATAAAAGTGCTACAATCATTGATCATGTCTATACTAATAATTTACTAAACCTGAAAACATAAGTGAAATAAATGTGCCAGTATATGCACTGAGTGATAACTACCCAGTCTGTGTAACTAGACATGTTCCAAAATCATCTAAAAATGGTCAACACATTGAAATACAGTATAATGACTTGAAAAACAGTTTGATATAGAAAAGATCTTCAATGATTTAGTTAGCACCCAGTCTGCAACATATCTGATGTCAAGAATGCCTTAAACAAATTGTATATGATTTTCAATACAGTCGTAAACAAGCATGCCCCCATTGAAATAAAAAGGATTAAACACCAAATTACACCCAAATGGATTACTCCTGAAATCAAAGAGGCTAGGCACCTACAAGATAATTTCCACAAGAAAAAAGACATGAAAAACTATAGAAGGTGCAGGAATAAATTTAAGCGCCTGATAGATAAGGAAAAAGATAACAGTTTACTATAAACAGCCTATTGATGAAATTAAGAGTACCAAGAGATCATTTCAACAGTAAAGAAGACATGAAAAGCTATAGAAAGTGGAGGAATAAATTGAAGCACCTGATAGATAATGCAAAATAGAACAGAGTACTATGAAAAGGCCAGTGATGAAAGTGAGTGTACCAGGACATTGTGAAAACATCTAAAAGAGCTGAACCCACCCAGGAACAGTTGTCTTCGCCCTAGACTTAAGCAAAATGATGATATAGCAACATGTGTAGAAGACATTGTGGAAATGCTAAACAGTTGTCTTCGCCCTAGACTTAAGCAAAATGATGATATAGCAACATGTGTAGAAGACATTGTGGAAATGCTAAACAGTTGTCTTCGCCCTAGACTTAAGCAAAATGATGATATAGCAACATGTGTAGAAGACATTGTGGAAATGCTAAACAGTTTCTTCTTAAGCATCTCTAATAACAGTATTCAGAACCAGACTAACATCCCAATTGAACTTGATGCCCTTCTGTTATTTAAAAGGGCTAAAATTCCTGATGATAACTATTTCTGAATAGCTAATGTTAGTGAAGCTGATGTTTTTGCTCATTAAGGTGAATATTAATAAATCCTAAGATAGATGGTATTAGTCCATGAATTCTTAAAATTTCTGCACCAGTAATAACAAAGTCATTAATGCATATTATGAACTTAAGCATAATGAGTGCTAATTTTCCAGAAACCTTGAAATGTGCAAAGGTTACAATTATCTTTAAGAAAGAAGAAATGGAGGATCCAGGGAGTTACAGACCAATATCAATTCTACCTGTACAAGCAAAATTATTTAAAAGTAGCCATTTAAGTCTATACTTTTTTTAAAACTTAGGAACTCTATTTTTTCATAAAGCGCAATCAGTATTTAAAAAGTACCACTCATGCCAAACTGAACTTACCAATGAAGTTAAAGATAACAACTTGAAGACAAAGATGGTGTCCATAAATGTTTAATAAGCACTTTGTAAAAATGATTGAAATATAAAAAGACTGGTTTGGATTGGTTGAGTGCTATATGTCAAAGCAACACAAGTAGGTTATTTAGTGCCAAAGCGATTGGAATAAAATGCCTTGTCTGAAAACACACAACCATAGCTGACCCCGACTGGTTTAAATGGTATCGTTTTTAACCTGTACACTTTTGATCTTGAGACAGGTACACTAACCACTGAACCATTGTAGCTCTTTTAAAATGATGATTATTTTGATTTGTTAAAAAATTGGAAGTGATTAGCATTGACAGCAATTTCATCTGATTAAACCATATTACAAAATACACGTCAACACTAATTTCAACTGATTAAACCATATTACAAAATACACGTCAACACTAATTTCATCTGATTAAACCATATTACAAAATACATGTCAACACTAATTTCATTTGATTAAATCATATTACAAAATACATGTCAACACTAATTTCATTTGATTAAACCATATTACAAAATACATGTCGACACTAATTTCATTTGATTAAATCATATTATAAAATACATCAGTCGACAGTAATTTCATTTGTTCACAACCAACTAGACTATACAACACTGCAGTCAACATCAATTTCTTTCATCAAACCAGACTATACAATAGTTAAAAATCAAATTGGCAACTAAAAATAAAATGATTTATTACTGATTCCCACAATATGGTGAAAATTATTAGATCTGTAACTGATATTTTCTTGTAAAGTAAGGCTTATACAGACCACTGCTTGATGCCATTCATAATCCACACATTAAGAACAAGTAGAAGCTTTATCGTACTGCCTGCTATGATCTTGAACTTTAACATTATTGTTTTATTATTTTGTAATAAATTTGAAATGTTGCAATAAATAGTAAATTTTGTAATAAATTTTAAATTTGTAATAAATTTTAAATCTAATAAACTTTAAATGTTGCAATAATGTTAAATATCATACTAAAAATTAAATGTTGCAATAAATTTTATATTTTGTAATAAATTTTAAATGTTGCAATAAATTTGACATTTTTTATAAAATTTAAATGTTGCAATAATTTTACATTTTGTAATACATTTTAAATTTTGCAATAAATTTTACATTTTGTAATAATTTTAAATGTAATATATTTTAAATGTTGCAATAAATTTTACATTTTGCAATAAAATTTAAATGTTGCAATAAATTTACATTTTATAATAAATTTATGTTGCAATAAATTTTACATATTTTAATACATTTTACATTTTGTAATAAATTTTAAATGTTGAAATCAATTCTACATTTTGTAATAAATTTTAAATTTTGTAATAAGTTTTAAATGTTGCAATAACTTTTAGGAAGCCATATTCAGCAGTAAACTGTACTGCAAACAAAGAATGGTTACCAATTATATGTTTCTTTATAAATTCAATACTTATAGTTTACAGGTACATAATATCCATTCTTGTACCTTTATAGTGAAGGTATTGTGATTACATAGATTAGATTCCAATGAATAACATGTATACAATTTTCTCAATCAATAAACTTCACTGACCTTATTTTGTCAATACTGACTCACTTTGGAAAATATCTCAAAAATCAATTGCTATACATCAATATGTAAAATTTTATGACATTGTCAAAAATATCTAGTAAAATCCATTTTGTTGATGATGCTAGATAACTCGAAAAAGAAGGCTACAGCAATTACATAATGCCATACAACAGAAAAAGAACCTAAATACAAAATTTGATGGAAGTAAGGCTCACTGTATCTGGCCTGTACCTTGACAATTCAGGCAATGGTGATGGTGACCTATATCTATTTCTGTGTTACAAGAGTAACAATGTTTATAAAGATGAGTCGGTGTATACATTTTTTTGCAGGGACTCTATTGTTACAATGTGAAATGCCTTATAGTGGCAAAGTTGATCAGGAAGAAAGATCACAGATGCTTCAAATATATTTAACTTATTATTTGTAACTGTGGTCATATTAAACAAGTCACTCTTCCTGACACATCTAAATGATACCAATGTATCAGTGAAATTGGGTACAAAATCATAAAGGAAGTGAAATTGGGTATAAAATCACAACAAAAGTGAAATAAGGTACAAAATAGTAATTTGAAGTGAAATAGGGTACAAAATAGTAATGGAAGTGAAATAGGGTACAAAATCGTAAAGGAAGTCAAATATGGTACAAAATTGTAAATGAAGTGAAATTGGGTACAAAACCTTAAAGGAAGTGAAATCGGTTACAAATTAGTAAAGGAAGTGAAATAGGTTACAAAAATCGTAAATGAAGTGAAATCGCTAAAGAAACAAAACTACTCTGAAGGGACTGATGCCCTACTGGCCAAAAGTAATTTCTCAAAATCCATGATAATTAAAATTGATAAAAATCTTTCCTTACAAGTTCAATGTAACAAGCTAACAAGTATCTGTAATTGCAATACGTATTTCCCTGGCATGGCCTTTGACCTAAAACCTAATATCATGGATAGAAGATAACAAAGCTTATTATCAATGACAATGTTAAGATAGGGCAACATTCTAAATTTGCCAATCTATGACAATGTCAAGATAGGGCAACATTCTAAATTTGCCAATCTATGACAATGTCAAGATAGGGCAACATTCTAAATTTGCCAATCTATGACAATGACAAGATAGGGCAACATTCTAAATTTGCCAATGATTTATTTACTTCAAGAAGTCACTTAACTGGCACCATCATCTGTATTTTTAAACAACCTGGCACCATCTATGATATTCTTCCACAATAATACATGATTCATACATATTACTATTATCATACAAACAAGCTAGTAAAACTACAAACTTGAGTCAACAGTTCAAAACCTGTGTCAATAGCAACAAATCCCCGAGTCAACAGCATTGATACTAAAATCAATGTCAAGGTGCTAACAACTTGTTTACTGGATGTGCAACCAAACAAAAAGACAAACCATTCAGGCAGCAGCAATACCACAGTTGGTTTGTTTTTTATGGTTTAACACCATTTTTCAGCACAATATAGGCTATACATGGCGGCCAGTATTAATGGTGGAGTAAGAAACCAGAAAACCCCCAGAAAGAACCACCGACCAGACATAATAACAAGTTTCCAGTGTTGGTATGACCATTCATTCTGGAAGAGCACCTATATCAAGATTGTTAAGGACTGCTCCAGTGGCCTAAATTAGAGCATCCAACTCGGATGCAGGAAGTGATGGGTTCAAAGCTTAGCCAAGTTGTACCAAAGACTTATTTAAAAATGGTACTAGAAGCTGCCTGACTAGCTTCTCAGCATTAAGAGGTTCATGTTACAACTGGTCAGCCTGGTGTCAAAATAATATGACTGGGTGGGACATCATGCTACATGTCTGCAGCATGATACCAAGGTGCTAGGCATCACTATAAAACTGCCACATTGCAGATATCATAGTGATATGACTGAAAAAAAATTAAAAGCTGTGTTAAAAATACAAATCACACATATACACATAAATACACACAAAGAAGATTTTTAAGATAATTTTCATAATGATGTTCAAGGGACACAATTTTAATTTAGAACCAATTAAACCTTAGAATAAATATGTGTCAAGTTTCATGTCAATGTTCCCATTAGTTTATGAGAAATAATGATGAGAATCTACTTGTAAAAGAAGGATAACTGACAGACAATGTATCTAGGCCAACAAGCAATCACAGAAGCACTTTTATTCTATGATCAACAGACCTAAAATCCTCTTATGCATACAAACTTGTCTCAGTTAACTGCTTTTGAAACATGGATTTTTTTTATACATAGGCAAGATAATTTTGAGGAGTGTTGGTAAAATAGGATCTAATTAAGTCATGAAGAATGTTTGCAAAAATCTGAAAATATGAAAGTCACCAGAACATTGCAAATGTTAAAAATAAAGTAATGGTGACCTAATTACTCTTTCTGTGATGCCTACACACTAATTTTGATGGGTTTATGTGAATGGGATCAGAGATGTTGAGAGCATTACAAACTTAGAAACCATACAATGAATGCACCAACATACATGTGAACATATGCTGATGAACAGACAGTTAGGATGCTACACCCTGTATTTGTGAGAGGGTAAAAAAAACATCTGTAATCAAAATCTGGAATCAGATTTTGCTATAACAATATGACCACCAATCAGATTTTACTATAACAATATGACCACCAATCAGATTTTACTATAACAATATGACCACCAATCAGATTTTACTATAACAATATGACCACCAATCAGAAAGTTGTGCTAACATTGAATCACAAGAAATGTCAGAAACAGTTCAGTCATGGACAAAGATGGTCACAAAAATTATTCAATTTGTCAAAAAATAAATATTCTAAATTAGTTTGTATTTATAATTCATTGGAATAACACATACATGTAGTTACAGAAGGTCAGTTTAGTGAAACTTAGTTGAATGGTGATCTGTTAGCTTTTGTTGGGTTTAATATCAATGTGTGACCAGCTAAAGATGGCAGACAAGATATTTGGTGGAGGAAGAATGTGGGAAAAAGCCCATACAGAAAAAACCAAACCACAGGAAGTTTTCTCACCTACCCATGTTGGCCAAGCTAAGGCTTGGATCCACGTGAACAGAGGTGAGACAACCACAATCTGTGAAGCTGAGTGCCTCAGACCACTTGTCCACCCATGTCCAAGCATACAATATTCAGACTGGGTACATGTATTTTTGCCTTAAAATCAACTAACTGTTAAGTTTATAAAACAGTGCAATTGCATAATAATAATAATAATAATAATAATAATAATAATAATAATAACACTTCATGTTATGTAATAATAATAATAATAACACTTCATGTTATGTAATGATGTAACTCAATGTTAGAAAAAAATCCGTATGAATTATGTTTATATAGCGATGTAACTGAATGTTAGAAACAAATCAATATGACTCAAGTTTATGTAACGGTGTAGCTGAATATTAGAAACACATCAGTGATTTTACAATGCTGTAGCTATGTGTGTAATAATGTATCATATTGTTACATAACAACAAGCAATATAAGAAAAATTCTAATTAAATGTATCACGTAAAACAATGTAATTTTAAAAGATATCACCCAAAAAAACATGTGACAAACTAAATATTAATTGAACAATAATTCCAATCATTTCTATAAAATAAATAGAAACTGTCCATACACCTCATAAAATTCATTGACAATATGCAATGAATTTACCTTATAGACTGAACAATAAGCAATGAATTTACCTTTAAGGTAAGTTCATTGCTTATTGTTCAGTTTATAAAGTTACATTCATTGCTTATTGTTCAGTCTATTAAAGTAAAATCATTGCTTATTGTTCAGACTGGTGAATCTTTTGTACTTAACAGTACAAATAAATTTCAATGCTAAAATCTTATGGAATATGACTGGTGAATCTTTTGTACTTAACAGTACAAATAAATTTCAATGCTAAAATCTTATGGAATATGACTGGTGAATCTTTGTACTTAATAGTACAAATAAATTTCAATGCTAAAATCTTATGGAATATGACTGGTGAATCTTTGTACTTAACAGTACAAATAAATTTCAATGCTAAAATCTTATGGAATATGACTGGTGAATCTTTTGTACTTAACAGTACAAATAAATTTCAATGCTAAAATCTTATGGAATATGACTGGTGAATCTTTGTACTTAACAGTACAAATAAATTTCAATGCTAAAATCTTATGGAATATGACTGGTGAATCTTTGTACTTAACAGTACAAATAAATTTCAATGCTAAAATCTTATGGAATATGACTGGTGAATCTTTTGTACTTAACAGTAGGAATAAATTTCAGTGCTATAATCACATGGAATATGACTGGTGCAGCTACTATTCCTAACAATGCACATACATAATAATGCTATAAATCACACGGAATATGACTGGTTTAACTACTGTATTTAACTGTACTTGCACATTTCAATGTTCTCAACAATCATGCATCAATCAATGTAAAATATAGCATGTACATTCAAAGTGTTTCAGACCCACATCTTTCATCAATGTGTCACTTTATTTTATTCTGTACGACTGTTTGACTTCACAGACAAGATAATCATGTGACTTCTTTTTTGTTGCTTGCATAATTTTTCAAATTCTTTGCGAAAAATGTTATTTTACCTGTACTTAGATTTGAGATCTGGAGTGCGGTATTTTGGGTCTTTATGTTTTGATCCATGAGAACTCCTTCAAAATCTGATTCCCAAGAAAAATTTAAAAAATCAACCATCATATACTGAGTCATTAAAGCATTAGTAAATATCAAACTCATAGATGCTTGAATTATTACACTTTTACTGCAGTGGTATGTTTCTGCATTTTAAAATATGAACTAATACAACTATACTTTTCTACTAACCATGACTAGCGATAGCATGATTTCTATTAATAGTATTATACAAAAACACATGACAAAATGGTACCCTAAACACCTTGTTAATACAGTATATGTAACTGTCCTTGATTTAGAAAATGACAAAGAAAATCAAGAAAAAGCTTATCATGAATATTATGCTTAAAATTCAAGCTGCTTTGTAAATTGAGCATAAAACAATAAAACTAGATACAATGAAAAAGGTTGCTTCCTTAGTCCGGATAATTCATGATCATTAGTAATTTTCAATACACAAAGCCAAAATATCTTAAGAGTTTAAAATATTTGACTGTATCACTCCATTTCATCATTGACTATTTCGACAATCAATGAGGTGATCAAAATTTGACAGCAGAGGTGAGCACTAAACAAAGACATGGGGTTTGAATTACCACCTATCTACATGTCTCCGCATCATAATGGTTGCATGATCAACATTAGTTGCTGATGAAAGCAGTGTGATGTCACCAATTTGTTTAAACTCTTTAAGATATTTGTGTGTTTTGGAAATTACTAACGATCATAATGAAACTAGAGATATTGCTGATGGAAGCATCACAAACGACCCTGTTCATTACAATTTGCTAAGCATGGCATAAAACAAAGAAAATTGTATAAGCAGACATAAATTGGACAATAAGCATTCATGGGGCATAACTCTTTCAAATGATCTTTTGTGGAGCATAACTCTTTCAAATGATGATGCAGAAATACTGGAAATCTAGCTCATTCAAGTCTCATCAATAATATTGCACATCATATCTTGTTGAAATCAGACATTTCAATGTAAAGTAATACTTCAAATACCAGTCAGGGGCCATAACTCCTTGACATGACAATTTGAAAAACTGGATATTAAATTAATTCATGCTTGCAACAATATAAAGCTGGAAGCCAAATTTGTTTAAAATCCAGCAATCCTTGGCAATGTAATGGTGCAGAAATCTTAGTCTGGAAAATAGACAATGGCATAGCACATAAATATTTCATGTTTTGAAATGATTAAAAAAAATGTAAAGTCCTATCGATATAAAGATGCATGCTAAATTTGGGTGAAACCTGAAAATCCTTTCTAAATTTATGCTGCAGAAATTAAAGTTAAGAGAACATAATATCTGGTGCCATAACTTCTTTAAATGATGTTCTGGAATTCTGGAAATACAAAAGCACACCAATATATGTTTCTTTGTTTGATTAGGATTTTTAATGTAGCTTTAGAAACATTTCAGTCATATCGCTATGATGTCTGCATTGAGGCAGTTTATAGTGATGTCTAGCACTGGGGCATCGTGCCACAGATATGAAGCATGATGTCCCACCCATGCCGCAGATATGTAGCAGGATGTCCCACCCAGTCACATTATCCTGACACCATGTCAACAAGTCCTAACACTAACCTCTTAATGCTGAGCGCCAAGCGAGGCAGCTGTTAGTACCATTTTCGTAAGTCTCTGGTATGACTCAGCCAGGGATCAAACTCACAACCTCCCACTTATGCTAAGTTAGGTTGAAATCAATAAAATTTTCTAAGCTAATTTTACCAGTAATTTTCGGATTTTATCCAGATTTGGAAATGGAGTTTAATTCTGAATCAACCTCAAAAAAAGTTAATTTCAACCAAAGAAACATTTAACCGCACATTTCCATCACTCTCAGGCCCGTTACGTCAATATAGGGTTTCATACCAAATCTGGCTGAATTCAAGAATCTTTCATAAACATAAGCTTTAAGAATATCAGTTAGAAGGATAGGAAATCAGGTGCCACAACTCCTTAACATAATAATATAGATGGCTGGAATGCATGGACACAATTAAAAATACTGATCTGTGTAAATATTTTACAAACAGAATTTCAGAAGTGATTTTCAGTCTTGATCAAAAGATTCATATGAAAATAAACATTTGGCAAGAAATCTCATGCCACTCATATCCACAGACAAATTTCGGTTGCATTCCATATGTAAAACCAGAAAGTCATAATCCTGCAGAAATGGTCATCATGACCTAATTCTGGTAAGTGAAATAAGCACTCTGTAAACATCAATATATATTCTGAATTTCTTAAAATTACTATATAAGTTAGTTATTAAATTTTTAAAAAATGAAGCATAGGTCCCTGTGACCTTTTGACCTATCATTCTGTATATCAATTGTGTAGCATTCTCCAAGATGAACACAGCTATCCACAGCTATCAAGTTTCATTACTGTACATCAGTGTCTGGGAAGCTAAGATAAATACAAACACATAATGTATTGGAGAGTGGAAACTTGGCCACTTTAAATTATTTTTGTTTCTGTTGATTAGTACCCTCCAAGATTAGGACACCCATCAAGCCTGATGAGTTTGTAAACAAGAGTGTCGAAAACACAAGGAATATACAACAATTTAATATACTGACACTGCCAGAAACACCATTATAAATTATACAACAATTTAATATACTGACACTGCCAGAAACACCATTATAAATTATACAACAATTTAATATACTGACACTGCCAGAAACACCATTATAAATTATATATGCATGTCTCACACATGCTTCCAAAGTGAGACAAAAGATTTATAAACACTGATGTATCTTCGTCCTTCCAAAGTGAGACAACATGTATAAAACAATAACAAGAAATGGATTTCAAAATACTGAAGCAAATTCGTTGTTGCTGTTGCTGTTATGGGACAGAACCCAAATTCACAAGGAGTAACACAGAATCAAGATACCATCTAAAATAGGTAAATTAAAAAGAATAAAATGAAATAACTGGAAAGCAGTGTTTACCTAGATTCCCAGTAAACAAATTATGTAATTGGAACAGCAGGTCAAATTAAATTTGTTAAAGCTGAATGCTTACTTCTATTTGATTGGCTGTTCAATGCTGACTCTTCCTTTGCCAAAATACCAATATGCTTTTTACACAGAATGCAGTATGCTCTGTTAGTGCTTTTGTAGCTTTTTCAAAGTTAATTGTTATTTACTTTGCTTTCAAACCAGATTTTTTGAAAGCAATAAGAACTCTATTTATAGAAATTTATCATGATTAGTAAATCATGTTGGTTTACTTATTGACTTTCTCTAAATGCACATACTGTACAACATTTATGAACTAAGTGTCATGTATATTTCATTTTGCATTTGTGTTTGTTATTTAGGATTGTTATTTTTTTATTTTTCATTACATGCTATTGGAATGTAACATTTGATGTTGGACTTAACCTTGTCCAAAATCAAGTTTTTTTTCTGTTTGACCTGAATTATTTTTTTTTAATTCTGTACACAACTAATACATAGCTAAATTATTCTCAATACAACTGATCATCAAATTCTTCTGACAATTTTAGTAAATCTTGAGAATTTACTTTTTATTTTAAACGGCATTTGATATATAAATAAACTGCGATGTTAAGAAATGATCAGAGCTTTATCTTATCGGGCAATTCGGTAATTGGTGATACATGTGGTAATAGGTAGAGTGACAATAAAGCACGTGTGGAATCATGGTACATGTGAAGGGATGGTACATGGAAGTATTGTTGGAGGCAAGGTAAAATCAGTTACTGAGAAAACAAAGATTGACATATAGCCGTGCTACAAATTTCTAGTGAGATAAAAAGAATGCCCCACCTATTCATTCATATATTTATTTCTATGAAATCAGTCTTTTCATTTTGAAATATTCCCTAATAAATGATGCAGTTACAATAATCTGAATATTGTGAAATGCTTTTGAAAACTGTTAACTGTCCAAAATTCAAATTTTATTAAAAAGTAGCTAATATATTTCCCAAATGGTCTTTCAGTACAGAGGTCTCTTACAGTTATATAGTAACCTATTTTATAGGCATTCAAAGGACATTATAAAGTGTGACCTTTAATAACAAATGTATTTATTTAAAAATTAAACAACAGTGAATAAAAAAGAAAACAATTGTTCTTTATGTCAGGAATCTCATAAGTGTGGGAAAAACTTTCCAATTAAATGCTTATTTCCAGATTCTCTGAGAGCATCTATAAACCTGGATCTTGGCACAGGTCTTTTGCTTAAAAGGCAAAGCAGTTCCCTATTTTGGTTACGTGCAGTGTCCCTACTATTGATCTTTTCAAGATCAGCTATGGTAATAACTTGCAATGATATCAAATAATCACACAGCTCAAGGCCTGACAAGTCACTGACCAAATTAGCAAAGTATCCATTAAAGCTAGATTCAAAACGAACTTGGTCTTCAGCTGGTTTTAAGGGGTCGATTTTGGGTGGATCAGATATTGCACTTTCTTCTTGTACTGGATCCTCCTGTTCTGAGTCAGAGTCATTTCCTTTGACAGGGTCATTTCCTGTGACATAGCCATAGGATATTACGGATACACTTCTTTGTGTTGGCTGTCGAATCGGTGAAGCAGCAGTAATGTATCCATCACCAGCCCCATCTAGTGTATCCATGGCTACAACACAAATTTTCACCTGTCGCACCAAAACTCGATATAGATCCAACATTATCCATAATTCACTCTTCTGATCATCATATATGTTTTCCCTGCATATTTCCTTCATGCCATTGGTAACGATAACTTGGTCTGCTGCCCTCTCAATGGTTATCTGACCATTGCAATTGTCTCTGTCCAGGACTATGGTGCATACCCACTGTGGTACAGATTTGTTTGTGGCACTGACAGTGAATAAGTTCTTGTGCTGTAGCTGTAACTGCTTCGGATTTCTGTCAGTGATGAAGAATTTTAAAAAAAATCGACTGGGTGTCTCACCTCGTACATTTTTCATTGGTTCACAGATAAGACTAATCTTTTGGCTGATGTCCAGAGGTTCACTTAAGAAACATACTGCTGCTGGGTTTGGAGAAACCGTTCTTACTTCATTCTTGCTATTAGCACAGAACTCCAGATTCATTCCTATCACCTCAGATAAAATTGGACTGTCATCTGTTTCTGCTGAATAAAAAAAAATAAGGAACTTTATACAAAACATTATTTTCTTCCAACAACAAGCTTAAACAATCAACGAACCAAATAGTTCTTTACGTAAACTATTAAATACTCAACACGGCAACTTGAATGATGTCCCTTGATTTACAGTGCTAGCGGGCAATTCAGCACTATAATTAAATTTCATCATCATCAACATGCCTTGACTAAAAAAAAGAAACAGAATTCCCCAAAGAAAGAATTTTCCTTCAATTCTGGACGAGATCATTTCATCTTTTCAACTGCCAACCTTTTAACTTCTATGATATTTCCGAGTGATTAAAGTTGCTGATCAGCCATTGTTGGATCCATACTGGATCTAAGATTGAAAGCATTTTTATTTAAGACGCTATCAAAGACTTTCATATGACCATCCATTTCAAGGACCATCCATTTCAATGACTATCCATTTCAATAACTATCCATTTCAATGACCATCCATTTCAATAACTATCCATTTCAATGACCATCCATTTCAATAACTATCCATTTCAATGAACATCCATTTCAATGACCATCCATTTCAATAACTATCCATTTCAATGACCATCCATTTCAATAACTAATCCATTTCAATGACCATCCATTTCAATGACCATCCATTTCAATGACTATCCATTTCAATAACTATCCATTTCAATGACCATCCATTTCAATAACCATTTCAATGACCATCCATTTCAATGACCATCCATTTCAATAACTATCCATTTCAATGACCATCCATTTCAATAACTATCCATTTCAATGACCATCCATTTCAATAACTATCCATTTCAATAACTATCCATTTCAATGACCATCCATTTCAATCACTATCCATTTCAATAACTATCCATTTCAATGACCATCCATTTCAATAACTATCCATTTCAATGACCATCCATTTCAATGACCATCCATTTCAATAACTATCCATTTCAATAACTATCCATTTCAATAACTATCCATTTCAATGACCATCCATTTCAATAACTATCCATTTCAATGACCATCCATTTCAATAACCATCCATTTCAATAACTATTCCATTTCAATAACTATCCATTTCAATAACTATCCATTTCAATGACCATCCATTTCAATGACCATCCATTTCAATAACTATCCATTTCAATGACCTTCCATTTCAATGACCATCCATTTCAATAACTATCCATTTCAATGACTATCCATTTCAATGACCATTGAACCTTTTTCAGCTGCAGATTTGTTTAAGATTAATAAGGATAAATAAAAGAGGTGGGTTCAAGATGAAGCAGTACTAATCATCTCAGGTGTTTGTGTTTAAGTCTTGATATGTACCAGTAGATGATGGATTCTCATCATAGTGATGAGGTTTTGGCATTCTTGCCAATGGGGTGTTAGATCAACTAACCAGTGATGCCAACATCAATGGCAATTTTGCTCCACTTGTTAATGCATATCTGAATGAAGAAAAACACAATGTTAACAAATTCCTGTTTACAGTGAAATATTTTTTTTAAAAAAAACAAATAGATATCTACAGTAGGGACCACCCTGATGTGCCAATACCAACATCAGAATCAGTGTATTAGGACATAAAAATGCCCAGTCACAAAATGAACAGCTAGACATAGAAACACTCAGGGATTGATTCTACTGACATATCCAACATGATTGCATTCCCTCTGCATTAATGTTGCACCAACACTGACTCAACCAAGAAGAGAAAAATCTTGACAGCTATTTGCCAAGGATGTACTTGTCTATATAACAGTTTTGGGGCTAAGATCATTTCAATGGCATAATCAGTATGGTTTTATGTGAAACATAATGGCAGATCCAAAAGAACACATATGCACCAAAGACTTAAATGATATTTTTTATGATTTTGTGACATGTGTACCTGCAAAATGATGAATTGGCTGAAAGTCTGAAAGTGCTTAGGCACCTAAAAAAGATGCCTTTTAAGCAATTCTACTTTGCTATCACATTATTAAAGAAAAGAACCATGACAGAACCTCTAAGTTATAGATGCAAACAAAATAATCAAAAAAATAATCAAAACAAAAGAGCTACAACTCAAAATCACCATCTACTCATGCAGACTTGGGTTAAATTATACCATAATAGGTGTAATTAAGTAATTAATTACAATTACTGTAATTGAAACTGAACATCACCAATGTGTAACTGAAATTAAAACTGTAATTGAAGGTCAAGCAATTTGCATAATTGCTTAAAAAAACAATTAAATTGCCAAAAACAAAGATAGATGTATTTTTCTTAAATTCCAGACAAATTATACAAAAACAGAAAGTTTATATATTTATTATAACTGCCACATGTTAGGCTAATAATATATTAATACAAAAATAGGGCTATGTTTTTGAAAATCAACCGAAAGGCAGAAATGAGGTGGATTTTTACCTCTCAGAGGGCTCCATTGATGATGACTGTTAATCACTAACATACTGGAAAGATAATGGTGACACTTTTCCAGAAATAGCGATATTAGCCATACATTATCTCTCAATCGCTGCCTCATTCTAATTTTTTTTTTTACAAGATCTTTACGCAAGAAGGATGCAGGATGTCAGACAAGCATTTTTAAAATTGTATGTTTCACAGATACTATCAGCATTTTAAATAACTGGTTGGTGTATTTTTACTCCTTATCAAATATTTCTTTTAAATTATGTAAAAAATAAAAATCATTTTCCTGTCAATATGTTTATGATTGCTTAAAATGTATTTCTGATATATAAAATACTCCAACCGAATTTTGTGTGTGTGTGTGTGTCTTGTTATGGAGAAGAGTAGTTCTATTCTAATTCTATTTGTAATTAACAAAAATAATTGTGTTTTTAAATGACATTGAACAGTCATAAACTGTAATTGCAATTCACATCTGTAAACATACTGCAATTGTAAGCAAATGATGAAAGTGATTAAACCAAAGTCTGTACTCATGAGATACAGATGCATGTGTTGGTTGTAGATGAAATCACTAACATCACCACTGTTGGCCTTTGGTGTTTTTGGAATTCTGACCACAGCAACTGTCTGTTAAACATGAATCATATTTGTTGTGCTGGTAAAATAGTCTCGCTACAGCTAAATTTACTAATACTTGTCAACATGGAAGTTCTAGTGACACAATACATTTACAAAGCTGTACCCAATGGCTATTGAAGATTCCTATGCCTGAGTTGTACTGGCAACACTGGAATATCACTGGCCACTCTTAGCAGATATAACAAAATGATAACTAAGTAAATGTTTGTCAGTGCTTCATAAGAACTTCACACTGAATCTAGACTATTAAGGTTTTAGAATCATACTACCTGTATTCACTTGTATACTATAATATAATCATACAACCGGTATTCACTTGTATACAATAATATATAATGATACTACCAGTATTCACTTGTATACTATAATATATAATCATACTACCGGTATTCACTTGTATACAATAATATATAATCATACTACCGGTATTCACTTGTATACTATAATATATAATCATAATACCGGTATTCACTTGTATACTATAATATATAATCATACTACCTGTATTCACTTGTATACTATAATATATAATCATACTACTGGTATTCACTTGTATACTATAATATAATCATACAACCGGTATTCACTTGTATACTATAATATAATCATACTACCTGTATTCACTTGTATACTATAATATAATCATACTACTGGTATTCACTTGTATACTATAATATATAATCATACTACCGGTATTCACTTGTATACTATAATATAATCATACTACCGGTATTCACTTGTATACTATAATATATAATCATACTACCTGTATTCACTTGTATACTATAATATATAATCATACTACTGGTATTCACTTGTACACTATACTATAATCATACAACCGGTATTCACTTGTATACTATAATATAATCATACTACCTGTATTCACTTGTATACTATAATATAATCATACTACTGGTATTCACTTGTATACAATAATATATAATCATACTACCGGTATTCACTTGTATACAATAATATATAATCATACTACCGGTATTCACTTGTATACAATAATATATAATCATACTACCAGTATTCACTTGTATACTATAATATATAATCATACTACCGGTATTCACTTGTATACTATAATATAATCATACTACCGGTATTCACTTGTATACTTTAATATATAATCATACTACCTGTATTCACTTGTATACAATAATATATAATCATACTACCGGTATTCACTTGTATACTATAATATAATCATACTACCGGTATTCACTTGTATACTATAATATATAATCATACTACCTGTATTCACTTGTATACATTACTATAATATAATCATACAACCGGTATTCACTTGTATACTATAATATATAATCATACTACCTGTATTCACTTGTATACTATAATATATAATCATACTACCTGTATTCACTTGTATACTATAATATATAATCATAGTACCGGTATTCACTTGTATACTATAATATATAGTCATACTACCGGTATTCACTTGTATACTATAATATAATCATACTACCGGTATTCACTTGTATACTATAATATATAATCATACTACCTGTATTCACTTGTATACAATAATATATAATCATACTACCGGTATTCACTTGTATACTATAATATATAATCATACTACCTGTATTCACTTGTATACTATAATATATAATCATACTACCTGTATTCACTTGTATACTATAATATATAATCATACTACTGGTATTCACTTGTATACAATAATATATAATCATACTACCTGTATTCACTTGTATACTATAATATATAATCATACTACCTGTATTCACTTGTATACTATAATATATAATCATACTACTGGTATTCACTTGTATACAATAATATATAATCATACTACCTGTATTCACTTGTATACTATAATATATAATCATACTACCTGTATTCACTTGTATACTATAATATATAATCATACTACCTGTATTCACTTGTATACTATAATATATAATCATACTACCTGTATTCACTTGAATACTATAATAGTTTGACAGTTTATTTGGTTTTTAATCTTTGCTACCCCACATGTCATAACTTCAAATGATTGAAACTGTAATTGCAATTCACATCTGCAAACATACTGTAATTTGCTATCTCCTCTTACATAGGTTCCTGAAGGTAACTTTTTCTTGCGGGTTTACATACAGGCTAAAAGTAACACGCATGAAATGTGAGGATAATGACACAAATATACAGAATCTCTCTCTCTCTCTCTCAATATATATAGTTGGACAGTTAAGTACTAGTTGTCTGTGTGGGTAGACATATGAATAGTTGGACAATCTGAGTGAATAGTACATCTCTGTAGGTGCTAGTTGTATGTGTGGGTAGACATATGAATAGTTGGTCAATCTGAATGAATTGTCTGTGTGGGTAGACATATGAATAGTTGGGCAATCTGAATGAATAGTACATCTCTGTAGGTGCTAGTTGTATGTGTGGGTAGACATATGAATAGTTGGGCAATCTGAATGAATAGCACATTTCTGTAGATGCTTGTTGTCTGTGCTGATGGACAGATATGAGCCATAAATCAATAGCTGGACAGGTGGAGTGAATGTTACACATCAAAGTACAATTTACAGACGTATATATGATTACCTTCACTGTTCAGCCTTAGTGTAACTTCCCCAAACTTGACATAAACAGCAAGCCAGACATCAGATCCAGGCTTGATGCAATGTGTGAACTTTTCGTTATTGTAAATAGCCACTACTCTCCCCCCTCCTGATTCTCGGGTATATTTGATACTGCATTTCCGCCTATGGACCCTAACTTCATTGATCTGGATGTATTCTGATATATCATCAAGCTTATAAAGAGGTTTGCCTTTCAATGTCAGTGGGTCTATTTTAATAATTCCAAGGCTGACGCGACCACTTCCCTCTATTTCTAATATGACTGACATGCCTACTCTAAGTGGCTTTTTACTAAAAGCAAATGCCCCATTGACAACTGGATTCCATTTTGCTGTATCTTCTGCTATCTGGACATTGTCTCCTTTTATCTCATGGAAAATATACGAGTTTCCATTAGCCCCAGCCATGCCTGAAAATATATTAAATTATTGTAATTGACATTAAGCAATTCAAAACCCGGACTATCAATGAAGTTGCTAAAAATTGTAAATGTTAATACAACACAAAATTCATGAACGTTCTTTGTGATAAAATATAAACTGCACAGAACAGACAGAAATGCAGTTAATGAGGGTCTTCTTGCTCATGTTCGATCTTTGTAATTAGGTCTGGTTTGAAATTCAAAGACTGTGAAAATGTTCCTATTTGATCTTCCATCCAGGCAGAGTAATGATTGGCAATTCAAAGATACTAAAAATCTATTGGTTCTTCCATCCAGGCAGAGGACTGATTTCCAATTCCAAGACATTGAAAATCTACATATTGAATCTTTTATGTGTTATGTTATGTCACTGGCCTAAGTGTTAATCCACCAGAAAATTTATATAATGGCTTGTGTTATGACATTGGCTTAGTGCTAACATACTAAAGTATGTAATATTTGTGTGTTATGACAATGGCATAACTGGTAATACACCACATAAGGTATGTAATACCATGTGTTATGACATTGGCCTAAGTGCTAACATACTAAAGTATGTAATATTTGTGTGTTATGACAATGGCATAACTGGTAATACACCACATAAGGTATGTAATACCATGTGCTATGACATTGGCCTAAGTGCTAACATACTAAAGTACATGTATATACCGGTAATATGGTGTGTAATGACATTTTCGTAAGTGCTAATACAAAGTATGTAACACTTTATTATGACACTTGTCTCCAAAGAATGTAATAAACATGTGATTATCATGTATAAAAGTCATACATTATCAAATATAATTTAAATGAAAAAAGGAAATATTGCAGTTTTTAAGATCTCAATGAATGGTCTCTCATGGAGGACCTCAGCTATTACCTTTTGACATATCCCATATATTTAATAATAATGGAAACTTTGTATAGTTCCTAATCTCTAGAAGCTCTAAGCACTTTACAACATTAGAACACATCCATAACATAAAAAGTATATATAATGGTATGATTTTTTAAAAACACCATGAAATATTAATATAAAAAACATGCTGAAAATATTTAAAGTAATAAGTATTACAAGGTCTTTAAGTTTGTTCTTGCATTTGAAATAGGTGAGAGCACTCTTGAATGGGATTACTGTGTCTTTGTGTCTAGATTCAGCAGGCAATTCGTTCCATGTTGCTGGGGTCTGGTATGCAAACAAACATTGTCCATTTGACTAAATTTTCATAGTGGAAATAATGAGCATAAAATTGTCAGAAGAGAAGCGTAAGTATCTTGCTCGTGTATACACATGGGTGAGGTCAGATAGGCATGTTGGACTGATGTCTATTAGTGAAACGCAGCACATGGAACAAATTTTGTGTTTGATTATGGAGCAAATGATATATAGTGTAGGGTACAGAGCAGCATGGAGGTGCGCTCTGATCATGGTACCCAAAGGATGATCCGAGCAGCTGTGTTTTAAACTTTTTGAAGTTTCTTGAGTAGATATTAAGACGAACCAGACAGAATTAGAGTTACAATAGTCCAGTCTTGAAAGTACTAATGAACACATAAGTGTTTTAGTGGCATCACTTGCCCATTGAAATTAGACACAAAGACAGTAATCCCTTTCAAGAGTGCTCTTTAAACTCGCCTTTAACAACTGCAAGAACAAACTTAAAGACCTATTAATGTTTCCTACCATATATATTTTCAGCATGTTTTTATGTCTTCTAGTTTCATGGTGTCTGTTGGGATTTTTTTGTAGTCAACGTAGATGTTGGAGTTTATGCATCTATATAAAAATTTATAGGTGTTGATACACACACACTACAAAATATTAATCAGATGACATGAATTTATCATGTTAAATTTACATGATCCTTGGTCGCGATATTGAATAGGTCTAGACAAAATGTTAGGTTGAGAGACCTGAAGTCTTTTTTACACACAAACATGGTGACAACCCAGATAAATAAATTTGACACATTAAAAAATACAGTTAAAGGTCTCGGTTACCAGTTGTTGGAAACTTTATTTCTGTCTGAAATTCTGACCTGTTCAGCCTCCCTACTTTGGCATTATTGAAGCTTGTATTTTTTACCCTCCATATGAAGCTTTTTTTGTGTGTAAAATTCTGTAGAGGTTTTGATTTTGTGTTATTGATGCTTGTATTTTCCCTTTCATAGAACACGAAATAACATTTCTGCTACTCGTAACAAGTGACACATACTGCTGCTCATCCCATGTTACTTTATATCTGTGCAATAAAGGAGCTACAACTACACCCAACATAAATGTCCACGTATACAAAATGCAGCGGAACCAACCTTGAGACTCTTTTGCCAACCCTGCCTATTATATACGTGCATAGGTTGTTTTTCCATTCTAATATTCTACCATGTTCTCTCTTCAGCATTGTGGAATTTCAAACTCGTGTGTTACCTATTAGGTAGCAATCTGTGATAAGTACAGACCGTGACTACCAAAACAAATTTGGAAGCAACTGATGACCAAAGGGCTATTGGACAGTTCGGCCCAAAGACAATCAGCCCAAGACAATTTGACCCAACTTGGACTGAAAATAAGACAATTCGGCCCAACTTTGAAGACAATTCAGCCCAACTCGAAAGACAAATTTTAAAATACAACTGACAATAGTTTTAACAAGTATTTATTTTTAACATATTTTGACAATTCTTATATAATATGTTTTAGCATAAAACTTGAAACATTTGGTGAACAAGATAAATTTTACTGTGGAGAAAAAAAGTAGTATAGTAGAGATGGACGCGGTGCTTTGGGAGTTATGTAGACAATAATGAGATGCATCATATCTCCTGTGGAAGAAGGTCGATTCTGTTAGGCACTTGCCAACTTGGTCTCAAAAACTTAATTCTCAAGAAAATACATATGTTACAAGAGGTCTTCTCGTATTTGAACGTATTTGTTATAAATAAAATTATACAGAGAAAATAGTTGAAAATTGCAAAATTAGGTATTCTGCGATAATCTGACATAAATTGAATTCAGAACATTATTGAGTTTTGCTGTTATAAGTTACGAAAAAGACATAAATGTACACAACGAAAGATGCATCTTTACCAAAGTTTCTTGTATTTTAAATTTCATTTAAATTGATAACGAATACATGTATTCAAAACACCAAAAACATATTAAGTTGTCAAATTAATTAAGTTGTCTAATTATAACAGTTTCCAATTCAAAATATAAAGGCAAAAGTTTACAATGTGTATGCCTTTTTAGTCTCACCAAACATATAATGTATATATCAAATGAAAAGATGACCGCCATCGCTTAACTGCTCGAGATAGGCTCTTCCGATTTTGTGCTATATTTATGATATTTGTGCTTGTTCTCTATCATCGTCTACATTATTGTGTTTCATCATGCATTGGCTGTTCCATTCGTATGTGTTAATTCATCTCCTTGTTTTGGAAACGAGAACAATTAGAATTTTTCTCAGCTGTTTTGTCCCAATGTTAAGACATCATTTGTTTTTTAATCAACCACCATCACATGACCACTTACAATATGAAGGACCCTCAATAACTGGATTAAATGACCACACCTTGGTTCTAGATACTACATTGTGCTCAAGACTAAATGAACTGGGAATACATTCATCATTTCTTAAATCTAAATGGTAGCAATAAAAGAAACGTTCTTTCAAAGCTGGCCGGTGTAGAACAGGAAGAAGAATTCCAGTTATTTCCCTTTCACCCATAATGGATAAACAACTTAAAAATTCTGCCGTAAATTTTAATAACCTGGTTCAAATTCATCTTAAATCGTCAACCATTGTGTCAACTGTCCTAGGGATACCATTACGTATTGCATTATTCAATGCTCAATCACTAGGATCACCGGAAAAGCACACCGAAATTGTTAATTTTATTAACGACCAGAATAATGACGTCTTCTTCCTGACAGAAACTGTGTTACATTCCGCAGGTGATGAATCTAAGTGTGCGGATTTAACACCCAGCAATTACTCCATCAAGTCGTTCTCCCGCAACTCTTGCAGAGGTGGAATTGCTGTAATTACAAAGAATTCCATGATCAAATGCCTTAAGTACAACACAACCTTCAACTTCTGCCACACATCGTTTGAACTAGTCCAAACAACGCTCACACTGGAACAAAGGTCAGTCCATTTTTTCTGTCTCTACCGTCCTCCTAGTAGAAAAAACAAGCTGACTGAATGTCTCTTTTTGGAGCAGTTTCCAAATCTTCTAGAGTATGGAAATTTGATAGGTGGCACCCTAATTATCCTTGGAGATTTCAACTTTCACTTTGACTGTCCTGGTAAACCATACATGTCAAAACTCCTAGATTCCATTCATGTTTTCAATCTTAAACAGACAGTTAACCAACCTACCCATAAACTTGGTCACATTTTAGACTGGTTTCTTTATAGACCTGATGATAATATTCTGCAATTCATCCTTGTATCCCACGAACTTGCATCGGATCACCTCTGCATTGTATGCCATCTCGACGTATCAGTCCCTAACCCTCCACCTCTATTTGCTACTAAGAGAAACCTCTGTATGATAAATAGAACCAAATTCATGCATGACATCTAAGAAAACCTAACAACTTTCTTACATCCAACAGCGGAACAAACTTGATAACTGCCTGCGTTCATTGCTTGAAAAACATGCCCCAGCCACCAAATGCAGAGTATCAATAAAAGAAGTGTTCTCCATGGTATTGCAGTGTTAGAGACCAGCTTCACACTGCTGAAAGACATCGCCGAAAAGCAGAGAGGCTTTGGCTTTCCACCAGACTCACTATTCATAAACAAATCTACGAAGCCACTAAGAAGAATGTCACAAACATAGTCCATTTAGCCAAATCATCCCACTACAGAACTAAGATCACAGAGAGTTCCAGCTGCAAAGAGCTCTTCGAGATAACTAACAAACTAATGTCAAGGAGCAAATGTACACCACTTCCAACAAACTTCTCTCCACTAGACCTACCAGACCAATTTGCAAATTTCTTCGATGACAAAGTACAAACCATTAGAGATTCGCTTGACAGCACAATTTCAACTGATTCGTCACCATACAGTTATGATGCAGAATTTCAGCGACAACCGTTAGGAGCATTTGAACCTGATTCTATTGATTTAGTAAAGACAATCATGATGAAAAATGCACCAAAGTCTTGTGAACTTGATCCAATTCCGACATCACTGCTGCTTGAGTGCTTAGACCCAATATTGCCTTCACTAACTGATGTTATTAATATCTCTCTCTCTCATCAGGGGAATTCCCATCATTTTTCAAAACCGCCATGATCGTAAAGCCACTGCTGAAGAAACCAACACTTGACCATAATGATTTAAAGAACTACCGCCCAGTTTCTAATCTCTCATTCATATCAAAAATCTTAGAAAAGGTTGTTCTAACTGAACTTGTATCTCATTTGAATTCAAACAGTCTTTTTAGCAATGTACAGTCTGCATATTGCCCTTGCCACAGTACGGAAACTACTCTTCTGAAAGTATTTAGTGACATTTCTCTCTGCTTTGGATAGTGGAAAGATTAGAGTCCTCACTCTCCTGGATTTATCTGCAGCATTTGACACAATAGACTGTGATATATTACTTCACCATCTCCAGCATGTATTTGGCATTCAGAATATAGCCTTACAGTGGTTCAAGTCCTGTTTAGTCAACAGGACACAAATTATATCTGCAAATGGAATACACTCCAGCTCAGTTGATGTATGTTGTGGTGTTCCACAGGGACCTGTTCTCTTCATTCTGTATACTCAGCCGCTCTCAAGTGTCATAGATCATCACCCAGTGTTGCACCAATTGTATGCTGATGACACCCAAATATACAAGTCTAACTACCCAACTGAAGTTGATGCTACCATCCATGGAGTAGAGAAGTGCATTTCTGATGTGAAATCATGGATGACATGTAACAAGCTGCAGATGAATGATGACAAAACTGAGGCTATTCTGATCACAACACAAAGACTTTCTCATTCACATCCTTTACCTCAGACAATAAATATCAGCAACACCAACATTAAATTCTCACAGTCAGCACGGAACCTAGGCGTTACTCTAGACAGTACTTTCACACTGCACCAACATGTCATGAACATATGCAAGGCTGCATATCTTGAATTGAGACGCATCAGTTCCATTCGTAAATATCTTTCAGTTGATGCCACTAAAACACTTGTGTGTTCATTAGTACTTTCAAGACTGGACTATTGTAACTCAATTCTATCTGGTTCATCACAATATTTACTCCAGAAACTTCAAAAAGTTCAAAACACAGCTGCACGGATCATCTTTAGAGTACCTCGATCAGAGCACACCTCACCACTGCTCTGTACCCTACATTGGCTATCAATTTGATACAGAATCAAACACAAAATTTGTTCTCTGTGCTATGTTTCAATGACAGACTCCAGTCCAACATACCTATCCAGCCTCACCCATGTGTATACACCAGCTAGATACTTACGCTCTTCTTCTGATAATCGTATACTCATAGTTCCCAAAGTGAAAACAAAGTCATATGGACAACGTTCGTTTTCACACCAAGGCCCGACATTATGGAACGAATCACCCATTGAAATTAGACACAAAGACACAGTGGTCCCTTTTAAGAGTGCTCTTAAGACTCACCTGTTTCGACTGCAGGGACAAACTTAGCAACCTAATCATGTTTTGTATCTTATATGTTTTCAGCATGTTTTTATGTTTTCCAATTTCATTGTTTTTGTCATTTGTTGTTCTGTAGTGTAGTCATATCATTATACTTGTTGTAAAGCGCTTAGAGCTTCGAAAGATTAGGTGCTATACAAAGTCATTATTATTATTATTATTATTATTATTATTATTATTATTATTATTACTCTTCAGTGATTATGTAACCAATATATTTGAACTGGCCCACTGTTTCTAGTTCCTGTCCTCTGACTTTAATCCTGGTTGAGATTTATTTGCTACTATTTGTCATCAGCTTTGTCTTCTCGGCGCTTATATCAATGTCAAATCTTGAAGATGTTTCATCCAGGTTCTTCACTAAGGTAGCAAGCAAAATTTCTTGATAATGAATATTCAAAACACCAAAAACATTTAAGTTGTCAAATTAATACCATTCTAATCATAACAGTTTCCAATTCAAAATATTAGCACGAAAGTTTACAATGTGTATGCCTTTTTAGTCACTCCAAACATAGAACATATATATCAGATACATACGACAAGAGACTGTTCATTAAATCTGTAATCGTTTTCACTCAGTTTTCTTGGTTCCCTTTTGATCATGAAAATATGGCATAAAATTATTACAAATATGTTTAATTAACCATATTAAACACATACATTCTTCATTGTAGATATTTCTCCTATATGTGACAGCTGAACATTGCTATTCACATGATCATTTCTAATATAATCATTATGACTTATTTTATATTTTATAAGAAGATGAAGTGAATAACATTCTTATACTTAATTAAGTCCTTTCATGAAATTTAAAAAGAAAAATAACATGTATTTTTAAAATTGTTTCGTAACGTAGAATGGTAACATATGTGTCGTAGTGTAAAACACATATATTTTAAAATTCAAACAACTTAAATGTACACTTTTGTGTGCAATTAAAATGGCCTGAACTTATATAGTCTCACATATAGAAAACAATATTTTTAACCGATGAAAGCGTTCACGTGTACTGTTTAGGTAACGTGTATTTCACTAACGTAAAGCAAATGCATTGTTAATTAATTCCATTTCAACATCAGACATTTGGAATATTTAACCCATAAATAATCTGATATAGAACATGGTGTCATTTCATAAAATGTGACTGCTTTAATGCCTTTGTTTCAGACAAAACTGCATTGCATACAAAGAGTTTTCATCTGACAAGATTCCGTCTTCTTGTGATCAGATATAAATTTGGACACCTTGGCATTGGCTCTTTTACTTGGACTTAATTCCTTAGGTTCTGGCAAGAGTCAAAGTATTTTACTTAGTCGATCAAATTTTGTATTTTTTGTCTTTATCTTACATCTCAAGTTTAAAACGTCAAATTTCAGAATACCTATATTTTTGTGGGCACGCATAAGAGTCCTACGCCTGATCATCTGAAAACATTTTCCTTTGTTAGTGATAATGTGTCAGCAACATTGATTTGTGCCTCATTAGTGAATTTGGGTGTCAAAAGCATTTAATCGATGCAGCTTCAATTTTAACGTGTTTCTCCAATCTGCCCACATCTTCAGTAAAGGATTGTCAAGACTTGGGAAATATATTCTAATATGTGATGTATGAAAAGTGTATATATATATATATATATATATATATATATATATATATATATATATATATATATATATATATATATATATATATATATCTGTATGTGTGTGTGCGTGTATGTTGATATGTATGTGCATTCAAACTTGTGAGTCTTATGTATACGGGCTGATGTATTTTGCTTTGTTTCACTTTAACCCTTTCAGGTAATTCTTTTCTTTCTCATTTGAGAGAGAGAGAGTCACACATGGACAGATGCATTCAGACGTACAGTCTTTGCATGTGTGTATATTTGTTTTAAAAAATAGCAGCTTACATGGGAACAAAGAATCCAGTTTATTCATTTCTAATTTGTTTGGAGTAAAGGAGGACCTATGATTCACGATACTGAACAAAACATTAACTGGTACGAGGTTGATGTTGCAGCAACTAAACTGGCAAAATAAAATGCTCGGCATCTCTCTCTCTCTCTCTCTCTCTCTCTCTCACACACACACACACAAACACACACACATATATATAATCTTACAAAGTATCTACTTGCTCTATGAAAAAATATCTCATACAACTATCGCATAGTTGGGCCGAATTGTCTTTTGAGTTGTGCCGAATTGTCTTTAAAGCTGGGCCGAATTGTCTTATTTTCGGTCCAAGTTGGGCCGAATTGTCTATTAAGTCTGACAAAAGGCATCAACGTCAATCAATTACATTTTATTACAGTATAAAAAAAGAATTACAGAAAATTCAAATTTAAACAAGTTTTTTTTAAGGTTTTACTATGAATAAAGCTTCGTTCATTCTAAATAATTTCCTTCGAAAACTGGTGATTCGTTGCACTTCCTGGTTAATGTGAATTCGATTTCTCAATGGATAGTTTTCAATTTTTTATCTTAATATGAAGCAGTTTCACTGAATAAGCTTTGTGTTGTAAAAGCTATATTAATTAATTAATTATTAATATTACCTTCAAAGACGTCCTAAAACTATTGAAACTGTAAAGTGAGTGCCCTCAATACATGTGTTAGCATGGTGGGAGCACTTTTTTTGTTCCGGGTACAGGTTAACGGGTGTTATGTTCGGTGCATTCTCATTTAGATATTTACACACGTAGTAACTTAGAACTGGGAAACTAATGATATCTTTATCTACTTTCATTAAACACTATTTGGATGAAAAGGAGGGTTGTAAAGTAAGTTTTCACAATTTTTATTGATACAAACATCTACCTATGTAGAATAACATAAATACAACTTTTATTTGATTGGGGGGAAGAAAAAAAAATCTCAGAATACATTGTCCTCACTACCAATCGAACACACCCAGGAAACACTGAAACAGTATTGGCAATTTTGTTCTTCAGACAGCGGTCAGGGGAAAAAAAGCGGAGTCCTACTTGTTGGTCTAGGTTAGAGCAATACAGCCCGAAATGGCCTAGACGGAAACTTCAACAAAAAAAAATTGGTTAGACAAATAACGGACTATATAACGCAGACAATAATAAGATGTGGACCACTAATTAAGATTAGAGAATAGTTTTAAAATTTCAAAATTTGAAAATATATAATAAAAAAAATAAAAAGGAAATGATTTTTGTGTTCTAAACCAAAAATTCATATCATTATTTGTGAGGGGAAAGTACATATGAGGACACCATAGGGCTAAATCACATGGCGCTACGCGGAGTGAGCAGGCCTGTGGAAGAGTTTGGAAAAATCACCCAAATAGTTATTCTATGTATAATTTATAATATATTCATAACTTATCTCTTGCACATATTTCTTTTTTTCTCTGGATACTAAATCCATACTTTGACTACCATGTCTATCTCCCGTAATAGACATGGTTCCCATTAAAGGGAAAATAAACAATTTTGAAAATTTTCTTAATCTTAATTAAATTAAATAAGTAAAGGCCGGACCAAATTGAGACAGGAACTGTACAACCAAATAAATTTGTACAGATCCTCTCTCAAGGCACTTTTCATTTCCTTTGGTGTGACAAGTCTACAGTAGTAGCAAGACTGAGTGACTGATTTTCAATTAACGACGCGTTCCGCCATTTGGCCACCTACGTTTTCCCGTCTAAATGGAATATACCACCTCTCGAATTCCGGGATTTCTCCCCTATTTGGGATGCAAACACACATTTCGAGGGTTATGCTATGCACTGCACATTATTTGTTGTCAATTTACATTAACAAATGCGAATGGGAGAATCCAAATAGATGCCAGTAATAAATGCAATTCATGTTTCTTAATTCGTCGTCACTTGTGAGACATGAACAACCTCCCAAGTAAACCCAGCTCAGCGTGCAAGCACAGCTCTTGGGCTTTTCTTGGTGTGCGCCGCAAAGTAGCTGGAAACATATCTGGGCTAGGCAATAGAGACTAAGGTTCAAGCAGAGACCCTAAGTCAAACTTTTCCCTATTATCTAAGCTGAGTTGTTCCATACTACCAATTGTGTGTAGGGCATATGTTGTAATTAGGAGGGGAAAATGCCATTCAGGCATAAATTTTCATATTACATTGGAATTTAACGCAGATACAGTTCATTATTTTTCCAGAAATAGCAATGGAAACTGCCAAGTATATGTGACCCATTAAATATGTACGGTCTTGGTTGGATGAAAAGGAACTACTCTTTTCAAACGGCCGACAATGCCGAGCTATTTTACGGGTCAGTAATGTTTTTATTTGTTTGGTAATTTCCGTGATTATCATTTATATGCGAGAAGGGGACCCTTTCACCCAGGAGGGTTGGATTGACTAGCCCATACCACGCGCAATGTCTCTTATTGGGAATGTACATCCAATTCCTCGTCCATGGCGGAGCTCCCTTCCCCTTGTCCAGACATTTAGGATTTGCCCTTATTAGCTGTTTTTGTAGTGATTGTCTTTTGGATGAGTTTGGTCCTCACCGAAGATCTTACATTATGACCTTTCTGAGGCTTATATTTTTCCTCTTTTCCATACAGCAGAAAGATATCGCAGAAACTTTTGTTTATCGCGTTTACATTTGTGGCTCCTGGTTGTAGGAAATCTGGCTTTGACAGTTGTCTGTTTATCCCTGAATGTGCGTCTCTCTTCGTTCTATTTGGGGCATTCGTTGATAACGTGGTGGAGTGACTCGGTAGTTGAGTAAGATGGGCAGTTAATTCCCCCTGAGTTGATACGTCGTTAGAACCTATAAAATATATTGTCAAGAAGGGTATTTCTGGTCTTGTTATGACGCTATTGTCATGTGGGTTTACCAGTATTAGGTGACTGACATTTCTTTGTAACTGTTTTTGCGGGTTGTAAAGTATGTGTCCTTTCGATCTCTTGTCCCGACCCCCTGCCATTTGTTATCTGGTCTTCAAACATAGCTGACAAATCCTCTTAGATGATATAGTTCTCTACTTGACCTCAGGTCAAAATAAGTATTTTCTAAAACAAAACCCATTATTATCTAATGGAAAATAACCTTCTAAAATGATCCTGATGTTAGTCAAATTAAAACCAGAACCTGGATTATGTAAAATACACAAAGGGAATTCCAAAAGCTAGATCTTGACCCAAATAAACATGTATACTTCTATTAATAATACATTCTGATTTCAAACCCATACACACAGAGAATAATTTAGCTGTGTATTATTTGTATACACAGAATACAATATAAAACTCAGTTCCGGTCAAGCAGAAATGAACTCAATTTTGGACAAGGTCAAGTCCAAAATACAATGTTACCTTACACTAGGATGAAATGAAATTAAAATTATTTTAAAAAAACTAACAAACAATGCAAATTAAATATACATATTCAGCTGTGTGTAAGCCACACACTATGACTAAGATCATACTTTTATCTTTACATTTTACTTACATCATACTTTTATCTTTACATTTTACTTACATCATACTTTTATCTTTACATTTTACTTACATCATACTTTTATCTTTACTTTTTACTATACTGTGCTATTTTAGAAAACTGGTAAATATCTTGAAGTTTAACATTGAAATATATCTTACCATCACCTTCTTTATTGAGCTTCAATGACTAGACAACAAGTTTATTGTTCATCACCAATGTAACATAACTACTCAGCATGTTCAGGTTAACTTAACCCTGACTCTGTTCATTAGAATGGAATATTGCTGTATAGAATCAAATGCCCTTGCATTAATGTTCAGGTTAACTTAACCCTGACTCTGTTCATTAGAATGGAATATTGCTGTATAGAATAAAAATTCCTTGTTCTTTTCCTCATGGAACGATGTTTATTTCTTGCAGATCTGAGCTGTCTGCATCCGTTTATACTAAACAGAAAAATGCATTTCAAGACAAAACTAAGAAGAATTTTTTTATCATTTCATTGTCAGTGGTGATCATATTTGCTATTAATGTTATCTGTACATTCATAGCTGTGATTAAGAGAAGAAAAACGTCAACATCGGGAGAGATGTAACCTACTGGCGATGCAATACAGTTCAAAGTACTCCGATAAAATTTACCGTGCTTTGCAGTATCAATAAAATAACAGATTTGCAATAGAAAAAATTGTACAATAAGAAATAGTAACATCTGTTCCAACTCAGCATTTTGTTTTAACAAAAGACAGTCAGAATGTGATTATTCAGTGAGGTACATTGATTTCATCATGATCCTATAAGTGGCACACATTGCTGGATGGTCAAAATTACTAAATTACCGAATAATATATTTCTGCCTATTGTACACCATTTTTCAGAAAGGTCAGATAATTAGTTTTAAATACATTCCGGCATGAAGCACACATGATCCAACTTGAAACAAACTAAGCATATCAGCATCCAACAAGCAAAACCCAACTAGTTAACCATCCAGTCCAGGTATTAGTCATAAAAATGAGTTCCTCCATAATTATCACAATGGTGGGTGAGTATGGTAGGGGTGGGAAATAAATATGTTTAGGAGGAATGGCATCCATATATGATAATTATTATCAGTAATCAATGCTACCATCGCGTACATGAGGCATTATTGCACACTCTAACATTTAATATAAATAAAAACAGTGACACACTGAATGGATAAAAGGATGGGAAACTTCACTGTTAGTACCATACGTGCAGTACAAGATATTTTAAACCTTTACTAATTTGTTTCACCCTTCCAGCATAATTGTCAATGCTTCATTGTAAAGCTTAAATCTTTTTCGCTTGTTCTTGGTCAGATTTCATAAATCTTTTTCGATATTTTCCTTATCCCAGCTGTATGTGTAATTTGCAATCTTGGTAATGGTAAAATTAGTTATTGTATACATCGTAGGCAATTTGCATATATATTTTTTTAAAACTTTGCTATTATCACTCATTTTCTTATCATTTTTAAATTATGCTTATCTGTGAATGTGAGATTATATTAGAATTAGCAGTCATGTGACCTCATCTGCTGGATGTGTTACAGCACTTTAAGAATTAATTAATTACTGATTAAGTTTCTAATAGTATGATCATTTTGCTTGATTTCTATATTTAGTCTGATTGTAAATTATTATATTCTTCCAAATATTTATTTTAGCCATATCTCTCTCTAAGGTATCTATTTCACTGTTTCTCTTTTTCCGTCTTTATTTTTAATGCTAATGTTAAATCTGTTTCTGATTTCGACCGATACACAATGCACCGCTGTTACACACAACTTGTTAGGTGGCACTCTACAGTTTCATATTTTGCATAAGGTTTCAATTTTAAAGAAAAAGAATGTCCCCGTGTGTTCTCATGGTTTTACTGGTTATTTAAAAAAACACCCTATATATCTTAGATCTTGTTCAAAGAATCTGTAATTACTTTTTTTTGGTGTATGAATGATGCGTGTAATATGGGTCATAAAGTATACGGCTTGGCTTTACTCCAGATGTGTACCTTTAAAAATAACTCCTATCTCCACTAGTTCATTTCCACTTTCTGGAAATTAGCGGTAAATTGTATTAAAATAAGAGCAGATAACTTTTTACATTTAATGCATTTGGTAATTTATCCATTGCACTTTCACTGACACTGGTATTTTCTAGTTGGGCAAAATTCATTTTCCCTATTTTATTAGGTGCTAAAGATCATGTACTTTAGACTAATCCATGCAGATATTTTGAGCACAAGGGATCATGTAGATCATGTACAAATTCCATAAGTAAAATATCCAAAGAAATGTCAGACACATTATATCAAAGTAGCATTCTCTCCACTGTGCAACTTTTCTTAACATATGTCCCTCTCTAAAAAGTACATAATAACTGGTGAGTGCCCCTTAGTTGGCAACTCATGAAATCCATTAGAAGTCACTAGGACAAAGCACCAAAATATATGCTTTGATCTGACAAGGTGTAGATAGGGATAACATATCAGAACCTTGGCTATGAAAGATCCTCTAAGGTTGTGTCTACACTTTCAGCCAAATGCAAATAAAAACTCCACTTGTGCTCAAACATTTAAAATACTGTATTTGAGACGGAAACATCCTGTCTGCTGTCAAAAACAATTTTCTTAACATCGCCAATAATTCCTGCCAATGCTACTGCCACTTTTTATTTTGGGGTGGTTGTGATTTGTGGTATGCACTTAGATAAATAATTCACAAATTTCTATATCACTGCATTTTTGCCAGGGAACAAACCATTTTTTTCCCATCCTTGCCATGAAGTACTTTTTTCATACAATGTCTTAATTTAACCTTCTGCAAAATTGACTGTGTAAAGAGTAATTATATTAATGATTTTCATATCAACTACAATGGTTCTAACACATAATGTGACATCCATTGAATTTGACAGAATGCAATGGCCGTAACACATAATGTAACACCCATTGAATTTGACAGAATGCAATGGCTGTAACACATAATGTAACACCCATTGAATTTGACAGAATGCAATGGCTGTAACACATAATGTAACACCCATTGAATTTGACAGAATGCAATGGCCATAACACATAATGTAACACCCATTGATTTTGACAGAATGCAATGGCTGTAACACATAATGTAACACCCATTGATTTTGACAGAATGCAATGGCTGTAACACATAATGTAACACTCATTGAATTTGACAGAATGCAATGGCCATAACACATTATGTAACACCCATTGATTTTGACAGAATGCAATGGCTGTTACACATAATGTAACACCCATTGATTTTGACAGAATGCAATGGCTGTAACACATAATGTAACACTCACTGAATTTGACAGAATGTAATGGCTGTTACACATAATGTAACACTCATTGATTTTGACAGAATGCAATGGCCATAACACATAATGTAACACCCATTGATTTTGACAGAATGCAATGGCTGTTACACATAATGTAACACCCATTGATTTTGACAGAATGCAATGGCTGTAACACATAATATAACACTCATTGAATTTGACAGAATGTAATGGCTGTTACACATAATGTAACACCCATTGATTTTGACAGAATGCAATGGCTGTAACACATAATGTAACACTCATTGAATTTGACAGAATGTAATGGCTGTTACACATAATGTAACACTCATTGATTTTGACAGAATGCAATGGCCATAACACATAATGTAACACCCATTGATTTTGACAGAATGCAATGGCTGTTACACATAATGTAACACCCATTGATTTTGACAGAATGCAATGGCTGTAACACATAATGTAACACTCATTGAATTTGACAGAATGCAATGGCCATAGCACATAATGTAACACCCATTGATTTTGACAGAATGCAATGGCTGTTACACATAATGTAACACCCATTGATTTTGACAGAATGCAATGGCTGTAACACATAATGTAACACTCATTGAATTTGACAGAATGCAATGGCTGTTACACATAATGTAACACTCATTGAATTTGACAGAATGCAATGGCTGTAACACATAATGTAACACTCATTGAATTTGACAGAATGCAATGGCTGTTACACATAATGTAACACCCATTGAATTTGACAGAATGCAATGGCTGTAACACATAATGTAACACCCATTGAATTTGACAGAATGCAATGGCCATAACACATAATGTAACACCCATTGATTTTGACAGAATGCAATGGCTGTAACACATAATGTAACACCCATTGAATTTGACAGAATGCAATGGCTGTAACACATAATGTAACACCCATTGAATTTGACAGAATGCAATGGCCGTAACACATAATGTAACACCCATTGAATTTGACAGAATGCAATGGCTGTAACACATAATGTAACACCCATTGATTTTGACAGAATGCAATGGCCGTAACACCTACTGTAACACCCATTGATTCGACAGAATGCAATGGCTGTAACACATAATGTAACACTCATTGCCTTTGACAGAATGCAATGGCCGTAACACCTAATGTAACATCCAATGATTTTGACAGAATGCAATGGCCGTAACACATAATGTAACACCCATTGATTTTGACAGAATGCAATGGCTGTAACACATAATGTAACACTCATTGAATTTGACAGAATGCAATGGCCATAACACATAATGTAACACCCATTGATTTTGACAGAATGCAATGGCTGTTACACATAATGTAACACCCATTGATTTTGACAGAATGCAATGGCTGTAACACATAATGTAACACTCACTGAATTTGACAGAATGTAATGGCTGTTACACATAATGTAACACTCATTGATTTTGACAGAATGCAATGGCCATAACACATAATGTAACACCCATTGATTTTGACAGAATGCAATGGCTGTTACACATAATGTAACACCCATTGATTTTGACAGAATGCAATGGCTGTAACACATAATATAACACTCATTGAATTTGACAGAATGTAATGGCTGTTACACATAATGTAACACCCATTGATTTTGACAGAATGCAATGGCTGTAACACATAATGTAACACTCATTGAATTTGACAGAATGTAATGGCTGTTACACATAATGTAACACTCATTGATTTTGACAGAATGCAATGGCCATAACACATAATGTAACACCCATTGATTTTGACAGAATGCAATGGCTGTTACACATAATGTAACACCCATTGATTTTGACAGAATGCAATGGCTGTAACACATAATGTAACACTCATTGAATTTGACAGAATGCAATGGCCATAACACATAATGTAACACCCATTGATTTTGACAGAATGCAATGGCTGTTACACATAATGTAACACCCATTGATTTTGACAGAATGCAATGGCTGTAACACATAATGTAACACTCATTGAATTTGACAGAATGTAATGGCTGTTACACATAATGTAACACTCATTGAATTTGACAGAATGCAATGGCTGTAACACATAATGTAACACTCATTGAATTTGACAGAATGCAATGGCTGTTACACATAATGTAACACTCATTGAATTTGACAGAATGCAATGGCCATAACACATAATGTAACACCCATTGATTTTGACAGAATGCAATGGCTGTTACACATAATGTAACACTCATTGCCTTTGACAGAATGCAATGGCCGTAACACCTACTGTAACACCGACTGATTCAACAGAATGCAATGGCCGTAACACCTAATGTAACATCCAATGATTTTGACAGATGCAGTAACCAGAACACCTAACATTCATTGCCTTTGACAGAATGCAATGTACATAACACATAATGTAACACCCACTGAATTTGACAGAATGCAATGGCTTTAACACCTAATGTGACATCCATTGCTTTTGACAGATGCAGTGGCTATAACACTAGCATGACATCCATTGCTTTTGACAGATGTTTAACCCCTTCACCAAAATGTGTAATTTTTCAGATTGGTTTGGTTAATTTTTACTCCAAAATATATATATATATATATATATATATATATATATATATATATATATATAAAGTATATTAGATGCCCAGTTAATTGCACTTTTTAAAAATCTTTGAAAATCTTCAAAATATTCTCTCATTACAGTTTTCTGATTTCTTTAATTTCAAGGAAAAAATCCACACATTAATCTGTTTCTCATATATTTCTAAATCAGATATCCCAGATTCAAATTGACAATTTACACAACATGTATATAACCTCTTCATTGTCTTTCTTTTCTACTATGAAAAATCTTGTCACTGCAGTTTGAATTCTTCATTGATATTAATTAGTTATACTCTCAATTCACATACTGGTGAAAAGGCTCATATTTCTTTATTTGTTTACAGAGGTAATGTAAAAAAAAAAATTATAAGACTTTCAATACAATTTAGGATGCAGCATTAAATTCAACTCTTGCCACAGCCTATATAGCTTACCATTATTCCAACGTCAAGCATGGATATGGAAAATGTTGCAAATTTAACAATTCCAGATTCGAGTAATCAGTTCGTAACTGACTAGTCAATACATATCTCCCAAGCCATAGCATATCATTCCTATATATGAATAGCACAGCATTTGCTATAGGATAAAAGAGTGAAGAAGTAGAAGATATTCCTTTGTAATATAATGCTAAGCAGGCACAATACTGTTTGAAATATATAATGTTATGCAGACACAATACTGTTTGTAATATAATGCTAAGCAGACACAATCATGTTTGTAATATGCAATGTTATACAGACACAATACTGTTTGTAATATGCAATGTTATGCAGACACAATACTGTTTGTAATATAGTACTAAGCAGGCACAATACTGTTTGTAATATATAATGTTATGCAGACACAATACTGTTTGTAATATATAATGTTATGCAGACACAATACTGTTTGTAATATAATGCTAAGCAGCCACAATATTGTTTGTAATATACAATGTTATGCAGAGACAATAATGTTTGTAATATAATGCTAAGCAGACACAATACTGTTTGTAATATATAATGTTATGCAGAGACAATACTTTTAATAATATTACTACATTATGCAGACACAATACTGTTTGTAATATAGTGCTAAGCAGACACAATCATGTTTGTAATATGCAATGTTATACAGACACTATACTGTTTGTAATATGCAATGTTATGCAGACACAATACTGTTTGTAATATATAATGTTATGCAGACACAATACTGTTTGTAATATGCAATGTTATACAGACACAATACTGTTTGTAATATACAATGTTATGCAGAGACAATACTTTTAATAATATTACTATATTATGCAGAGACAATACTGTTTGTAATATAGTGCTAAGCAGACACAATTCTGTTTGTAATATATAATGTTATGCAGAGACTATACTGTTTGTAATATATAATGTTATGCAGAGGCTATACTGTTTGTAATATATGTTATGCAGACAGAATACTGTTTGTAATATATAATGTTATGCAGACACAATACTGTTTGTAATATGCAATGTTATACAGACACAATACTGTTTGTAATATACAATGTTATGCAGAGACAATACTTTTAATAATATTACTATATTATGCAGAGACAATACTGTTTGTAATATAGTGCTAAGCAGACACAATTCTGTTTGTAATATATAATGTTATGCAGAGACTATACTGTTTGTAATATATAATGTTATGCAGAGGATATACTGTTTGTAATATATGTTATGCAGACACAATACTGTTTGTAATATATGTTATGCAGGCACAATACTGTTTGTAATATAGTGCTAAGCAGACACAATACTGTTTGTAATATAATGCTAAGCAGGCACAATATTGTTTGTAATATACAATGTTATGCAGACACAATAATGTTTGTAATATAATGCTAAGCAGACACAATACTGTTTGTAATATAGTACTAAGCAGGCACAATACTGTTTGTAATATATAATGTTATGCAGACACAATACTGTTTGTAATATATAATGTTATGCAGACACAATACTGTTTGTAATATAATGCTAAGCAGACACAATACTGTTTGTAATATAGTACTAAGCAGGCACAATACTGTTTGTAATATACAATGTTATATAGAGACAATACTGTTCTGAACTCGCCTACAGTTATGATGTTCCCACTGCACAATGCAGTAGAGCTGAGCAAATTTCTGGTTTGTAGACATTTACAGAGATTAATACTTGGTTGGTTTGTAGACACAGAGATTAATACTTGGTTGGTTTGTAAACACTTACAGAGATTAATACTTGGTTGGTTTGAGAGACAATTACAGAGATTAATATTTTGTTGGTTTGAGAGAAAATTACAGAGATTAATACTTCGTTGGTTGGAGAGAATTACAGCGGTTAATACTTGGTTGGTTTGAGAGAGAATTCCAGAGGTTAATACTTGGATGGTTTGAGAGAGAATTCCAGAGGTTAATGCTTGGTTGGTTTGAGAGACAATTACAGAGGTTAATACTTGGTTGGTTTGAGAGAGAATTACAGCAGTTAATACTCGGTTGGTTTGAGAGACAATTACAGAGGTTAATAATTGGTTGGCTTAAGAGACAATTACAGAGGTTAATACTAGGTTGGCTTGAGACAGAAGTACAGAGGTTCATACTTGGTTGGTTTGAGAGACAATTACAGAGGTTAATACTTGGTTGGTTTGAGAGACAATTACAGAGGTTAATACTTGGTTGGTTTGAGAGAAAAGTACAGAGGTTAATACTTGGGTGGTCTGAGAGACAATTACAGAGGTTAATACTTGGTTGGTTTGAGAGACAATTACAGAGGTTAATACTAGGTTGGTTTGAGACAGAAGTACAGAGGTTCATACTTGGTTGGTTTGAGAGACAATTACAGAGGTTAATACTTGGTTGGTTTGAGAGACAATTACAGAGGTTAATACTTGGTTGGTTTGAGAGAGAAGTACAGAGGTTAATATTTGGTTGGTTTGAGAGACAATTAGAGTTTAATACTTGGTTGGTTTGAAAGTCACAATTCTAGAGACTCAGAGTCCTGCAAACACAATTCAAGGTAGCATATTTATTTAAAAATATGAATGGATGCTATAATGTAAAAATTATGAGCTTGTAGAGGAATAACATCAACTGTATTAGGTTTTGTTGCATTAGTAGCCAATAATCTTTGTAATGTTTCCAATCCTTTTTAGTGGGCCTTGATGAAACACTATCAGGATTATCACAAAAAATGATTTATACCAATGATAAAATAACTAGATCAAATAGACCAAACTCATGAAACCACACATGTGAGATCACACCAGTAGATTTAAAAATTTTAATTTGGTTTCTAAACTAGTACATCTTTTATCACCATATGCGTTTTAGGGGGACTGCAAAGAATACAAGTGGCTTTTCTTTTAAATTATATGTATTCTCTTTATTATATATTAAAATATCAACTTTTGACTGTATTTGATTCCAATGAAAGAATTTATATTATAATAATAATGTATGTACACCAGTGCCTTATTGAAAAATGAAGATTTTTATATTTCAAAGTTCACTGCAAAGAGTTTTTGTCCATAAAATCCACAAGCATTTCTTGCTTCTTTAACATGATACTAACTTGAGACCACAAATGACATTTACTGTGTTACCTAACATTCACTCAGATGGCTCTAGTTTCTGTTCTTGACATCCCTTGAATTAATTTTTAGCAAGAAGAATGGAAACTGTTCCTCTGTGTATATGTATTTTGAGTGGCAATGACAAAAGCAACCATACTCGGCCTGCAAAAAAGTTTGTGTTATTATGGCTTTGTTTTTCAGGAACCTGGCTGCTTCCCACTTCCTTTCCAAGTTAAATTCACCCAAAGTGAAAGTCCATTAGATAGTCTTAAGGTGTTCCAGAATATCATTTTTCATATCACATTGTTCTTTTTGCATTCAGATAATGCACAAGTTTCATAATTTTTACCTGAATAAAGCAGAAATATATGAGCTGACACAAAAATTCCTCTATTGTCAGCAACACATCAATACATAAACATTTAAAAAACCTCTGCCAGTATAAATGTTTGGTCAGTCTCTCCTTTTTATCTTAGTCAAAGCTTGGTCACTTTTCATTTAAAGAATCTTAGTCAAAGCTTGGTCACTTTTCATTTAAAGAATCTTAGTCAAAGCTTGGTCACTTTTCATTTAAAGAATTGAAAGCAATCATGGACTAACTTGGATCCATTTATTTCTTATAACCTGATGTAAAACATTCTGCTTTTGGCCTCAAACTCTTCATAATATAACAGTATAAATTAATAGATTGTTTTTGTCCTTGAGAAAGCAGGATTTCTTTATATAAAGGTGTGCTCTAAGACAGGTTTCACTGTGGTTTGTTACTGAAAAACTTTGGGACTAAATGCCCATTACCTGTCTTTTTTAGAGCAGCTTCAAACAGTAATTTAGGTATTGGTCTTTTACACAAAAGTCGGAGCAATTCCCTATTTTGATTACACGAAGTGTTTCTTCTGGTGATTGTCTCGTACTCTCCCGCTGTCATCAAATTTAATGACAATAAATGATCACACAGTTCAGTTGCTGATAAATCGGAGACCAGTTCAGCAAAGTATCCATTAAAATCAGCCTCAAAACAGACATTATTTTCAACAGATTTTGAGGGGTACTCTGACAACGGTTTGCAACTTGCACCTTCTTCTTCTGAGTCCATTTCCTTCCCATCGACAATAGCATATGATGGCATGGATAAGCCTTTTCCTCTAGATCGGTGTGGTTTAGGTGGTGACAGGGTATCTTTAGATTTATTTTGCTCATCTGATTTTAACTTTCCTACCAGTGGCAATGAAACTGGAGTCAGATAATCGTCAGCATTATATGGAGTTGAATAATCCACAGAATTATCTGGAGTTATATAATCCACAGCATTACCTGGAGTTACATAATCCACAACATTATCTGGAGTTAGATATTCCGCATCATCACTGACTATATTTCTTCTTAAAGTAGAAAATACTATTTGTCGTACAGACACTCGATACAGCTCCAAGGCTATCCATAATTCACTGCACTGATCAGTATATTTGCTTTCTTTTGTTCTTTCATTCATTGCATTGGAAAAGGTAATACAGTCTATTGACCTTTCAATAGACAGCTGACCATTACATTCTTTCATTTCCATGTTTACAGAGCAGACCCAGTTAGGCTCAGATCTTTTGCTGGCAGTGACAGTGAACATGTATGGGTACTGTTGCTGTAGCTGTTTTGGTTCTTTGTTAATGATTTTGATTTTTAAGTAAAACTGTCTTGCTGGTTCACCTCGACCATCTATCAATGGTTCACAGAAAAAACTAATCGTTTGCCCAATGTCCAGAGGTTTGCTTAAGAAACATATGGCTGCTGGGTTTGAAGAAATCGTTCTTACTTCATTCTTACTATTAGCACAGAATTCCAGATTCATGCCCAACCGCTCGGATAAAACTGGTGCATAGTTGACAGCAGCTGAAATTAAAAGCAAAGAAATGAAAGTAATATGGTCATAGTTCAATATCACTGAGTAGCTGCTCACAATAAGAATTGAATCTAAGACCAATCATAGAAATAATATAAAGCAAAATAGTAACTGCTATAAAACTATGAGTATTTACTGGTTTCCGCTAATTAGGCCCTACTTATAATGCAAGTTAGTGTATGCCTCGTGCAAATAAAAGATATTCATTACATACCATGACGTACAGACGTGCAAGTGGCACAACACGGTGTCAACATCGAATTGTTTATTTTCTACTTAAAGATTTGAATAAACCTCATTTATATGTTACGTATATTTGATTTAAGTCATTTATTTTTTACTTTAATTGTTTGTTTGTCAGATTCAAATTTGACATTTTAAGTTTAAGATTCATTCATTGGGAGATATTTTTTTTAAAAAGTGGGATGATTTGTACTTTACATATAAACACCAGATATTGACCTCATTTCTGACCTGGCTTCAGAGCTGTAAACAAGCTTTTAAAATGATTGGTTGATTCCAAGGACATTATGGAACTTGTTATAAGCATCTTTCTACTTTCAGTTGGGTCATACGGTGTGAACGATATTTTTTGAACGTAAATTTGTTCTAAAAGATTCTAGAAGATCATGTGACCCCTTTCTTGTTTACGTAAAAACAGGCATATAAATTATGTTTTGGAGCGAACTATTTAGTAGAAGTTGGGCTGTTAGAATACTAAGTTGTGTGTCGTTTTGAGCTATTTTAAATTACCTTGTTGGAAATTATTTCAATTTGTTTGGATCAAAAGAGGATTTATTTTGTTATTTATCTGGAAAATAATTGTGCTCATTGAATTTCATTACCAAGAACTGACTTCATCACGTGACATCATCTTCCATCTTGGATGCTTCACTAAGATGTGAACTGGGAATTATTTGGACATTTTATTACCAGGACTTTTGCAATTTCACCAGTGGATTATATTTTTAATTATTTTTGGATTAATTTTGGAATTGATTCTTAAAACCGTAAGTTTATTTTTTTGCTTCTGGAAAATATTTGTGCTCAATAAATTGTTTATTAAGTTTTTACAAGCTTGTTATTTTCACTCTTTCTATGTTACTGTTTATTTGAGCCTAAGCACGTAACATATATTTTACGTGTATGAAAGAAACCTTTTATTAATTGTTACTGGTTTATTAGGGTGGTTGCTCGAAATTCATTGATGTGCTTTTGGATGTAAAAAACACATGGGATAATGCGCTTATGCATATACCATGCTGGGGAATTGCGCTGATTGTAAAAACACGTATAACGCACGTTATATGCGCGAAAATACAGTAAATAACAACTTGCCTTAAGTTTAAACTGTTCTATCCAAAGCATTCTCAACATCACAAAAAATGACAACTTGCCTTGATTTTAAACTGTTTTATGCAAAGCATTCTTAACACCACAGAGATAACCACCGGCCTTGATTTTAAATTGTTCTATCCAAATCATTTTCATCCCCACAGAAATAACCACTTGCCTTGATTTTAAACTGTTCTATCCAGAACATTCTCATTACCACAAAAATAACCACTTTTCCTGGTATGAAGAGACTCCATAATTGGGTTAAGGAAATACAGTGTAACATCTCTAAAAAATGGAGGTTGGGGTTCATATAACCAAACTGTGTTATTGACCAAAATATGTTATAACCAATGAAATGAAAATATGTAAACAAATTAAAACATGATTGTCTGATATTTATAGTTTAAAAAGTTTGGAAATTTAATTTGCATTATATCCAGCCATTCATAAGAATAAACATTTTTGCTAAAAAAAATGAAACTTTCATGGTAAAATAAATGTGTTCCAGTCACTTTGGAAAAGGTACAATTAGCTGCATCATTTAATTAACCAGCATTCCTTTTACTTGCTGTCAACTATCAGTTACATTTCATAGTGCTAATGGTATGTGGTGAATCATCACTACATGTCTAAAAGTACTAGCTGTCTTTCCTAGGGAGGATGGCTGTGTGAGTAATCTCATTAATAACTGGACATATCTATTTAATACTGCATCCATTTGTAAGTGTTTGTTGCCTTCTAGAATCAGCTAAACCCCATCAGCCAGTGAAATATTAAGCCAAATAAATCATTAAGTCTTATTATTAAGATTATTATTAGTAACTGTCTACTAATAGATCCTATGTAATTTTATGCTCTTAACAGACTCAAATCAAGTAAGCAAAATCTAACTTTAAAACATCTGTACAATTTGCAGCAAAGAATAAAAATTACACAAATTAAATAAAATCATCCACCAGGAGTTTAAAAAAATATAGATATACATAGCATAAATACTAGTTGTCTATGCTGGGAGGATGGATATGTGGGTTGACAGAAAAACAGTTGGACAGATCATGGGTTCATATCTATAAATATCATTGAATAATGAGGATGGGTAAAAACAAAAGGGGTGAAGCCATAGATGTGCTGTGTATTGAAACAATTCGCAGTCTACAATACATTATTAATACAATCTTCATGATCTTTTATCTTTTGAAGATCTATCAGTGATACAGTGATGCTGTTCTAGATGTGATGGCATCTTTGTCCTATTTCCAATACACAGATTACACACATAGATTTATCATCTTTGTCCTATTTCCAATACACAGATTACACACACAGATTTATCATCTTTGTCCTATTTCCAATACACAGATTACACACATAGATTTATCATCTTTGTCCTATTTCCAATACACAGATTACACACATAGATTTATCATTTTTGTCCTATTTCCAATACACAGATTACACACATAGATTTATCATCAGCTCATTCTCATGCTTACAAAATTTTTAAAAAATACTTCCCAACAGACAACCTGTTAGTTTTCAGGTTTTAATTCAACTTTTAATACCTTCTCAGGCGGCACCCATTTCATCGGATTTAGACTCCTCTTGGTCACCATGGCAATCGCTGCTTTGCATTGCATTAATGCATTGAAAACTTCCTTTTTCCTTGTCTTTTAATTTTAAGTTCTTTTTTTCATGTCTTCATGTAAACTTGGAAGCATTACAGTCTTATTTTCAAAACAGAAGAAAATTTTCTCTCAAAGGAAAATCTTATTATGAACAAGTCAGAGAGTGGGACCAGAGATCACTAACAACCAAATCATTCCTATTTGTACTTGATACATAAGGTAAAACACTGCCAAGACACTTATATCAGTGAAAAATGAAATTAATGACAACACCCAGTTTCTTATATCAGTGAAAAATGAAATTAATGACAACACCCAGTTTCTTATATCAGTGAAAAATGAAATTAATGACAACACCCAGTCACCTTCTAGAAATTAACAAACTCATGCAGTTAGGAGTCTTTTCTCGTGCCAATTCTTTTATCGCATTAGTCAGTCACTGATTACACTATCAAAGAAGACATTCCAATCTTCTTTCCCATGTATGAGTCAAATACATGCTTACTGTACAGCTTACTTTAATAGTGACACACCTTTGTTGCTTTGTATTTATTTGAATTAAGTTTGACGCATTGCTTCCGGCATGTCATGCAGTAAATATGCTCTGAACTTGAACAAACAATAACCTCCTTTACGAATTTAAATTTCACATATTTTTTCACTGAGTGGCATCATAGGTGTACTCTTTTTATTTGATCAAACTAGACAAGATACAAACCAACAGAGAAGCTTCATGCAAAAGTGGTTATTAAATGATTAGTAAAACAACTAAATCATACATGAAAAATTTGTCTGCAATGTTTCCTTAAGGTTTATATATTTTATCAGTAAAATAACTAAATCAAACATGAAGAATTAGTCTGCAATGTCGTCATTATGTTTATATATTTTATCAGTAAAATAACTAAATCAAACATGAAGAATTAGTCTGCAATGTTGTCATTATGTTTATATATTTTATCAGTAAAATAACTAAATCAAACATGAAGAATTAGTCTGTAATGTTTCCTTTAGGTTTTTATATGTTATCAGAAGAGGATGAAATTATATGCATGGAATTGAATGGGTGGGTGCAGATTTCAAACCACATAAGTTATTCACCTTATTTTAATTGTAGAAGGTATGTGGGTCTTGTAAAAATACCTGCAACATCTTTCTCAGATGATTTTTCAACTTAAAGAATAAAAAGGCAAACAAATAATTATTCATGACTGCTGAAGATTAAACATCTATAGGGTAAGTACCATTCTGTATTAATTTCTCACCTCTTGTATCAATATAAGTATTTTTATCGGAAAGTATTGATGCATTGATAAAAGGACTAATCATTATATCCCTAAAGCACATTAATAGTTGGATAGACTAGCCATATACTACAAATCAATGTACAACATAACACATTTCATTGTACATAATTAACTTGAGTGAATGTTGCATAATCAATGTACAACATAACACATTTCATGGTCCATAATTACTTTGAATGAATGTTACATCAAAGTACAACATAACACATATCATGGTACATAATTACTTTGAATGAATGTCACATCAAAGTACAACATAACACATATCATGGTACATAATTACCTTGAATGAATGTCACATCAAAGTACAACATAACACATATCATGGTACATAATTACCTTGAATGAATGTCACATCAAAGTACAACATAACACATATCATGGTACATAATTACTTTGAATGAATATCACATCAAAGTACAACATAACATATATCATAGTACATAATTACTTTGAATGAATGTTACATCAATGTACAACATAACACATATCATGGTACATAATTACTTTGAATGAATGTCACATCAAAGTACAACATAACACATATCATGGTACATAATTACTTTGAATGAATATCACATCAAAGTACAACATAACATATATCATAGTACATAATTACTTTGAATGAATGTCACATCAAAGTACAACATAACACATATCATGGTACATAATTACTTTGAATGAATGTCACATCAAAGTACAACATAACACATATCATGGTACATAATTACATTGAATGAATGTCACATCGAAGTACAACATAACACATATCATGGTACATAATTACTTTGAATGTCACATCAAAGTACAACATAACATATATCATGGTTCATAATTACCTTGATTGAATGTTACATCAAAGTACAACATAACACATATCATGGTACATAATTAACTTGAATGAATGTTACATCAAAGTACAACATAACATATATCATGGTTCATAATTACCTTGAATGAATGTTACATCAAAGTACAACATAACACATATCATGGTACATAATTACCTTCACTTTTAAGCCTCAGTGTAACTTGCCCAAACTTGATATACACAGTAAGCCAGACATCTGATACAGGCCTGATGCTGTGTGTGAACATCTTGCCACTGAAATGAGTCACAACTCTCTTCCCGCCTGATTCTAGGGTTGATTTGATACTGCATTTCTGCTTGCTGACCCTTATTTCATTGATTGTAATGTATTCCGGTATATCCTGGAGTTTATACAAAGGTCTGTCTTTCAAATTCTGTGGGTCAATATGAATGATCCCAAGGCTGATGTGCCCAGTTCCCTCCATTTCAAAAATCACTGGCACACCAGATCTAAGTGGCTCTTTACTAAAAGTGATTGCGCCACTGGCAACAGGATTCCATGTTGCTATATCTTCTGTTGTCAGGATGTTGTCTCCTTTTATGTTATGGAAACTTGACAAAGTTACAGTACTATACTCCATGCCTGCAAATAGATTAAAAATTGTAAAGTCCCAAAACATTAAAAGACCACAACAGATAATGATGGGAATATTGTATAGTATTGCAGTGATTATGAATTATATTCTATTCTTGGTTGTATTACTCAATTTTATTGAGAAATTCCATATCTGATTAGAAAGAACAAAAAATATGTATGTTCCAGTAACCTAACCTACCATATATACTAATTTATAAGTCAAATCAAATTACAAACAACAAAGATCCTGTTCTACCTTAGCTCATCGTGTATGTAGAACAGGTCTATGTTGTTTGATCTACTGATTATTTCTACCAAACTGCAAAGACCAGATCTAATGTTGCATATTACAACTGCAAATCTGGGTGTGTACAGTTGCAGTTGGACCCATATTATAAGTGAGTACAAATAATATGCTATTTTAATGTCAGTGACCATATAACAAAGACTTTGGTACCGACCACTGTCCCATTTGTCTCCCCTGAACTTGTAGGAATTAGACCAAGTATTCCAGTATCCCAGCCACTCATGACAAGGACAAGTTAAGTTCTGGGGATATTACTAAAAAAAAAAAGAAGAGATATTCCAACAAATCTGCTATGAGGAAGGCAACTGGTGTTGATAATATAGCGTGCCAAGTTATACATTTGTGTAAACTAGTAATGCTAGGTCCAAATACAAATGTTTACAATACAATGACTGATCCAAAATCATTCCTCACAAAAATCAATAAAAACATTAATAGTTGAACAGACTAGCCAAATACTACAAATCAAAGTACAACATAACACATTTCATTGTACATAATTAACTTGAGTGAATGTTGCATAATCAATGTACAACATAACACATTTCATGGTACATAATTAACTTGAGTGAATGTTGCATAATCAATGTACAACATAACACATTTCATGGTCCAATATTACCTTGAATGAATGTTACATCAAAGTACAACATAACACATTTCATGGTACATAATTAACTTGAGTGAATGTTGCATAATCAATGTACAACATAACACATTTCATGGTACATAATTAACTTGAGTGAATGTTGCATAATCAATGTACAACATAACACATTTCATGGTACATAATTAACTTGAGTGAATGTTGCATAATCAATGTACAACATAACACATTTCATGGTACATAATTAACTTGAGTGAATGTTGCATAATCAATGTACAACATAACACATTTCATGGTCCATAATTACCTTGAATGAATGTTACATCAAAGTACAACATAACACATTTCATGGTACATAATTAACTTGAGTGAATGTTGCATAATCAATGTACAACATAACACATTTCATGGTACATAATTAACTTGAGTGAATGTTGCATAATCAATGTACAACATAACACATTTCATGGTCCATAATTACCTTGAATGAATGTTACATCAAAGTACAACATAACACATATCATGGTACATAATTAACTTGAGTAAATGTCACATCAAAGTACATCATGTACATAATTACCTTGTTGTTGTTGTAGGGTTTAATGCCATTTTTCAGCACAAGATAGGCTATACATGACGGTCAGTATTAATGGTGGTGGCAGAACCCAGGGAAAAGTCCCGGAAAGATCCACTGACCCATGAGAAGCTACTGACAAGCTTTCTCACATACCCACATTGGCCAAATCTGAGACTCGAACCCATGCAGGCAGAGGTGAGATGGCAGTGATCTGTAACAGAGCGCTTTAGACCACTTGGGGCCCCCATAATTAACTTGAATGAATGTCACAAATCAATGTACAACATATATCATGGTACATTTACCTTGAGTGAATGTCACAAAACAAAGAAGTACAACATAATTCTATTTGATTAAAGTATAACTAATCATCAGCAAACATTCAACCATCAGCAAATGTGTAAAGATATGCTATAATTTAAGTTCCATTTTCACCGACAACTGAAGATTTCAAAAGCTTCCTGTTTGATATTTTCTTCAATTTCTCTTTGCTTTTACATTTTAATCGTGTGATTTGAACCAGTTTCCATAACAAAATGTATGTAAATGTTATTTTTTTTAAAAAAGAAGTTTTTATTTTTACCTGCACACTTCGTATAAGCTTCAAACACTCAAGAAACTTTAATGAGTGTAGTATCTATGATCAACACAGTGAGAATGGCATTTTAAGTTCCGGGTATGGCTTCACAGTTGTTACACTTGGGGCATACTTGTTTGACAATTGACATTGTCAGAATATATAAAATCAAATCGAATAACACTATATTACATTATGACCCAGTGAGCGTAATAAAAATCCTTCCTGAATATGGTCGTGACATCACTAAGTGATTTGGTTTATGAGTACGAGGATCGCCTACTTGGTTATTTTCGAGAGATGGGAAATGTGGTACCTGGACGTTTCGCCCCATGGACGTTTCGGCCCAGGACATTTCGCCCCACTTCAATGGACATTTCGCCCCTCCTGGTACATGGACGTTTCGCCCCCAGGACATTTCATCTCTCTCTCTCTCTCTCTCTCTCTCTCTCTCTCTCTCTCTCTCTCTCTCTCTCTCTCTCTCTCTCTCTCTCTCTCTCTCTCTCTCCTGAGTTTTTTTCTTCTTCTCCCAGCATTTGTTATTTGGATTAAATTACAGCCAGGTAATTTCTTTGATCTTCATAGTTAAATAAGTTGCAGCCAGGATTTTGAGTTAGTCAGGGAAGCTGGTTGCCATTCGCATTCGATGTACATAAGCTACGGTCAAATAAAAATTGCGAACAAACATGGAACGCTGCCTACTTTCTCTCTATCACAAATGTTGGAAGATTAGTAGCTCTAGTACCCATTGAAATAAAACATTCTGCCATACAAATTAAATAACGAAAATCTAAATACATCCAATGATTAAAAAAAGAAAGAAAATTACGTTTCTTGTATCAAAATATTTCGTTATTTTTCTTGGGTTACACGACGTTCCATTCTACTACACTAGCTCCTTTTGATTTTATATGTAACACCTTAGCGTTCTTATAATGTTTTAATATTAATGATGTTTACAGACAGATGGCTACAGTGTCAAACTGGACTTAAGCGTCATACCAAATACATCTTCCAGATTTGAAATGAATACCGGTACTGCACGGGGGCAGATGGAGAGTACGAGAAATTCAATGTCGATTTATATCACTAAAGAGGATATTTCGGTAAGGTGAATGTTATTTTATTTACTAGAATTGTACGGGTGTTTGCATACGTCTTTATGTTTAAATACCATATTCGGTCTAGTTTAACTTGGTTTTCAACATTTTCTGACATGTTCAGACCTATGATGTAAGTAAAAAAATTGAAAGACATTTGAGCAAATGACCAGCACCACGTAGTGAACGAGTTTATGGGCAATATTGATGCCGCATCAATATATGCAGCCGATATCTCTTCATTTGACATTCAGCGCCCACACAGTTAACACCAGAAGAAGTGTAAGTTAAAAATCGAAGCGGACAAGAAAGCACAGAAAATCGCAACAAATAATTTCAGTAATATTGATGTACATAAAAAAAATTATACAGTCCATCTTCTATTCAAAAGGATGCTCATTATTTACGCAGTCTTGTTAGGTATCTTGCTATTTGTATTGAAACCACCAAATCAGTACGAACACCTTGCTTAATACTGTGTCAGATTGTATGACCCATGTTAGACATAGCAACAGTAATATATTATTATATTTATATTTCAAGTTTGTATAATAGTAACTGATGTTTTACTTCAATGCATTTTTTTTTATTAAAAAAGAGAAAATCATAGTTATTGTTTAGAAGTATACTTTTGCACATCATAATTAGACATTTCTACCGTCATGAGATGTAATCTTGATTAGTGATTTGTGTTGATTTAAACATGCAAATATATGCTTAATATTTCGAAAATAAATGTCTGTAACCAGTATTTATATCTCTTTATTGGTAATTACAGCTTTTTTTTTATTCCTTTCCCCTCATTCAGCTCGATGACTGAAAGTAAAGAGTCACTTGAACATGAAAAAGATCGATAACTAACAACAAAGTGTAAATTTTCAAACTTTAAGCGAAACGCATACCAAATTAGATCGATTAATGAAAACAAAATAATGCAATGCTTACCATTTAAAAAGAGGCAATTGTCACCATAATATTCTGTTCAAAATATTTGTAATTAGTAACAATGCCAATAAATGGTAAGAGATATTAAGCAAACTAAACTTAGCTTGAAAAAAATTAGTAAAGTTCAACATTTAAAAAAAGCTATTATGTGGAAGAGAAACAACAACGAATAGGATATAATGTGTTTAAAAAACATCATGATTATGGGGGAACACTCTTGTGGCCTAGTGGTTAGAGCGTCCGCCTAGGATGCGGGAGGTCGTTGGTTCTATACACGACCGTATACAAATTGTACTAACAGCTGCCTCGTTTGGCGCTCAGCATTAAGATTTTAGTGTCAGGACTGGTCGGCCTGGTGTCAGAATAACGTGACTGGGTGGGGGCATCATGCTACATGTCTGCGGCATGATGCCCCAGTGCTAGACACCACTATAAAGTTAAACGCCACACTGCATATGTAGCATGAAATCCCACAAAGTCACATTATTCTGACACCAGCCGACCAGTCTAACACTAACCTCTTAATGCTGACTGCCATAATGCCATGCGAGGCAGCTGTAAGTACCATTTTTGTAAGTCTTTTGCACGACTCGGCCGGGGATTGAACCCACGGCCTCCCGCTTCCGCAAATTGTGTCACGTTGATTCGATTGGAACGAACATATGCATAATAAATGTGGTATTCACCAATCGAGCAAGCACAGAGAATTCAATTTACTAATTGGATGAACAGGTTTAGTCTTGTCGAAAGGGGCCGAAATGACCGGGGGAAAAAAAAACTGCTACGTCTTCTTCTTCGTCTTGTACGAATCTTCAAACTTTTAACATCTTTGTAGTTTGATTTGACGACTCATTTAGCTATTGTGGCCTTTAACTCCTTTGTATTTTTTTTAATGAATCAACAAGTGTATAAGAACTTATTATGTAGGCACTCATCTAATGTACTTATATAATGTTCATCAGATATTATAGAATACTTCAGCACACTTGTGTAGATAAGTATAGTGACTTGAATGTTGTTGCACAAGTGTTTATGGCAAGCAGAAAAGACATACACCACTGATTACGTCACACAAAGTCTGCCCCCACTGCCCGGACAAAATATCATTCTGATAATGGAACAAACTCCCAATTAAACAAAAATTGTTTAGTTGGTATTTTGAGCACCCAATGGGTCTAGCCCGCTCTTTCTTTCTGAAGTTGCGGGGTTGATTGAGCAGTCAATATACCATTGCGTCCCAAAAATAACCCACTTTAAATATTGTAGTAACGAATTTCCCAAATCTCGTGACTTTAAAAAAAGCGAATGTTGCAGCTATAGTTCATTTTATAGATTAAACTGCTGATAGGTTTTGTGTTAGAACCCGGTGGATGGATATATGTTGCAGAATCCGAATGAATGTTCTAATACACTAATAGAATGTTCTAATACACTAATAGAATGTTCTAATACACTTAAAACTGTCATTGCTATTTTCTGGACATTCTCAGTTTACTCCTTTCGGATGTCATGTTCTGTTTTCTGCTCAGGCATTCCATCGCGATAGCCTTATTGATGGTTAAATTTCTCCACCTTCGCTCAAATTGGAGCATTACAGCTACTGTTACTACTTCGAGTGTTTTTTTTTTTTTTAAATTTCATAATTATGTAATAACTGGATGACTTCTCGGGTTACTGTTATGAACTGCTACATTCCATCGAGGTAAGGCAAAGTTCGCACCAAGAGCAATGTTCACCTTAAACCAAGACACGCCTGCGTGTGGCGTTGCGTCCGCGTGCTGAAATATTTATATGATTATCTGAGACATCTTCGAAGGGAGCTTCAGCGTTTCTGTCTATTTTTTTCTGAGTAAGGAATGAATACGATAATCTTCGAAATCACCAAGGCACTTGTGCAACATAAACTCTGACACTTGGACTCGATGACGATCATATGCGAAAGCTTCAGCGGAAATATTATCCGCAATACGATAGCGGTATTTCTCGTCGTCGACGTCATATGCGGTTTCGGTTCGATTTCCCTGTGAATGAATTTTGATACGCAACCACGCTGCCGTTGCATGAACCTATCTAAGAGTCAAGCGTGGTTCGTTTATAGGAAGTCTCAATAGTTTAAGTTTAACGAGTAGGCAAGTCATAACCAGCGCGTGCGATAATGCTCGCTTAAGGTCTTTATTGTTGATTGCGCGACTTGGCTTCAATGCCGCATAGTTAGCATGTTTGAGGGCGGTGTCACCACGTAACGCGAGCAAGTAGGACGTACAGTATTCATAATGACGTGTTCATCCGCAAAGTTAATTTATTACAAGACAAATACCTTTGCATCAATTTGCGAACCAATAATATTGAGATTTCTATAAGCATACCATGTTATTCAAGGAAATGTTTGATTGTTTTGCACTGCACTGTTCTGGTTATAGCCCTTGTTATATCCCCTCCTGTGCATAAAGTGGTAGATAGATAACGGGGCAATCTAGACGATAGGTTGGAACTACATCAAGCGACAGACAATATAATCTTTTTCTTCTGCTAATTAGACATTTAAATAAGGATATCATAAGTAAACAGGCATGTACTTTCAGAAATCTTTATAAATTAATTTGCAAACCTTGCTAAATTATTAATCAATGCCGTCTCGGTACAAATTAGCTCAAATGATTCATCACTGAGTAATGCACAGCGATTAGACCTTTTCTATGACGGCACAAGCATACCACTGCACGTGTAATTTAATTTCTCATGACCACAGGCGTGAAATGTTTCATAATGCTGTGGGTGTCAAACGGTGAAAGTTGTTGTAGGGTTTAACGCCATTTTTCAGCACACGATAGGCTATACATGGCCGCCAGTATTAACCACCGACCCACGAGAAGCCGATGGCAAGCTTTCTCACATACCTCACATACCCACATTGGCCGAATCTGAGACTTGAACCTACGCAGACAGAGATGATATGGCAATGATCCGTAACGGAGAGCGTCAAACGGTGACAGTTTCAACGACATTATATTCTCACACCAAATCATAGTCTATGCATCTAATGTGCTTGTCGATAATATTTGTTTGAGACACACTGCTACCTTAAGGTGTTGCATTTATTTTCTTACAGTCAACAGAAGTATTCAGGCCATTTTTGTTCTCTCAAAACATTATACGTATCTGGTTGTGAATCAATAGTGAAAGGTCGTCATCAGGTTTGACGTTCATATTTTATGTACAACTCAAGATTAGCTCGACCGTTTCGTCAATTAATGAATCGAACTTGATATGCTTCTATCAGGTACGCTGTACTTCAACTGATTAGCCTTGTGTATTATTACTTCTCGGAGATCATGTACCAATTCTCAGATGATCAAGTGGTCGAAACAGTGTTACGGCAGCAATGTAAGTAATGGAAAGGATGCTTGTTAGACCGCCTTCGTTCGATGCCAGGTATAACTTTATGTTTGATGATGAAACAATTCTGAAGAAGAAGAAAATTAAAGTGACTATATTTAATATATCTACACGAATGTGCTGAATTTATTTTGGTTGAAGAAAAGATGTTAAAGTGATTCAAAACCTTGTTCAAGTGTAAAACAGAGTTTTCACTGCGACATAATGAACACTGATTTTAATATGCCCGAATGTAATAGTTCTCTGCAAGCAATCGGCACGTAACATATTAAATTTCGTTTTCATTACCCGCACTGCACTGATGAAGAAATGTGTAAATAACTCAAGAAACGACTGAAGTAAAGATGAAACTAAAGTGATGATACAATCATCTATATTCTATAAGGCATTATCAGACTGTTTATTCCAGTCAATACCTTCAAACTTTTTAAAATAATGTTTAAGTCTTCTGTGTTTGATAGGGCATTATCGAATATATGTGAGACTATATCCTTGTGTAAATACCCTCAAACGTTTATATTGAAATACTGACTCCTACTGATAATGAATACATCTTTAAAGTAACCAAAATCTATTTCCAGATTTGGAAGATCTACTGATATTTATTTATTTATTGATTTATTTATTTATTTATTTATTTATTTATTTATTTATTTATTCTCATTTAAGACATCGCGCTCGTGCTCAGTCGCTAATCTTTCTTCCTTGTGACCCTTCCTTATGCATCTCCTCTGTTTCCACCTCCTACTCATTATCAAACTCAATATTGTGATTTGTTTTATTCTCTCACTAAATGGCTGCTTCAAGTTTCGTTAGAGTTCCATATTTATTGCTTTTCTATTTTATCGTAGTTATAACATTGATTGCTCTGTGTCTTATATTGACTTGGATTTGCATTAACAGTTCTTGTAAAAGAGTAAACACTAGGTAAGTCGTGAACACTTGTGGGCAATTTCAATTGCTCTTTGTAATTGAAGGTAGTGAGTAAGTAAACAAAGACGACGGGTCCATTTTAAATGGAGTGGGTCGGATTGTTACTTTAAACCGTATTTAAATATTTAATATTGATAGACGTGTTGATGGTACTTGTAGTAATATGTCTCGGTCTCTAATCACATCAGTCATCAGTTGGTACACTAAACATGCAATTCAGGAATTTAATTTTTATCTGGAGTAGGTGAATCTAATACGCAACTGAAAGTAAATATGCAATATTAAATAGTCTTACGGTAACATGAAGTAATAAACAAAAAGAGAGCTGTGACTGTATCCATACTAGAATAGTATATAGAAATAATTTCCATGGAGTTCTAAGGTACAGAAGGAAAGGTTATCATCATTATGTAGGGAGTGATGCAGATAAACGAGAGTAGAAGTTTAAAGAATAAAAAGTAAATAAAAATAAATCTTCTGGAAGAATATATATTAAGGAAAGTGTTAACTTTTTCTGTATTTTCAAACGGCATAAAGCTTTGGAAATTATTGCAAATCGAGAAATGTTAGCGACAAAAAATTATCCTCAAGTTAGCCTGATAGCTACTTTTTCTGAAATGTCATGGTAGGAAACGCTGACCACTATTTGGACCATTACGTTTGGGAGCTTGTAACCTGAATTAGATATCAGTAGTCACGCGTTCATTGTATACTAAGGTTGTTTGGCCCATTAGGGTAATTCATAAAAAAATTATATATATTTGCTAAATTGTAATGGCGTTGAAATATTTTAATTCACGGTATGTTATGTTAACAATGTGAATTTGCCATCTTGAGAGATAAGCATGCCTAAGTGGTAATGAAATATCTTCAGATGTCAAAATTAATATACTAAAGAACATAGGCCTCAAATTAAGCCATGAACAACTAAAGAGCCATAACATCTGCAAGTCATTCCAAGCTACAACTGGAGGAAAATTTGCTGATTTTGATCGACAAATAAGGTCGAAGAGCGGACCAAGATCAATCTACTTTATATCACACCTTTTAATTCTTGGGTGAAATGCGCAAAAGGTAAGCTTACATCTTGGTCCCTCTGTTGGACTGGGAAGTGGGTGGGGAATAATGTTTAGCCCTTTCAGAAAATCAGGAAAAACAGTCAACAGTGATAGACCTGGGCTAATTGGAGCAGGTACAATTCGACTAGTTATTCGGACAAAGAATCTTTCTACTCTTCCTCCTCAAATTAAGAGACTGTATCGTGGAATTCACCTACGAGAACCAAACAGTAGTATAGCTCTCCCATTTTGTCAATGCAAAAGTTCTTCAGCCCAGATCAATTACTTGCTGAGTGCAGTTTTGCAAATCTGTGAAGTTGACTGTACCACTTTACTTGTATAAATAGTATAAATATCCATCCCTATACCCTTGCATTGTTTTATCTGCCCGAAATTTGATTACTACAAAAACGTCTGCAGATGAAATCAGTGTACCCATATGTGTGCATGAGGGCACCAATGGATCGTAAGGCAGGACATTGTCCTAAGTGGAAGGACGAGGCGGAACTACGTCAGAAAATTATGAACTTCTCTCAGACCATGTTTTTGTGCAATTCATAACTTTGTTTAGCACTGCCGGTAAATCCTGCACTAATTAGGCTCCAGTGAGAAAGAAACCGTCCACAAGTTCTGGCTTTACGCAGACATGACTTCGCCACAGTACTAGACCACTTTTTAATGTAGAAGCGATTATTGACAATGTAATGATTTCAGTGTTATCTAATTAATACATATTGCATATTACAGTCATGAATTTTAGTAATTATTTTAATCTATTCGAATAGTCCCATATTTCCAGACATCTCAAAACAACTGCAAGATCTAAGGCTTAGATGATTGCACATGAACTTTCGTAGCACCATGTTTGTATCTCCATTATCTTGTACGATGGCTGTATTCTAAGCAAAATCGACAATGTATGTGTTTATACATACATACATACATACATACATACATACATACATACATACATACATACATACATACATACATACATACATACATACATACATACATACATACATTCATACATACATACATACATACATACATACATACATACATACATACATACATACATACATACATACATACATACAAAATAGTATGTAAAATATTTACTAATATTGTTACACTCATAGAGGTATTCATTTGACCGAGCGGTGTCAAAACCCTGGCGCGAATCCCGCTAGAAGTCATATGTTTTCCCCAAATTTCCAAAGACTTCCATACAACTTTTAACCTGGAAAGTCAGACGTGTCTGTCTTTATTTACTAGATTTTACTCTAATCAATTGGAGACCACAGTTAAAACAACTTGCCCAAAAGTCCATTAACCGCACCTTTGCATGCTTTTTCTTCATTATCTTCAATCTCCGTACCGCCAGCCGGTTATGCCATAGAAAATACACTAGTATTCCCTTTCTCAATGGGAACTATTTAACTGCGCCCCTCTATGCCAGTCAATCCATACATATGGCCATACACCACAATTAATTTTACTATATGTTCTCTACATATATTTCTCAGCACTGACCTTTCCACAGTGTGACAATCAATACAAATCATATGAAAATCTGAAAATACCCCCAAAGATGACTTCACAGTGAAATTCTTGCCAAGGGTTGACCGGCATTTTTTTGAGTGGCTGCACTGTAAACAGAGCAGCATGTACACAGAACACTGATTTCACTTCCGGATCATCACTAAGGCCTAATTACACAGTGTGCACTGTCGCCAAAATACATACAGACAACCACTCTCAGAGCTCCCATTCTCAAGAATAAACAATTAACTTTAAATCCATACCAAGGATGCACCAATATAACTCTTCTATCACCACCAAAAGGAGAGAGTAAAAAATGTTCTAAAAATAGACTAGAACTACACTGAACTGGAAGTATTAATTGTGATGTGATTCCATATACCGGCGTATCACGCTTATATAACTACGCCTATTTTCCACTATGGACACATAAACGGTATATACCAAGTCCTAACTTATTGATTCCATTGTGTAATTTACTGGTTTCCTACCATAAATACTGCCATCTCAACCACAACACTATTATACACCACTAGATTTTAATATGGACTATGTTACTAAAAGGGACAGTCATTCGGCTTGGACCTAAATTCATTACTAACGAACCATAGCATGGTTAAAACTCATTAACTTTAGACTCCGTGACGTTTGCTCCTACTAATTGGCTAATTATTTCGGGCAAGGAATATTTCCGTAGCGCCGAATCCCAATAATCACACAAATAAATCTAAGAATTGCTTAAAAAACGGGGCTCTATCAAATGCGCATACTCCAAATTTATTACAATATGATATAACAGTGATTCATTATTCATCATATGAAATAAAAACTACGAATCTTCAAGGTTTCGAAATAATGAGACCTTTTCTCCTCTAGGACCTACCCTGCCTTTCTTCATGCCATTTTATAACCATGGTAATTCAAAACTAATCAACGCGGAACGATTCCTACGTTCAGCAAAACTTAATTCAGAAAGTATTTAATCTAACAAGTCAGCAAATTTGTGGTAAAATAATGAATTTGGCTTCTCTCAGAGACACTGTCATCAAGCGCAGTAACTCAAGCTGAGGTTAACGTTCCAGTGTCGTAAAAAACAAAACAGGATTGTTTTTAAAAAAACGTTACTTTTTCACACACACACATGTATGTATGTATGTATGTATGTATGTATGTATGTATGTATGTATGTATGTATGTATGTATGTATGTATGTGTGTGTGTGTGTGTGTGTGTGTGTGTGTGTGTGTGTGTGTGTGTGTGTCGCCTGGCGTTATACTGTACAAGTAATCTAGTTTACAGACGATACTTTGAGGTTATGCATTAAAATAAATGCATTTAAATGAGCATGATGGCAATGTCTTTTAATCTTAAACACTTTGACATACGCACTCACGTTGCTAGAGTAGAATGATTCGGTTTAAAAAAAATTAAAACTGAATCTTGGTTTGTATGAAGTAAAGAAGCCAAAGTTCAGTGAACCTCAATGATAATGACTTAAACTGTGTACTTATTGATGCATGCATTTATTTAAGAAGCTATAAAGCATGCATCATTAGAATGAACACAATGACAGCTAACTGAAGTAACAAAAGGGTGTTTTCCGTCACATCTGCGTAACTAAGAGTTTCAATCCTCTTTCCAAACAAACTTGATATTATTTTTAGGGACTTAAATAAGGAAACTGAATAAACTTAAGCTCTTTTCTATAGATATTTTAGCAACAGACCAAACAACATAAATACCATTACAACAATAGAAAGCCTTAAAGCGTGCGTACGTATGTTTTTTTTTTTATCTTAACAAAAACTACCTTGTCCCTACATTATTTGGATAGTGTGTATATAATGTATTTTTGTCTTCCCTTCTGTGTTGATAGTAGATATTGGGGTTGTTTTTTCCCTTTTGTGTTGATGGTAGATAGTGTGTGTGTGCGTGTGTGTTTGCATGTGTTCGCGTACGGTTGTATGGATTGTATAGTTTGTGTTTGTATGCGTGCGCGAATATTTGTGTGGATATTATATTTTGGTTTGTTTGTTTCTTTCTTTTTCTACTTCCCGTATGTGGATAGTATATTTGGAGTTTGTATGCATGAGCGTATGTTGTGTGGATAGCATATTTGAGTTAGTGTGGATAGTGGAGTGTATGTTTGTATGCGTGTTTGTGTGGAACGTATATTTGGGGTTTATTATCCCTCCCGTCTGAGTTGATAGTATATTTGGCATTTGTATATGCGCGTACGTTATGTGGATACTATATTTTGGTTTGTGTGGATAGTAGAGTGTGTGTCTGTGTAGATAGTAGAGTGTGTTTGTATGGATAGTATAATGTATGTTTGTATGCGTGCGCGTTTGTGTGGGTAGTATATTTTGGAATTGTATCAAAATATAAGAAACCCAAAGGACCCTTTTAAGGACCATTCATATGCCTTGAAAAGATTTGCTTTCTTGCCTAAAAATGTTTTAGTCGATTTTATAGATTTGGTATTGAATATGTTTTATATGTCTATGTTTATCCACTCGCTGAACTATATAAACTTACCCGCTCTGCCAAGCGTTATAGTCTTTCATCGTAATATAGCGACAAGGGAAATGGAATAGATGAGATCTCAAGTTACTAGCTAGTTCAGCGGGTAGCGAAAAGCTGGTGGCGGGTAAGTACAGCTAGTTCAGTGAGTGGCGGATGACGGGTAGTTCAGTGGGTAAGTTCTGCTGGAAGCGAATAAATTCACCTACTTCATAAATTATACTAATAAAACAATGCTTGGCGGGGCGGGACATAGAACCAGATAAAACGATTGGTGGAGCGGGACATATCACTTTATAGAACGCCTGGTGGACATTGTTTTCAATGTCCAGCACTATGATGTCACCTCACCTGTTCATATTGTCCCTATACAAACCCAATATTTGTGTCCCTATACAGAACCAATATTTGTGTCCCTATACAAACCCAATATTTGTGTCCCTATACGAAACCAATATTTGTGTCCCTATTCAGAACCAATATTTGTGTCCCTATACAAACCCAATATTTGTGTCCCTATACAGAACCAATATTCCCATGTTAAAGTCCCATTGTCCCATATTGCTAGCTCTGTATTCTCAATGTTAAATTCACAATGTCTACAATAATGTCAGTGAGCTTGACGCTATACAGTCCCAGTATCTCCCATGTTAAATTCCCCTTGATATTAAACATTCCCGTGGTGATTTTTAAAACCTTGTCACCAAACGTTCCGGGGGTAGGTGAGTCTGTAATGCATTTTCATAATGTCGCTAATGTATCCACATTAATTACTAATGGCGCTCGACATTGGAATGAGCTGAAATCCACAGATATCCGCAGACAATAATCTCCTGCGTAGTTGTCGTACAACTTACCGTGCCTACTGTTGATAACTAATTGTCTTTCGACTTTAAAGACAATCAAGCAAGATCACAAGTTATATTTAAATGGGTCTTGTTCCATATGCTGGTAAACCCAGTTTATCATGAAACCCGGAAACATTGGGGTGTTGTAGCTGGAAAGGTATTTGTACAGTAGTTCCACTGAGGTTTGCCTTGCTGACAATGCCAATGAATAAGCGTTCATTTGCCATTGTTCCTGGACCACACGCTAATCATGGAAAAAATGGCCAGCTGCAGTGAAGCATGTTTTGACTTCATGTGTCGTATTAGCATAATTCGTCCTATTTCTGGTTTGAGCTTGATGGATGTTGACGTCGCACGTAGAACATGGATTCTGTATTGATGGTATTATACCGGTGAATGTAATTACACCCCATAAAAACAAAAACAAAATATGGTTCAATGCTAGCATTAATTGCAACTCACACAACAAACAATCGTTGATCATTAGCACTAATTGCAGAATCGACTTTAAAGAAAATGATTCTTCGAAATTACATGAAGAATCAGTTGTTGTTGTTGTTGTTGACGTTGTTGTTGTTGTTGTTGACGTTGTTGTTGATGTCTTTAGCTGGAGTGAGGTCTGCTTTCCACCAAGAATATAAACCAAACGTGGGGAAAATGTGATGAACCACGTTTTTGCGTGCATTTGTAGACGACGAGATGATAAATGGTAGTAGATATGCACGTCTGTTGGTTTTCCTGAGAGTCTTACGAAACTGCTCGTTGAAGAAATTTTATCGGCGAGATATAGACTCTGACAATTTAGTGTCCAGGAATTTTCATTTCATGCAGATTCAATTGACAGGCGCTAATATTTGGGGATGGGTGAGTGTTTGTTTGTTTGAGGGGTGTTGTATTTTGCTGTTGTTTATTCTCAAATATCAGTGTAATCGTGTTTCACATTAGGATCCCGATTACATATCAAAACAGCTTGGGAAAGAAAAGACTTAAAACCGATACAGGGGTCAAACCAAAACCTAACCAAACCGAAACATGGGTCAAAACAAAACATAACCAAACCGAAACAGAAGTCAAAACAAAATCTAAACAATCCAAAACATCGGTCAAAACAAAACCTAACCAAAGTGAAACAGGGGTCAAAACAAAACTTAATCAAACCGAAACAGTGGTAAAAACAAAACAAAACCTAACAAAACTGAAACAGGGGTCACAGCATAAGGTCTCAGGTACTTCATACAGTGTACAAACGAGCTCATGAAATAGTGAGATCAGATTTAAACATTATCAGATATCACAAGAAGTTCTGGTTGCTTTATCAACACAAAAGTTAACAGGAATTATAAAGAGTTCTTCCCATCAAACATTAATTTGACTTTTTAATGTATTCTTCACCTCAGTTTTATGTGACAAGCAAAATACTTGTTTTATGTGTATTAATTTCAAACTGTAAAATTTCTAAGTACAGAGAAAGGACTGACCATCAGGACCATCCGATTCCTAACATTCAAGACTGAAGCAAAGCTGTGTACAAATAACCAAAAATGTTTACACTACAGGCTAGCAACTATAGTTGTGAAAACGAGAGTCTTAACTAATGTTTTGATGGACGTGAGTTGCATTGCACAAAGATACATCATGACAGTTGACCATAGCTGGTAACTAAGGTAACACACACCGGAAGGTAATACTACTTCAATATACTTCATATTATGATGAACCAACATGCCAAGTTTCATCAGTGGAGAAATAAAACAATGTTTGATTAGTTAAGTTAGAATTAAATATATTGGAGGTGACGAATATCTTACAAATATCTGAAAATACAAATAAACAAATACAAACATTACTCAGGTATGAAAATTAGGTCACTGTGACCTAGCAATATTATGATTTAATTACTCTTCTAGGACATGTACCAGCAAACTAATTTTCATGAAACAGTGCAGGTGAAATAGGGTATAAAATATTAGTGATATAATACAGACCTGATAATACAAAAGTCACTCATGCATGACAATTAGCCACATTGACCTGTTTGATATGGCTGAGTGACTGTCCTTGACATGCATCCCAATACTAATTTTCATGAGTGAAAGTTGGTTGTTATTTAACTCCATTTTCATGCAAAGCTATACCATAGAGCCAGTAGATTTGGTTGAGGAAGAACTTGGGAAAACCCTGGGAAGCACTAAGGACCCAATGGAAACTACTGTCAAGCTTTCTCAATCAGGCTGAGCATGTGACAAACACACAAGGACTGAGGTGGGATGCCAGTGATCTGTACAGGCAAGCACCTTAGACCACTTGACCACCATGGGTCCCGTGAGTGAAGGTGAGTAATGTTATTGATATTGAATGCATAGCTGAAAATATAAAATTCACCCAAACTTCAAAATTTAACCGGAGACCTACTTTTGGTATGGGTTAGATAAAACAGCATCTACGATATAGAGGGCTCTACAAATGAATGAAAATTATAATGGCTGTACTAATGTATGATGTATCATCCCAGCTTTGTTAGTATGTGGATAATTTGTTCACTCTCAATCTGGCATCATTTCATGCATGATCATAGTGATATATTTAAACTGAATTGATTACAAATAAAAGTGGCTGAACACTTACTATTTTGCAGGAAGCTGGAATGCTTGTTCCTAACTGAAGCTGCACAGTTTTGTCAATGCACAAATTGGCAACAAGCACATATATAGAGACAGAGACTAAAACAAGAGGCCCATGAATGGGCTGATGCTCTTAGGCATAAAATACACTTTTTTCCTTTTCAAAGTGGAATGTTGTTCAACTTCACCGATGACAAGAGTTTTAAATTAGTTGATATGCATATAATAGATGTCAAATTTGAAGACTTTTAGATTTGTGCATAATTTTTTTGTGATTGTGCAGAAATTCAACAAATTTGCTCCAAAAGTTTCAACTTTAGCAAGATTTTCACAACTGTTCATCCCTGATGTAATTCTGGGTAAGGAGACAAAGTCCAAGAGAGACTTATGGAAAGGCAAATGAACAAAGAAAAAGTAAAGAATGAGAAGCATTTCTCCATGTAACTGGATACATACTGAGATTTTTCCATTATCGGACTGTATACAAAATGAACATGAAAATGTGCTTACTAAATAAATATTTATTAAAATTACATCCAAAAGATTTATGTACAAATAATAAACATCACATATAATAAAATTCTGAGTACAAATTAGCAAGAAAGGTTAACATAGTTTTCTTTTTTGAGATTTTATCCAACTTCATGTATTTGGTTTCTACATCTAGCATTAATATCATTTATTGTAAACACTAATCGAAACAGAACAGTAAGTTGTCTTAAATCATTACAATAATATCAAGGCAAGTGGTTCTTATCTAGCCATTCTAAATAATTTAGATTTTATGTGAAATTATGTAAACATAATTGCATGGAAAATAAAAACCACAACATTTCCATATTAGGTAACAAATGTGACATTTAAAACAAAAAACAACAACAAAAACTCCAGATCTGCTTTATACTGTATTGATACAAATATCTAATAAATCAAAATTGCATTTAAAAAACAGAGTCAAGTTATTATCTTGATCATTTTAACAAATAAACTGCTCTTCACATATTGATAGTGTATACAGTAACACTTGCCTTCAGTGACATTCCTTCTACCAACAACAAATATTTCTTTTTGACATTTTCACAACTTGTGGTTTTTCAATTGTTGTTGTTGTTGTTGCAGGGTTTAATGTCATTTTTCAGCACACAATAGGCTATACATGGCGGCCAGTATTAATGGAGGATGAAGAACCTGGGAAAACCCCTGGAAAGAACAACAAACCCACAAGAAGCTACAGGCAAGCTTTCTCACATACCCACATTGGCCGAATCTGAGACTTGAACCTACACAGATAGAGGTGAGATGGCAATGATCCGTAATGGAGAGCACTTTACACCACTTGGGGGCCCCTCCAAGAAGATTTAGAATTGAGTCAAGTTTTCAAACGTTATATTAGTAGCAAGATTTAATTGTCTTAAGCAATCATGTGCAACCTATGGCCAGTGAGTCAGATCCCACCCTCGACACTTTTTTACAGCATAGCGTGGGGTGTGGCTTGAGATCCCACAGCTTAGGGTGTGGCTTTAAAAATTGCTTATTCTACCTGCACCCTAAAGAAAATTGCACATGCCTGGTTTTTAGACAAATTTCTTAGTTGAAATGCCAAGCAAAGTTTTATTATGGAGAGGCCTGTCCGTGGCGAACCAAATTTTGGGGTCTATAGAGTATCCTTATATTCCAGTTTTACTACGATGTTACCATTTTATATATTTTCATATCTATTTACATTAAAAATGAGCAAAGATATAAAAAAAATAACATTCATATTAATTCTTCCAAAAATGTTAGTGTTGGATACAACTGTAAACACATATACTTACTTTTACAAATCATGATCAAAAAGAAATATAACACAAAAATAGGAAAAAGAAACATAATTTCCAATAGAAAAATTCCACTTGTGTAAACATCTTTCATCTAATTTTGACCACCTACCGGTAGCCAATACTGAGATTCTTTCCCAAGAAGATTCACTTTTTAAAATTTATCTTGTTATCACAATTGAGATAAACACCTTGCATTCAATATTTTAGAAAAATATCCAGCATTTTAAGTTTATTAATATTATGCAGATCTTATAATGTAGTGAACAATAACAGACATAAAGAAATTAAAATTTATATATGTAGCGAAGAATACCATTGAAAATACAGTATTGTACATAAAAGCTAATGGGCTCGAGACAATTTTTTTTTTAAAGAGGACAAAATCCTGGGAAATGCTCAAGGCACAGAAAAAAATATAAACTCATTTGTTTTCTGTTTTACATTCTTAACTTGCAATCTGTACTTGCTAGCAATTTACATTCAAAAATTTTGCAATCACTAATGATCACATGACATGTGACATGTATGATATGCATGCTGATATATCCAGTATGCACGAAAGAAAAAGTGACCTTTTTTTTTTTTTAAATTTCCAAAAGCACATAATATACTAGATGCAAACAACTGATGCATGTGTCATGATTTGGGGGGGGGGGGGGGGGGCACAGAACCCATGTTCATAGTGCAAAACTGAAAATTACAGTAAGACTTCAAAAACTCAAATATCAATATAATGAAAGACTTGCTCAGACCCAACATTGTCTAGTCAGCAATTGCAGTGGCTGAAACAAGATGGGCAATAAATGTATTCAAGCAACTGTAGTCTACTATACATGAAAAAATAATGAAACAGGAATGTATTTAAACAAATCCAAATACATATTACAGAAATTTACAACAATGTATTGGCAATAATATAATTTTTTGGGGTGGATCATGCATTTTAAAATATTTCTTGAAAATGACAATTTGGATGTAAACAATTTAGTGGAATTCAAATAAATCACATTGTTTGACTCTTCTGTTTATCCAACATAACTGAGTACTAAAATGTTAACAAGTTTTTAAGTAATTACAAGGTACAATTGTATGTCTCCATACAGGCTAACTATGTCAAAATGTCTGGAGACCATGTCAAATCTACGACAAATAGGGCAGGATACAAGCCCACTGTACAGGTCTTGCAATTTTTTATGCAGATCTTAAACTGTTAAACACAAAATTTAATAATGCTGAAAACAGCAACATTTTTCTGCAGGAAAGATATAATGATAATATATAGCAAATTCATTAATGCAAAGAATACAAAAATTATACAAGACTAACATAGTGATATTCTTGCTGCTGATAAATGCTTGACATAAAATCTCCAAACATTTCCATATTCCCAACTGAACCATTATTATCATGGTTTAAGTACTTCCTCTACTTAACAGGGCAAGATCTTCTCTAATTAAACGGAACACAGTATCTCAACTGCAAACTGTGTGTTGCTATATATACAGCTTTCTGCTAATACTAGAGCTCATGGCAGAGACTTCATAGTTTTAGCTGAATACAGCAACTTAAGACAAATGAATATCCGAAAATATAGAAGAATCTTAATCATGACAAAGCCAATACCACTGTTGCAGGTGAGGTACGAAAAAGTATATATATATATATATATATATATATATATATATATATATATATATATATATATATATATATATATACAGAGAGAGAGAGAGGTAATATGCAAAAGTTTAAGTCAAATATATATGTATAAGACATGTAAGCTATACAGAAGGTAAGATAAGAACAGAAAACAAAGCATTATATATATATATATATATATATATATATATATATATTCTGTGATCCAGGGAAATATATGGTGGATTTGAATCTAAGAATATAAAGATGATGGCAGCTGTAAATCAAACAAAAGAAGAATATAATTAAAAAAAATGAAATTATGATAAACTGGAGGGGAAATGAAAGAATAGCCTTCCACTTGTTCTCAACTTGAATTGCATGATTTGTAACCTTTGTCGTCTGAGTTCAACAAGGTGGTATCTGGTGATAATTGTTGGACTCTGTTGAAAACAGCTCCATGAAAATTTTTTATCGGATTAAATGATCATGACTGTTTATTTACCAATGTGTATCTTATACCTAATCACTTACAAAAAGTAAATAAAGTCTCAAGGGCTTTATGTTAACTTTCCGAATGATTAGATAACAAATTACACACTGACAAATACTCAACCATGATCATTTAAGCTATGTAATTCCAATTATTTTCCTGTCTGTCGTCTGTGGATTTCGTCAATAAAATATTCGCTTTTAGGTAGCTTCCTTCATTAGCCTTATCAATACACCAGAATACATAGCTTCATTTTCACTAGTCTGATTATAATCAGATCTCTACAGTCTTTCATGTAGGATGGTGTCTCCTGGTTTTAATCCGATTGTCGCTAGTCACGAGTCAGGGCAGGTCATGTCATTAATGGAAGACATTATAATGACCTAACTCCTTAGTACATTTGGATTCTTCAGATTGTACGCTAATAAAAGTCGTGTTATCATCATGATATTATGCACAGTTAATATTGCAACAAAATAAAACAGGTTTAAGAAACAAGAATGATGATGATCATATCTTGAAAATACTCTGCCACAAAAAAAAATCCCAAGATAAAATCCAGTAGAACTCTGACTACCATGATATTAATTCGGTTATAAAATGCAACCCATTTATTTGAAATAGAAACCCTCACATAAATCATCATAATGTATAGTTCAGTCCTTCAGTATAGAAACTTGAGGCAAAGTGCAGTTGCTATTAAAATATGGTCCTTCAGTATAGTACAGTTCTCCCTCAGTACAGTATAGTCTCTCAGTATAGTACAGTTCTCCCTCAGTACAGTATAGTCTCTCAGTATAGTACAGTTCTCCCTCAGTACAGTATAGTCTCTCATAGTACAGTTCCTCCATATTGTACAGTTCTTCATATAACATGTATATGTTTATGCATCCCAGTTTAAAAATAAATAATTTTGAAACTGAAATTATGGTGACCACATTTAGAACACTACACAATGTTCAGCTTATTTTGACTATTATAATGAGAATGAATAACACTATATACCAGGTACATGCAAATCTTGGTCTGATTAGTTTGTACTTAAGAGGAGTGTATTATATGGCAACAACAAAACAATAGCATATATAAAAAAAATTGATGATAAGCCCGATTTCAAAGACGAGTTGTGCCAGCTTATCTAGATGTTCACATTTACATCATCATCTTCCTCATCATCTTCGTTGCTGAGAAGAAGCTGCCGATTCTGGTATCGTGCCTGCCTTCGTCTGCGTCCCAGGAATATAATCACGCCAATGACAGCCACTACCACCACTAATCCTCCAACAGTTGCTCCAATGATCAGTGGAGTTACTGAAAGCAAACAATTTTTTTTAAAGAATGTAAAAACATGGGTGATATATGTCTCATTTGCTAAGCATGCTCTGATTTTAAGTACATGTATTAGAATTTTTCTGTAATTTTCAAGCCGGATTAAACCACTGTTCATGATCATCTTGCTGCTTTTGCTTTTGGGAAAATGATGCAGTGGTTTCTATAATGCTGTTTGGAGAGCCATATATGTGTACTGTACTATCAGGAAGGTCCACTTTTTATTGTGTATATTAATGCTTTCTCACCATAGTTGATCATGACATCCATTGACAGTGTACTGTAAATATATGGCAGCTTGCCTAATAACAGTTGTGTGTTACAAGAAGTTATTAACATTTCCAAGTATAATAGGAATCATGAATATGCTCATGCTATATTGGGAATTGTGATATTGTGAGGGGTCTTAAAATGAGAAAACACTATATATATATATATATAATATATGAAATATATATATAATAATAAAAATAATAATAATATTAATAATAATAATAATAATAATGAGGACTTTGTATAGTGCCTAATCTTTCGAAGCTCTTAAGTGCTTTACACCATCAATAATGATATGAATACACTACAGAACAACAAATGACAAAAACAATGAAATTGGAAAACATAAAAACATGCTGAAAACATAAGATACAAAACATGATTAGGTCGCTAAGTTTGTGCCTGCAGTCGAAACAGGTGAGTCTTAAGAGCACTCTTACAAGGGCCCACTGTCTTTGTGTCTAATTTCAATGGGCAATTCGTTGCCACATTGCCAGGCCCGGGTGTGCAAACGAACGTTGTCCATATGACTTTGTTTTCACCTTGGAAACAATGAGTATACAATTATCAGAAGAAGAACATAAGTATCTAGCTGGTGTATACACATGGGTGAGGCTGGATAGGTATGTTGGACTGGAGTCTGTCATTGAAACATAGCACAGAGAACAAATTTTGTGTTTGATCCTGTCTTGAATTGATAGCCAGTGTATGATACAGAGCAGTGGTGAGGTATGCTATGATCGAGGTACTCGAAAGATGATCCGTGCAGCTGTGTTTTGAACTTTTTGAAGTTTCTGGAGTAAATACTGTGACGAACCAGACAGAATTGAGTTACAATAGTCCAGTCTTGAAAGTACAAATGAACACACAAGTGTTTTAGTGGCATCAACTGAAAGATATTTACAAATTGAACTGATGCGTCTCAATTCAAGATATGCAGCCTTGCATATGTTCATGACATGTTGGTGCAATGTGAGAATACTGTCTAGAGTAACGCCTAGGTTCCGTACTGACTGTGAGAATTTAATGTTGGTGTTGCTGATATTTATTGTCTGAGGAAAAGGATGTGAATGAGAAAGTCTTTGTGTTGTGATCAGAATAGATTAAGTTTTATCATCATTCATCTGCAGCTTGTTACATGTCATCCATGATTTCACATCAGAAATGCACTTCTCTACTCCATGTATGGTAGCATCAACTTCAGTTGGGTGGCTAGACTTGTATATTTGGGTGTCATTTTGCAAATTGGTCTGGTAGGTCTAGTGGAGAGAAGGTTGTTGGAAGTGGTGTACATTTGTTGCTTGACATTAGTTTGTTAGTTATTTCGAAGAGCTCTTTGCAGCTGGAACTCTCCATGATCTTAGTACTGTAGTGGGATGATTTGGCTAAATAGACTATGTTTGTGAAGTTCTTCTTAGCGGCTTCAAAGATTTGTTTATGAATAGTGAGTCTGGTGAAAAGCCAAAGCCTCTCTGCTTTTCGGCGATGTCTTTTAGCAGTGCGAAGCTGGTCCTTAACACTGCTATACCATGGAGAACACTTTTTTTTTTATTGATAATCTGCATTTGGTGGCTGGGGCATGTTTTTCAAGCAATGAATGCAGGCAGTTATCAAGTTGTTCCGCTGTTGGATGTACGAAAGTTGTTAGGTTTTCTTGGATGGCATGCATGAATTTGGTTCTATTTATCATACGGAGGTTTCTCTTAGTAGCAAATAGAGGTGGAGGGTTAGGGACTGATACGTCGAGATGGCATACAATGCAGAGGTGATCCGATGCAAGTTCATGGGATACGAGGGTGGATTGCAGAATATTATCATCAGGTCTATAAAGAAACCAGTCTAAAATGTGACCAAGTTTATGAGTAGGCTGGTTAACTGACTGTTTAAGATTTAAAACATGAATGGAATCTAGGAGTTTTGACATGTATGGTTTACCAGGACAGTCAAAGTGAAAGTTGAAATCTCCAAGAATAATTAGGTTGCCACCTATCGAATTTCCATACTCTAGAAGATTTGGAAACTGCTCCAAAAAGAGAGATTCAGTCAGCTTGTTTTTCTTCTAGGAGGAGGACGGTAGAGACAGAAAAAATGGACTGACCTTTGTTCCAGTGTGAGCATTGTTTGGACTAGTTCAAATGATGTGTGGCAGAAACTGAAGGTTGTGTTGTACTTTAGGCATTTGATCATGGAATTATTTGTAATTACAGCAATTCCACCTCTGCAAGAGTTGCGGGGGAACGACTTGATGGAATAATCGCTGGGTGTTACATCTGCACACTTAGACTCATCACCTGCGGAATGTAATCAAGTTTCTGTTAGGAAGAAGACGTCAATATTCTGTTCGTTGATAAATTTAACAATTTCTGTGTGCTTTTCTGGTGATCCTACTGATTGACCGTTGAATAATGCAATACACAGTGGTATCCCTGGGACAGTTGACACAACGGTTGACGATTTAAGAGGAATTTGAACCAGATTATTAAAATTAACAGCAGAATTTTTAAGTTTTTTATCCGCTATGGGCGAAAGGGAGATAACTGGAATTCTTCTTCCTGTTCTACGCCGGCCAGCTTTGAAAGACCGTTTCTTTATTGGCTTCCGTTTACATTTAAGAAATGATGAATGTATTCCCAGTTCGTTTAGTCTTGAGCACAATGTAGTATCTAGAACCAAGGTGTGGTAATTTAATCCAATTAATGAGGATCCGTCGTATTGTAAACGGTCATGTGACGACGGTTTATTAAAAAATAAATGACGTCTTAACATTGGGACAAAACAGCTGAGAAAAATTCTAATTGTTCTCGTTTCCAAAACAAGGAGATGAATTAACACATAACGGAACAGCCAATGCATGATGAAACACAATAATGTAGACGATGATAGAGAACAAGCACAAATATCATAAATATAGCACAAAATCGGAAGAGCCTATCTTGAGCAGTTAAGCGATGGCGGCAATCTTTCCGGACATTTTTCAATATATATATATATATAGATATATATATATATATATATATATATATATATATATATATATATATATATATATATATATATATATATATATATAGCTGATGCACATGTTATTAATAATCATCATAATGTATTTAATTCTTGTAAAAACTCAAGCTGTTTACCATGTTCAATCTGATTTTACAAGTAGGATGTTGCAATTTATGTATAAATATGTAAATATGTATTTAATGATAGCTCAGTATAAGTTGGGTGTGAAATAGGTTCAGCCATATTTAAAGGTAGCTCAGTATAAGTTGGGTAAGAAATAGGTTCAGCCATATTTAAAGGTAGCTCAGTATAAGTTGGGTAAGAAATAGGTTCAGCCATATTTAAAGGTAGCTCAGTATAAGTTGGGTAAGAAATAGGTTCAGCCATATTTAAAGGTAGCTCAGTATAAGTTGGGTGTGAAATAGGTTCAGCCATATTTAAAGGTAGCTCAGTATAAGTTGGGTGTGAAATAGGTTCAGCCATATTTAAAGGTAGCTCAGTATAAGTTGGGTAAGAAATAGGTTCAGCCATATTTAAAGGTAGCTCAGTATAAGTTGGGTAAGAAATAGGTTCAGCCATATTTAAAGGTAGCTCAGTATAAGTTGGGTAAGAAATAGGTTCAGCCATATTTAAAGGTAGCTCAGTATAAGTTGGGTAAGAAATAGGTTCAGCCATATTTAAAGGTAGCTCAGTATAAGTTGGGTGTGAAATAGGTTCAGCCATATTTAAAGGTAGCTCAGTATAAGTTGGGTAAGAAATAGGTTCAGCCATATTTAAAGGTAGCTCAGTATAAGTTGGGTGTGAAATAGGTTCAGCCATATTTAAAGGTAGCTCAGTATAAGTTGGGTGTGAAATAGGTTCAGCCATATTTAAAAGTAGCTCAGTATAAGTTGGGTGTGAAATAGGTTCAGCCATATTTAAAGGTAGCTCAGTATAAGTTGGGTAAGAAATAGGTTCAGCCATATTTAAAGGTAGCTCAGTATAAGTTGGGTAAGAAATAGGTTCAGCCATATTTAAAGGTAGCTCAGTATAAGTTGGGTGTGAAATAGGTTCAGCCATATTTAAAGGTAGCTCAGTATAAGTTGGGTGTGAAATAGGTTCAGCCATATTTAAAGGTAGCTCAGTATAAGTTGGGTGTGAAATAGGTTCAGCCATATTTAAAGGTAGCTCAGTATAAGTTGGGTGTGAAATAGGTTCAGCCATATTTAAAGGTAGCTCAGTATAAGCTGGGTGTGAAATAGGTTCAGCCATATTTAAAGGTAGCTCAGTATAAGTTGAGTAAGAAATAGGTTCAGCCATATTTAAAGGTAGCTCAGTATAAGTTGGGTGTGAAATAGGTTCAGCCATATTTAAAGGTAGCTCAGTATAAGTTAGGTAAGAAATAGGTTCAGCCATATTTAAAGGTAGCTCAGTATAAGTTGGGTGTGAAATAGGTTCAGCCATATTTAAAGGTAGCTCAGTATAAGTTGGGTGTGAAATAGGTTCAGCCATATTTAAAGGTAGCTCAGTATAAGTTGGGTAAGAAATAGGTTCAGCCATATTTAAAGGTAGCTCAGTATAAGTTGGGTAAGAAATAGGTTCAGCCATATTTAAAGGTAGCTCAGTATAAGTTGGGTAAGAAATGGGTTCAGCCATATTTAAAGGTAGCTCAGTATAAGTTGGGTAAGAAATAGGTTCAGCCATATTTAAAGGTAGCTCAGTATAAGTTGGGTGTGAAATAGGTTCAGCCATATTTAAAGGTAGCTCAGTATAAGTTGGGTAAGAAATAGGTTCAGCCATATGTAAAGGTAGCTCAGTATAAGTTGGGTAAGAAATAGGTTCAGCCATATTTAAAGGTAGCTCAGTATAAGTTGGGTGTGAAATAGGTTCAGCCATATTTAAAGGTAGCTCAGTATAAGTTGGGTGTGAAATAGGTTCAGCCATATTTAAAGGTAGCTCAGTATAAGTTGGGTGTGAAATAGGTTCAGCCATATTTAAAGGTAGCTCAGTATAAGTTGGGTGTGAAATAGGTTCAGCCATATTTAAAGGTAGCTCAGTATAAGTTGGGTGTGAAATAGGTTCAGCCATATTTAAAGGTAGCTCAGTATAAGTTGAGTAAGAAATAGGTTCAGCCATATTTAAAGGTAGCTCAGTATAAGTTGGGTGTGAAATAGGTGCAGCTATATTTAAAGGTAGCTCAATATAAGTTGGGTATGAAATATGTTCAGCATAGGTTCAGCCATATTTAAAGGTAGCTCAGTATAAGTTGGGTAAGAAATAGGTTCAGCCATATTTAAAGGTAGCTCAGTATAAGTTGGGTGTGAAATAGGTTCAGCCATATTTAAAGGTAGCTCAGTATAAGTTGGGTGTGAAATAGGTTCAGCCATATTTAAAGGTAGCTCAGTATAAGTTAGGTGTGAAATAGGTTCAGCCATATTTAAAGGTAGCTCAGTATAAGTTGGGTAAGAAATAGGTTCAGCCATATTTAAAGGTAGCTCAGTATAAGTTGGGTAAGAAATAGGTTCAGCCATATTTAAAGGTAGCTCAGTATAAGTTGGGTGTGAAATAGGTTCAGCCATATTTAAAGGTAGCTCAGTATAAGTTGGGTAAGAAATAGGTTCAGCCATATTTAAAGGTAGCTCAGTATAAGTTGGGTGTGAAATAGGTTCAGCCATATTTAAAGGTAGCTCAGTATAAGTTGGGTGTGAAATAGGTTCAGCCATATTTAAAGGTAGCTCAGTATAAGTTGGGTGTGAAATAGGTTCAGCCATATTTAAAGGTAGCTCAGTATAAGTTGGGTAAGAAATAGGTTCAGCCATATTTAAAGGTAGCTCAGTATAAGTTGGGTAAGAAATAGGTTCAGCCATATTTAAAGGTAGCTCAGTATAAGTTGGGTGTGAAATAGGTTCAGCCATATTTAAAGGTAGCTCAGTATAAGTTGGGTGTGAAATAGGTTCAGCCATATTTAAAGGTAGCTCAGTATAAGTTGAGTAAGAAATAGGTGCAGCTATATTTAAAGGTAGCTCAATATAAGTTGGGTATGAAATATGTTCAGCATAGGTTCAGCCATATTTAAAGGTAGCTCAGTATAAGTTGGGTAAGAAATAGGTTCAGCCATATTTAAAGGTAGCTCAGTATAAGTTGGGTGTGAAATAGGTTCAGCCATATTTAAAGGTAGCTCAGTATAAGTTGGGTGTGAAATAGGTTCAGCCATATTTAAAGGTAGCTCAGTATAAGTTGGGTGTGAAATAGGTTCAGCCATATTTAAAGGTAGCTCAGTATAAGTTGGGTGTGAAATAGGTGCAGCTATATTTAAAGGTAGCTCAATATAAGTTGGGTGTGAAATAGGTGCAGCTATATTTAAAGGTAGCTCAATATAAGTTGGGTATGAAATATGTTCAGCATAGGTTCAGCCATATTTAAAGGTGGCTTAGTATAAGTTGAGTAAGAAATAGGTTCAGCCTTATTTAAAGGTAGCTCAGTATAAGTTAGGTGATTCTGTTAAATCTGGGCAAATTCTACTGAACGATTCTTGAGAAGCAGCATTTAAACATTTTTGCTAGTTTTAGCAGAGGCAGATTCCATATTAGTTTGCATACTGTATCACTTGTAAAAAAATAGAAGATCTTTTCCTAAGAGGTGATTTTTGTAAAGTTTCTTGGCAAAGTTCCAAGAAGTTAAAAGAAGTTATAATTTGTGCTAACAAGCAACCAATGATAGACTTCAGGCTTTTTTGGTCCATGAAACTATCAACTTACATGTATGTATTATAGAAAGAAAGAAAAACAGAACAATAACCTAAATAATGTGGAGGAAGACCGCATATGGCTTGCAAATGAGAATTGAAAAATTGGCTGGATGATGAAGAAAATATAGAAACCAAAGGCAAAAATAATCCTGCCAAAATAAAAATAAAAACACTGGAAAGATCTCAATCAATCAAGAAAAACTGCTTTTTACCTTGAAATCCAGAGGAGGTGGTCTGCACTTGCTGGCTTGCTGCTGTCACTGAGGATCCTGAAAAAAGTGAAATACTGACATGAGATCACTAATAAAGAAAGAAATATCACTCACTATATGCCAAATTTATCATATATTCAAGGGATGGCTAATGATATAATGATTCCACAAAGCTGGTGATTATGCTGGACATCTGTGACAGGTAATGGATGGATGTGTGTTTTGGATTTTTAATGAAGCTTGAACAATTTCTCAGTCATATCATGACAATGCCTGCAGTGTAACAGTTTATAGTTGTGTCTCGTACTGGTCATCATGTCACATTATGTTGCACCGAGTCACATTATCCTGACACTAGGCCTACCAGCCCTAACACTAACCTCTTAATTATTTAGCACTAAGAGTGGCTACTTACTGTTTCATTTTTTATAAGTCTTTGGTATGACTCAATTGGGGTTTAAACCCACAACCTGCTGCATCTGAGGTGGATGCTCTGACCACTAGGCCACCAGAGTGGTGTGCTGATGGCTGGACATGACATGACTGTGTGCTGGATGCTGTGTTTTTAGTATGTACTGAAGTATAATTTTACTATATCCTGTCCAAGTGGAATATGGTGTAAATAGTCCAAACGTACAAGATACATACCTAATATTTATCTCTTACTTCCAAAAAATACAGTGTTGTGTAGTTTATTCCCAAAGAGGCCAAATTTTTAGGAATATCTCACAAATGTGACAGTCTGTATAGATACTTATCCACAGAATCAGACTATACTTCCTCTGATGCCTTTTCCTGACAAAATCAAATTCTGAGATAAGCAAATGGACACATTTCCAAATTATGTTGATATACATTTCTGCTGGCTGAAATACAATGATATTTGAGGATGTCAAAGCTGATCAAAGGAGGGATATGTTTGCTTAATGAAATGAACTGATCTTTTTGCTGTCATCAACATGAGTACAGCATGTTTTTTTCATTTTGTTAAAGATATATTCTAACTTCAACTGACTTCGGAATTCCTTAGCTACCAATTCAACCATCTGAAATGCAGATCACTAGAACTTGGAAATGCATTCACTTGCTTGTGTCAGAATTTGATTCCATTAGAGAATGACATAAGGCTAAGTATAGCCCAACTAGAGCAATTAGATTTCAATTTGTGGAAAAGTGTCATATGGACTGTCGTGTGGGTGAGATATTCCTTAAAATTTGGTCTCTACTACCCTTTCCTTTGATTACGGAACACATGACACAATATAATTTTTTGTTGGAGGTAAATAAAATAAATATCTCGGCAGATGTCCTGTTCTTTAGGACTAATGCTGAAGGTAGAGGCTGACTGCCAGGCCTGGATTATTGGCCAAAGGGCTGATTGAAAGACATGGATTCATGGTCTAAGGGTTAACTGCCAGACCTAGATTCATGGTCATTGGGCTGACTGCCAGACCTAGATTCATGGTCTAAGGGTTAACTGCCAGACCTAGATTCATGGTCTTTGGGCTGACTGAGAAAAAATAACTTATGGTATAGCAACACAACAAGTCCTAGCAATAAAAAGTCCTGAGAAAAACACAGTTAACTCCTAAAGAGATCCAATGTTCAAGGTGATGACATGTCTGTTATGGTCTGCAAGGTGCTAATATGGCAACAGTCTCTAGTTGAATCACCAAAATATATTTCCAGGTTTGAATTGAGTATATTTTCCAATGAATGTCTTTATCGCAAGCATTTTATCTGAGCACCTTTGTATTACCAGGGAAAAAATCAAGTGGATTCAATAATTTGGAGTAAATGAAATTCAACCCAAACTGCTCACAAGATAAAATCAACTTAAAGTGCTAGATGACTGGAAAAACCCTTAGTCGCAAAATATAGTTCTCTGCTTGACCTCAAGTCAAAATCAGCATTTTCTAAAAACAAATATTACTGGATGGAAAATAACTTTCTAGACAGGTCTAATAAGCCTTTTGTATTTACAACACAATAGCTTAAACAATTAACTAAGAAATCTCCAAAACCATGACCCAAATCAACACTTTTACATGTACCTGAATAATAATTATGTTAATAAGCTCATACACACAGTTGATAATAAAGTTATTATTAGTTGTTTGCATAAATGAAATTATATAATTTAAAAAAAATGTAAATCAGGTCAAGTAGAAATGAACTCAATTTTGGACACAGTCAAGTCCAGCAAACAATGTTCCATAACAGTAACATGTAATGAGCTATACAAAAATTAGGATCCAGTTGATGCCCTTAGAATGAAGGGTCTAAAGAGACAGCCACTTTGAGAAATTCTATTCATGTCAATACCAGCAGGGCCCTAATGATAAACAACCAAACATGGCAGAACTGCAGATAATCCAAGTTCACAGACAAAGCATGCATCTCACTGATACTGCCACTGTAGCTAAAATGACAAGATTTTTAGGAGAGTTGAGCCACTGCCTCTGTAGCTTTATTCAACTCCACCATAAACCATGGAAGGAAGAGATTCATTTCCATCACTGGAAAAACACTCCATATTCCGTAACAGGTTTTTAAAACAATGGGCCTTCTTGCCTGAGCAGTTCTATCAACCGCTAGTTATAAAAACCATTTTTTCTAACAGCTGGTTTGATACGAGACAGGCATACAGGTTTAATATATTTGTGTTCAGATGCCAAATTTTCACAGGTTAGATCTATGATGACATCATTTGATTCAAGCAATAACGATATAATGGCACTCTGATTCTTCAGTCTGGAATTAGAAAGACACAGGTCTGGAGCTTGCGGTCCATCTCACAGCACACAATAAGCTGACTGATGTATCTGACACAAAATGATTTTCAAAGGTCTTTTGAGAAAGCACGCCCTACCATGATTATAGCGTATTTACTATGGCCTGTAATGGGCAATTCAATTAGTTTAACCTGACCAAATTCTTGGATGGAGAAAAGAAGATGGTTACACAAGCCTGTCATCATGGTGGCATCTGTGCAGATTTAAACGTATGGTGATTACCCAACAAGAGACATTGTACAAATAAGCCAAGGGAGGTCTTCCAATTTGTGGAGATGAGACATTAATTACACGTGATCCTGTGGACAAAGCTTTTCTCACCAGTGGGATAGGAGAATCACGTGCAGCAGTCTTATACACAAGCAGTCATGGATGAGGAAATCTGCCATGAATCATGTGCAACAGTCCTATACACAGGCAGTCATGGATGAGGAAATCTGACAATGCAATGAGTATACCCAAGAGGTGAAAAAATATTCAGACTGAAATTTGATTATTTTAGCAAATGGTGGTCACTACAGAGATGATTTCCTAAGGAAGGCAGATTCAGCTTAAAAGAATTTTGAACTCCAAACCCAAGTTGAGTTTAATGTTGCAATGGTACGAGATTATGCATGTCATTGTTGACAAACAATCCAAGGTAAAGAGAAGGAAAACAAGGAATTTTTCATATCTTGTTGCAACAAATCACTATCCTGGTTATTCTGCAGAATGTCGACTGAATATTATTTACATCCAATGCCCATGAGTCTCATAAAGACCCACTGATTCTAAGTAAATTGGAGTACCATTGAATGCAGACTTCAGAACTTTAGGAAGACATCAGAATATGTACATGTTACAGCTTTAGGCTGACTATGAAGTCTCCTTCCTGAATTGTGCAGAGAATTCCAATCTCTGACTCCATTCTAAAATGTGCAGAGAATCCCAATCTCTGGCTACATTCTGAATTGTGGTGCCCAAATGACTGGTTTTGGTTTCATGTTTTATGGCACAGCAACACAAAATAGGTCACAGAGTGGTGAGGCAATTAGAGTAAAATGCCATGCCTGATAATTGACCCAGGCTGGTCCTGTGGGATTTGAACCCTCGCCTTGCGATTGTGAGTCTGGGATGCCAACCACTGAGTCACCATGACTGCCTCCCCCAATGAACTGGTTGAGACTGCAACAGTACATCACTGACCACTGTTTACAGACACCAAATTCGTTTTGGGGCCACAAGTGGCCAAGTGGTCTAAAGCGCTTTCCGTTACGGATCACTGCCGTCTCACCTCATTCTGTGTGGGTTCGAGTCTAAGATTCGGCTAATGTAGTTATGTGAGAAAGTTTACCAGTAGCTTCTCGTGGGTCAGTGGTTCATTTCCGGGGTTTTCCCGGGTTCTTCCTTCACCAATAATACTGGCTGCCATGTATAGCCTATCGTGTGCAGAAATATGGCGTTAAACCCTAAAAAACAAACAAACAAACAAAACAAACAAACCAAAATGGTTTTGTAAAACTAATGTTTCATGCGCCGTAATTTTCAGATATGGCTTTAAAGAATTTATTTACTTAATGATTTTTCCAGAAACATGTTGTTCTATAATGGAAAGGCAAGAGAGAGACTAATACTGGAAAATGGCTTATCATTTCAAAAAGCCTCAACAAGTTACACCCATGAATAAAATTGTTAAGAAATAGTACATGTACATTTCACTATTCATCAACTTACCGACTCAGTCATAATGAATAACATTTGATTCAAACCATATTACATGCCTGTAAAGAAATCTTTTGGTAAAAATATTAAAAAAACCATGCCACCTTTATTGCAAAAGAAAACAATTTTATTTCAAATGTTTCAAAAGTCTGCATTCAAGGGTACTCTAATTCACTCAGAACACTTCCATTTTTGTAAAACAATGTTCTTACATTCCATGACTCACAACACTGATACATGATTTCAGTGTGAAAAATCATGTGTGTCTTGTAGAAAGCTGGGATGAAATCGGACAAGAGTCATTAATGCAAATAAATAGACCTGATATTGTTTGGATCTAACTTTCGTACTAACTGTGAGAATTTAATGTTGGTGTTGCTGATATTTATTGTCTGAGGTATAGGATGTGAATGAGAAAGTCTTTGTGTTTTGATCAGAATAGCCTCAGTTTTATCATCATTCGTCTGCAGCTTGTTACATGTCATCCATGATTTCACATCAGAAATGCAATTCTCTACTCCATGGATGGCAGCATCAACTTCAGCTGGGTGGCTAGACTTGTATATTTGGGTCTCATCGGTATACAACTGGTGCGACACTGGGTGATGATCTATGACACTTGAAAGCGGCTGAGTGTATAGAATTAAGAGAACAGGTCCAAGAACAGATCCCTGTGGAACACCACAGCATGTCAACTGGGCTGGAGTGTATTCCATTTGCAGATATAATTTGTGTCCTGTTCACTAAGTAGGACTTGAACTGTAAGGCTATATTCTGAATGCCAAATACATGCTGGAGACGGTGAAGTAATATATCATGGTCTATTGTGTCAAATGCTGCAGATAAATCCAGGAGAGCGAGGACTGTAATCTTTCCACTATCCAAAGCAGAGAGAATGTCACTAAATACTTTCAGAAGAGTAGTTTCCGTACTGTGGCAAGGGCAATATGCAGACTGTACATTGCTAAAAAGACTGTTTGAATTCAAATGAGATACAAGTTGAGTTAGAACAACCATTTCTAAGATTTTTTATATGAATGGGAGATTAGACACTGGGTGGTAGTTTTTTAAATCATTATGGTCAAGTGTTGGTTTCTTTAGCAGTGGCTTTATGATGGCAGTTTTGAAAAATGATGGGAATTCCCCGATGAGAGAGAGATATTAATAACATCAGTTAGTGAAGGCAATATTGGGTCTAAGCACTCAAGCAGCAGTGATGTCGGAATTGGATCAAGTTCAAAAGACTTTGGTGCACTTTTCATCACGATTGTCCTTACTAAATCAATAGAAAGAGGTTCAAATGCTCCTAACGGTTGTCGCTGAAATTCTGCATCATAACTGTATGGTGACAAAATCAGTTGAAATTGTGCTGTCAAGCGAATCTCTAATGGTTTGTACTTTGTCATCAAAGAAATTTGCAAATTGGTCTGGTAGGTCTAGTGAAGAGAAGGTTGTTGGAAGTGAACCCCACATAATTTATACAGGCAGAGTGACTGCTGGCTTGAACACTTGGACTTTAAACAAAGAGGACACTATGTATGAAGAAAAATTCCCATGGAAATCAGATGCAAAATTTACAACATACAATAACGGCAATTACCAGACATAAATTTTACAGTTCAAGTACAATACCAGCAATTACCAGATATAACTTTTACAGTTCAAGTACAATACTAGCAATTACCAAACATAAATTTTACAGTTCATGTACAATACCAGCAATTACCAGACATAAATTTTACAGTTCAAGTACAATACCAGCAATTACCAGACACGAATTTTACAGTTCATGTACAATACCAGCAATTACCAGACATAAATTTTACAGTTCAAGTACAATACCAGCAATTACCAGATATAACTTTTACAGTTCAAGTACAATACTAGCAATTACCAAACATAAATTTTACAGTTCATGTACAATACCAGCAATTACCAGACATAAATTTTACAGTTCAAGTACAATACCAGCAATTACCAGACACGAATTTTACAGTTCATGTACAATACCAGCAATTACCAGACATGAATTTTACAGTTCAAGTACAATACCAGCAATTACCAGATATAACTTTTACAGTTCAAGTACAATACTAGCAATTACCAAACATAAATTTTACAGTTCAAGTACAATACCAGCAATTACCAAACATAACTTTTACAGTTCAAGTACAATACCAGCAATTACCAGACATAAATTTTACAGTTCAAGTACAATACCAGCAATTACCAGACACACATTTTACAGTTCAAGTACAATACCAGCAATTACCAGACATAAACTTAAGTCACACAAATGAAGTACACAAATTTTCTCTATGACACAGACAAAATATAGATGGTGCAAGCATCCCTTATTTGAGAAAACTTCAAAAAATTTCTAAACTGTTGAAAAGGAACAAGCAAATTTAGTGTTTGTGAAGGCCTCAAGATTGAGTGTGCTGCTTTCAAGATTGAGTTTAAGTTGTAACTGAAAATAAACAGGGTTTGGAGCCAATATCGGGAGAGACCATCTTGTCAGAATTCAGCACTTTTGTTACTTACACACTCCAAAAGACATGGTGAACACTTTTATGAGCTTTGATTCCAAGGATTGGATTTGTGATATATTGGATGAACTCCTAACACTGCTTAATTGGGTAATTATTTGAAGAAAATTGACAAAGTTACACAATCACAAAATTATGAGAATTAATGAGATGAAAAAAGTAATGAAGAACGTTTTATAAAATATGTATTACAATTGGATGACTATAATAAAGATAATGGTGATCATTTCCATGCCAAAATTTCAAGAATTAACACGCTGAATATTACAATTTCACAACCCATTACTGTACTCAAGTTTCAATGGTGATCATTTCCATGCCAAAATTTCAAGAATTAACACGCTGAATTTTACAATGTCACCAAACGTAACTGTACTCAAGTTTCAATGGTGATCATTTCCATGCCAAAATTTCAAGAATTAACATCGCTGAATTTTACAATGTCACTAAACATTACTGTACTCAAGTTTCAATGGTGATTATTTCCATGTGTTACGTGCTTAAATAATTTTCTGCCAGAAGACTGCTGAGTAGAAGCCTTGTTAACAAAATTAACTTTATGTGTCAAAGAATATTCGTCAGCAGCTCGAGCAGCATTCTCCAAAGTTTCAATCCTATGCTCATCGAGATAAGTTTTAATGTCACTATGGACACAGTTTTTTGAACTCTTCAATTAATATCATTTGCTTGAGATTTTGATAATCTTGTTCGACTTTCTTGGCTAAGCACCATCTATCAAACAACTGCTCTTTTTCTCTAGCAAATTCGACATGAGTTTTTCCAGCTTCTTTTCTGTAATTTCGGAATTTTTGTTGATAAGCTTCAGGGACTAACTCATAACCCCTTAGAATGCATTCTTTAACCACATCATAGTCACCACTTTGGTGAACAGACAGTGAAGTGTAAATCTCACTAGCCTTACCAGTGAGTACACATTGCAATAACTGAGTCCAATGCTCCCTTGGCCACTTTAAATTTTCTGCAACTTTTTCAAAACGAATGAAGTATTTGTCTACTTCTTTTTCTCTGAACGGGGGCACTAATCAAATATTTCTTGCTATCTCAAAACTTAAATTTGGATTTGAATGATGAAGGTGTTTATTTAACTTGCTAGCTCTATTTCTTTCATTTTACATTGATATTCCATTTCTTCCTTCTCTCTCTCTTTATCAATTTGTTTTTCTTGTAACTGAATGTGCATCTGCTCTTTTTGTAATTCAAATTGTCTCTCTCTCTCCTCTTTTTCAATTTGTAATTGTCTATCTTTCTCCTCTTTGTCATACTGTAATTGTTTTTCTTTCTCCCTTTCCTGAAATTCCAGCTTCTTCAACTCTAATTCCATCTTGAATTTTAATTCTAATTTCTTTATTTTAATATCAGAGTCTGATGCAAACTTACTGACCGAAATCAAAGCACTTTTTTCCAAAACATTCTTTTCTACCAAATATTGGACCAAAATCTTTTTGATATATTGTTTGGTTAAAGAAGCCTTGACTTCAGAAAGATCATATTTTTTGGCAAGTTGAATCAACTCATCTTTTTTTAAAAGATCTAATTGCTCCTGAGTAGGATTAGAAAGAAATATTTCTACTTTAGATGTCATTTTAATACAAGCCTGTCAATCTCACTAAAGATTTTAAAAAATTTCAAAACCTAGGGGAATTCAAATTTAAAACAAAGTTTTCTGAAAAAAATTCTAGCCAAATTCTAATTGATCCCAATCTCGGACGAGGTCTCAATTTTCTATGTTACGTGCTTAGGCTCGAATAACAGTCACATAGAAAGAGTGAAAATAACAAGCTTATAAAAACTTAATAAACAATTTATTGAGCACAAATATTTTCCAGAAAAGAAAAAAATAAACTTACGGTTTTAAGAATCAATTCCAAACTTAATCCAAAATAATTCAAGATATTATCCACTAGAGAAATTGCAAAAGTCTTGGTAATATAATGTCCAAATAATTCCGAATTCCAGCAAAATATCCATGATGGAAGACGATGTCACTTGATGAAGTCAGTTCTTGGTAATAAAATTCTATGAGCACAATTCTTTTCCAGATAAATAACAAAATATTTCCTCTTGATCCAAATGAATTGAAATAATTTCCAATACAAGGTAATTTAAAATAACTCTAAACAACACAACTTAATATTCTTACAGCCCAAGTTCTATTAAATAGTTCGCTCCAAAACATAATTTATAAACCTGTTTTTATGTAAACAAGAAAGGGGTCACATGATCTTCTAGAATATTTTAGAACAAATTTATGTTAAAAAATCACATACACATCGTATGACCCAACTAAAATTAGAAAGATGTTTATAACAAAGCTCCATAATGTCCTTGGAATCAACCAATCATTTTAAAAGCTTGTTTACAACTCTGAAGCCAGGTCAGAAATGATGTCAACACCTGGTGTTTATTTTGTAAAGTACAGGTCATCTCCCAATGAATGAATCTCAAACTCAAAATGTCAAACTTGAATCTGACAAACAAACAATAAAAATAAATATAAATGACTTATATCAAATATACGTAGCACATGCCAAAATTTAAAGTATTAACATTGCTGAATTTTACAATGTCACCACAAATTACTGTACTCAAATTTCATTGGTGATCATTTCCATGCCAAAATTTCAAGAATTAACATCGCTGAATTTTACAATGTCACCAAACATTACTGAACTCAAGTTTCAATGGTGATTATTTCCATGCCAAAATTTAAAGTATTACCATCACTGAAATTTACAATGTCACCAAACATTATTCAAGTTTCAAGATTATGCAATATTTACTGAATTTACCTAACCCAAAATTTCAAGCCAGAAAGTTTCAAGATTCAAATTTTCTGGCTCAAGTTTCACTTAAATTTTCCAATGACATAATCAAGATACATGTAGTAGATTATTTTGCTAATAATACTTCAGGCTCTATCAACAGTTTTGCATTAAGTACAGATAGTGAAAAAATGCAAAAGTTTTCAATTCAACTAATACAAATCTTTCTATTCCTGAAAAAAAAATCAGCAGCAAGAGATCAAGACTAATTAAAGGAAAATTCCCTAGTGCATTCAGAATGTTCTGCAAAAGAAAATCACTGTCACCAATCAAGTAATAAATATAAAAATCCATTAAAATGTCTTATTCTGAGAATGAAAGTTTAGTGAGTTGTGTAAGAAAATTATAACTAGCATTGTTCCTACCGGCACTGATTGTCTGTTGATTCACTTCACAAATGTTATTTTCTGGATTGTAGTGAAATCCGTCCTTACAGAGGCACACCCCATTTCTTCCAGGTCCTTGTTTATCTTGGCACATTTGATTAGGTCCACAATTAGATGCTATGCCCAATTCACAGCCCTGTCCATAGGACCCTAAAATAAAGAAGAACAGAAACTATAAATTGGACCTGAAATGCACCAAAACCATTTTTTTCAAGTAAAATACATTTCTTCAAAAATGCTTACCAGATCATAATACATAAAACACTCCCGCCCTTGCTAAAGTCTTAGATGAGTTTGAGTGATCTCCCCTTGAAACAGGGATCAGCACCAAATCCCATGAATACTTCAGTTACTACTGGAGTCAACTGCATGCTTTTGAAATGGATGTAACAGCAAGGAGGGTGGGAAGGTATGAAGATGTTATTACTGAAGAAAGATATTTTACTATAAATTTTTTTCTTCTTCAAATATGTTACCCAATCATATTAGTGCAGGTCTGGTACATGAAATACAACAATAGCAAACTAGATTAGATTCTGATACTTATAAATGTACAGATAGTGGATGGAATGCAAAATAATAATAATAATAATAATAATAATAATAATAATAATAATAATAATAATGATGAAGACTTTGTATAGAGCCTAATCTTTAGAAGCTGTAAGCGATTACAACATCTATAATGATGTGAGTACAAAGTCAAAAACAAACACCATGAAATTAGAAAAGAAAACAATGCTAAATATATTTAAGGTAGGAAACATTATTAGCTTTTAAATTTGTTCTTGCAGTTGAAAAAGGTGTGCTTTATGAGCATCCGGTGTCTTTGTGTCTAATTTCAATGGACAAATCGTTCCACATTGCTGGGCCCTGGTATGCAAAAGAATGTTGTCCATATGACTTTGAGAAAAGTGAGTATATGATTGTCAGAAGAGGAGCGTAAGGATCTTGCTGGTGTGTACACATGGTTAAGGCCGGATAGGTATGTTGGACTGGAGTCTGTCAGTGAAATGTAGCAGGGAGAACAAATGTTGTGCTTGATTCTGGATCGAATGGATAGCCAGTGTAGGGTACAGAGCAGCAGGGATGTGTGCTCTGATCGTGGTACTCTACAGATAATCAGAGCAGCTATGTTTTGAACTTTCTGGAGTAGATAATGAAACAAACCAGCCATAATTGAGTTACAATAGTCCAGTCTTGAAGGTACTAATGAACACACAAGTATTTTAGTGGCATTGACTGAAAGATATTTACAAATGGAGTTGATGCAGCTCAGCTCAAGATATGCAGCCTTGTTGACATGTTGGCGCAATGAGAGAGTACTGTCTAGAGCAACAGCTTGGTTTTGAACTGACTGTGAATTTAATGTTGGTTTTGCTGATATTTATTGATTGAGGTAAAGGATTTGAATAAGAAAGTCTTTGTGTTCTGATCAGAATGGCCTCAGTTTAATCATTGTTCATCTGCAGCTTGATACATGTCATCCATTCAAGGATGGTAGCATCAACTTCAGTTGGGTGGCTAGATTTGTATATTTGGGTGTCATAAGCATACAAATGGTGAGACACATGATGATGATCTATGACACTTGAGAGTGGCTGAGTGTACAGGATTAAGAGAACATGTCCAAGAACAGACCCCTGTGGAATATCACAACATATATCAACTGGCCTGGAGTGTATTCCATTTGCAGATACAATATGTGTCTTGCTGACTAAGTAGGACTTGAACTACAATAAGGCTGTATTGTGAATACCAAATACGTGCTGGAGAACATTGAAGTAATACTGTAGTATCATCAATATTCATGGGGGATCAATTTTCGTGGTTTTCGTGGTTGCCACAAACCACGAATTTAAATCCCCAACAAAAAATGAGCCACATAGGTTGATGATCCCCCCCCCCAATTCCCGACCCGTTTTTTTTTACAGTGTTTCATTTAAGTAAGGATAGAGAGAAAATATAGAAAAAGCATAACATATTCAAACATCAGTAATACTAAACAGAAAGAAAGAAAGAAAAAATACTAGTAATACAAAATAACTGCATATGAAAATTAGATTTAATACTTATTCAAGTCGATCCTTCAATCTAGTGCAGCTGTTGTTTAAACATTCAAATCCTTCTGAAAGCACATTTCATTTTATCCATGCATTTTAAATCCAATAGAACAACAATCCTGTAAAAAAAAAAATATTTCTTGAAACACTAAAGCAGATTATTAAAGCTCACACTGCACAGATTGTTGGACAAAGCCACTGTTTCAACATCGTGTCAATCAAGTCTCATGGTACTTATAAATGTTTCTCGGGTAAATAATCCCCAAATTAAACAAGTTCAGCTTTCTCGAAACCTTTCATAATTAGGTCCGATCGCTCACTCAGTGTCGCGTGAGTTGCAATTATCCATTTAGCGTGAATTGGTTTTATTAACGAGGTTACAAGGTTTACTACTACTCTGCACTGATCGTCACCTTCTTTTTCCGTAATTATGTCCATGACCTGTTTAGCATACCACTCGTAGAAGTGTAACTTTAGTTCTTCTTTGTATTTTTTATTTACGGTCAGGTCTAGTGGTTGAAGCTGGTCTGTACAAGAGGCAGGCACAAATAAAGGAGTGATTCCACTTTCTTTCAATTTAGTTAGCATTTTTGCACTTTGGTGGGCTCTAAACACATCAAATATTGCCACTGCATGCTGGTTGCATTGCGCAAGGGGCAGCCGGTCACGTGTTTTGTTCACGTATGGAATGATGACATTATCCACATAACGCAGCATTGATTCTTCGTTACTCCAGTGTGATTCTGTTTGAGTCACATCCCAGTGGTCAGGGTAAACTACACCATTAGGCAGGCATCTTTCAATTCTTCCCTGCGTAAATAATTTGTGGGGGCAGGAGAGTTCCGGATTTTGCTATTGCGAGTAAAATCGTAATCTGCCTCTTGTCATCAAGTGCGGAAACTGACACTTGCTTTGATCCACGGGCTTCCATCGTCCAGTCGCCACCTGGAACCAGTTGGCACCCGGTCTGATCCCAGTTGATTATAAGACAGTCTGGAATATTGTGCTGTTTCACTACATTGTAAACTTTTTTCAAGAACGTTTTCTTAATGTCTTCAAAATCACTGGGTATTTGTCTTACGCTTTTTGTTCCTTTCCGCTTTACAAATCCCATACGCGAAGTAGCGACCTCGCCCAATGCTTGGTGATGCTGATGTGCCCACAGTAATGTGCCAGCTGGCTGCGAGCATGCTTGGTAATCACAGCCTCTGCCCCAGCCATTACAATCCTAATATTTATAACTCCTCCATTAATTCTAACTTTCTTGATCCAGTCCTGTACGTCTAAATCAAGCATGTTTCCTAGCATCAAAGGATTGCCCCGGGGTGATTTTGGTAAATTTAAACGTTCTTGCCCATCTTGCTTTTTTAACTTTATGTATTGGTACCGCATACTCCGTACAGTGGTCTCACTAATAGTACAACTCAGATCGCTACTGAATTTGCGGGCTGCCTTGGCAACACCATTATCGATGGAATATCTGGCTATCTTTGCCTGTAATTCCTCGCTATAACAGTTATACTCTCCTCGCTTTCTTTTCCGGGACACAGACTGAAGCAGTGGTTCTACTGCGTCATTAGCTGCCTGGTAAGCGAGAGCCTGCGCCGGGTTCTCAGCTTCTGATGGGTTAGGAAGTCCAGGAACCGAGGGTGATCTAAGTTGAATTTTACCACTCTTAAGCCACTGTGTTAACGCCATGATAGTCATAAAGTACTGATATTGCAACTTTATGGACAGTGGTTTAAGTAAGAGATCATTTAAATGTACTTTAATAACTGATTGGTCTGGTTTTGTTGGCGGCGTCGGCTTCCTTTGATATTGAACACTCAAACGAAAACATGGCGAAACTGATTAATCCTGACGGGTGTTTGATATGTGCTCACATAGGTGGAAGTATTGTTTTAGTGTTGTTGGCTGAGTCTGCTTTGACAGTAGGTATTCCAAACTGCCTAAGTTAAGCTGACTAGACATGGAAAACCACTGGTTTTTGCTACTTTTCTTTTTCTTACTGTGAACTTTTATTTTGTCTAATCAATAAAATATTTACATGACATTAAAATGTGTTCTTTCTTCTTTTGAATGATATTGTTTGTTTTTATCTGTGTTAATTCTGACCGTTTTAACGAAGTTTTTAAAAACATGTGTTTAAGCACAAAAAAATCCCGTGGTTAGAACTTTATCGGTCGGGAAAAAACGGTGACCTTTTTTAATCGGATGGTGCTACGCGCCTATCAAAGCTATTTCCACATATTATATACCGATGAATAGAGAACTGAAAGCCGGTTTTACTAGTGCAAATATCATAAATCTAAAACTATACTTTCAACCAATTTTCTTAAGATAAAGTGATAACAAAATGTTTAATGCAGTTTTTGCGGACTTTCAGTTAATGTTTTCATTAAAAAAAACATTGGAAATAAAATATTGTTCATTTTTCTCTATAATTTGAAAGAGTCAAAAGAATTGTGCAAATAGGCACGTAGCCCCATGTGTCTAAAAAAAGCATACGATTCTGCACATCTTGGCTTCTGCTATTGTGCAAATGGCGTCCAATATGACCTACTCATCACGAATGGTAGGTGCGAATCCATTTGATATGGGAGCCACAGTCATTCCATTGAATGATTTAAAGATGCTTGTCAGTAAGTATTATTGATGATAAATTTAATTTTAGTTATATCTGCCTATTTTTCTTCAAATTTATCCAACAGTTACATGTAGAAATAGACGTAAATCAAGATATTTACAATCGGTGACCTAGATTTTCACATGGCCTTCTTTGACTTCTTTTTTATTTAATTTTTGCCTAAAATTACTTGTCTAAGCCAGATATTGTGGTCAACCAATATGATTATACTGCTTTATCGTTGATTCAGTTTATAGCTTAGCTGTTTGTTTCATATAGTATATGTATTTTCAAAGTTACTGACACATCCGGTTTGATACGGTATTTTTGTTTACATTGACAACTTCTTCATGGCACTGACCGGCCTTTTTGTTTTTAGTCCCCGATCTTGATGAACGTGCATGTAAAGAAATATTTCCATACGAAACTTGCTAGATCTATGTATCTGGAAAAACTAGAATGAGTATCTGATATACTATCTTTATCATGGACTCTTGAGTATAGATCGGGTTCTTGCATCACTTCGAAAGTTCGAGATGTCTTAGAATTTATTATTTATATAAATTTATATATGGAATCTCCAAAACCTTGATCCGAATCTTTAAGTCTGAATTGTTTTAATTTATTGTTAAATAATGATGTGTTATCATATAAAAATACTTATAAAAGTCAGGTACTACCCAATATTTTTCATTTAATTAAAACATTTTAATGGTTATCTATCACATTGGGCATTGCAGTACCCTTAATTGAATGACATTTTAAAGTTTATTTCAGTTTTGGTTCAAAAATAATTAGAATAATTTGCAAACAAACTGCTAGTACTTGGCTTTTAAAAGTAGATTAATATTTTCCATTGCTATTTTCTTTCCAACTGAATCATAATTTTTTTTAAAAAAATTCTTCAGCTGATGAAAATGCTTTTGGTGATCTTGACTTTGACAACGGAAAAAGGCACCATTGCTCTCTCCATCACCGTTCTACTGTTCAAATGTTGAAACAGAACAGTACCATCAGCTGGCTAAACACCAAAAATGCAGATGATGCCTCAGAAGTCATGTTAAAAGCCAAAGAGAAAGCTCAGGTCTACAGACAACACCATAAGAAACAAGAAAAGATTGTCATGCTGAAAGTTCGAGAAAAAATGATTGAAAATGAAAGAACTAAAAATAAGAAAGAATTGAATGAGGCAAAGAAAAAAACAGATATTGTTGATATCCAAAAATGGAATTATGATGAAATAAAGGCTAAATGCATTTAAATTTTGCTTGCTTTTTTGCATATGTTGAAATGATGGCTAAATTTTGTCTTTTCATTGAAGTATAGGGCTGATATGTGGGCAGTTATGTCTATTTTATTTCCGTATAATTCTTTATATCTTTTTTAATTTTACTTCTTCTGTGATGCATGTAGTTTATTTGGATTGTGCTTAAAAATACACAAATTTTGATATATAATTTGTCCATGTAGCTTTAAAATTGTAAAAGTTGTGAACATTTTTAAAACATGTATCCATCCTATTGGGCCCAAAAGTGGCCCGCAGCCAAAACGTGATGTTTATCCAAATTTGTAATGTTATAATTTTTTAACCGTTGAAATTATGGCCTTGAACAAAATTTAGTATAATCTGTAGATATATCTTGGCCTTTAAATATCAGTAGCTGCTATAATCTTCAAAAATACTGTTATTGTGTGCCATGAAATGTGACCTTCCAGAGCATTTGCTTCAGCAATTGAGAATGGAGGATGAGTTTTTTTTGCAAAATTGAAGCTGTGCAGCTTGCTCATTTTGTACTTTACATACTATAATTTCTATTTATACATGTTACTGGGGGTAGTAATTGTGATTTATATTGTTTCTTTGTATGTAGGTGAAACACTAGCTTGATTATCTTATCACAAAGTAGGTTGTCGGCCATGATTTTGTACAGATGTGGAAAAATTTACGTTTTGTTTTGTAATTTCTCACCTAATTGACCAAAACAAATAAATTTGGTATCATTGTTTTCAGAAAAACAAGCTCTATCTCTGTATATGTCTTGTTTTTGTCTGTTAGTTATTTTTAAAAATGCCTTGGAATACCTATTGACAGATGTTAATCACTGGGTCAAAACACGTAAGTATTGAACTTGCCGGGTCTTAGATATGTACTCATACAGGTGGTAGTATTGTTTTAAACATTAATGTCGGCATCGTTTTATTCTTTTGTATTCTTTATTTGGGGTACTTGTAGAAGTTAAACCATGAAATTAACTACCTTATAATATGCAAAATTTGACAGGCAAAACCACGAATTTACGTCCCCCCGAAAATGCCTTTTTTTTAATACAAAACCACGAAAATTGAGCCCAACAAAAATAAATGATACTACAGTATATCAGGGTCAATTGTGTCAAATGCTTCAGACAAATCAAGGAGGGTGAGGACTGTAATCTTTTTGCTATCCAAAGCAGAGAGAATGTCATTAACTACTTTCAGAAGAGTAGTTTCAGTAATGTGGCAAGGGCAATATGCAGACTGTACATTGCTAAACAGACTGTTTGAATTCAGATGAGATGCAAGTTGGATTATAACAACTTTTTCTAAGATTTTTTATATGAACAGGAGATTAGAAACTGAGCGGTAGTTCTTTAAATCATTAGGGTCGAGTGTTGGTTTCTTCAGCAGAGGCCTTACAATGGCAGTTTTGAAAAATGATGGGAACTCCCCAGATGAGAAATCATTTATTCCTAAAAAAGAAGCAGAAAAAAATCGTCAAAATTCAAAGAAAAATGCAAAATTTTATTACTATATATTCATCTCTGGTGATTGCAGAATATTCTAGATATACTAAAACAGTGTTGCTTTCCAAGCAATAAGTAAGTTTTCAAAATGTATAAATTTTAGGAAGATTGATTAAAATTAATGATGGCAATCATTTGAAATTTGCTAATTCTATTAAAACCAATTAAATAAAATCCTTTAAAAGTACTTATATGAAGGAGTTTGTATTAAAAAATTGTATGCTATTGTGTTTAATGCCATCTATCAGCACATTATAGCCTATACATGGAGACCAGTATTAATGGTGGAGGAAGAATCCAGGAAAACTATGGAAGGAAACACTGACCCATGAGAAGCTACTGGCAAACTTTCTCACATACCCACATTGGCCAAATGCAAGGCACAAACCCATGCCGATTGTAGTGATTCTTAATGGTGAGTGCTTTGGTTTTAAAAAAAAATTTACTAAAGCTATGCTATATGTCTTACCAAATGAAACTATCATAATTATGAATGAACATTTTAACTAACAATGGTCCTACCTGGTTTCATTTCGCATGAGCCACTTATTGGATTCTGGAGAGAGTCTTCAGAACAGACACATACAAAGCTCCCAGGAAGGTCTTCCTTTTCTTTGCATATTTCATTAGAATCACAATCAGAAAACGAACCCATAACACACTTCTTTTCTAAAATAAAGAATAGAAAATATTATACTTTACACCTGATATAATGTATCATAAAATAATGTATTATAAAATAATGTACCATAAAATAATGTATTTTGTATATGCAGAGGCTATTCATGCAAGAGATGTATTAATAATTGCACCAAAACTGTTTTTCTTTGATCATTAGATCAGGCGAGATGCCATTTCCTTGTGCTGACATTTTAAAAAGAATAATAACACTTTCCTGCTCAGAGTTTGCAAGTAACTGGAAAAGTACAGTTTCCCTATGTCTACTATCAAACTGGAATAACATCATGTTTGAGGACATAGCTGATCAGTGTTTGCAAAGTAACTGGTACAATGCAGTTTCACAATTATTGCTATCAAACTGGAATAACAACAAAGACAAAACTACTCATGTTTGTACAGTAAATGGCAGAACACATTTTCCACATGACTGCTATCAAACTTGAATAACATAACATTTGATGACAAAACTATTGCACAGTAAATGGCAGAATGCAGTTTCTCTATGAGTGTTCATGAAACGGAATAACACTACCTTCAAAGACAAAACTGCTCAGTGTTTGACCAAGAACTGCAACACATTGCCATTTTCTAGTTAGCATTTTGCACAGTAAAAAACACAATTGCACAATATTAACAAATTTTAAAACAAATGCATGCTGTGGAGGAAGAACCCGGGAAAGACCAGAAAAAAACAAAGAGCCTCAAGACATTACTAGAAAACTTTCTCACATACAAACATTGACAGAATCTGAGACTCGAACCAACAAAGATAGAGGTGAAATGGCAGTGATCCCTAACAGGGATACGCTAACCACTAGGACACTGGAATGGTTAAGAAAACTTAACTAAAGGAGGTCAAGAAAATGTGAGTATAGAATAGGATGCCCCATAAACACTGGTAATTAAATACCCAGGGTATAGAATCAGGATGCCCCATAAAGGATGGTAATTAAATACCCAATCAGGATGCCCCATAAAAGCTGGTAATTAAATACCCAGGGTATAGAATAAGGATGCCTGATAAAGGCCGGCATTTTTATATCCATGGTAAACTATCAGTATGCCCCAAGAAAGCTGGAATTTATATACCCAGGGTAAAGAATCAGGATGTCCCTTATAGACTTGCAATTTTATATCGAAGGTAATCGATCAGTATGCCCCAAGAAGGCTGGAATTTATATACCGGTACCCATGTTGAAGAATCAGGAAGCCCCATGAAGGCTGGTATTTATATACCCAAGGTATAGAATCAGGATGCCCCCAAAAGCTGGCATTTATATACCCAGCATACAGAATAGGATGCCCCATGAAGGCTGGCATTTATACACACAGGGTATAGAATAAGATGTCCCACGAAGGCTGGCATTTATGTCCCAAGGGTATCGAATCAATATGCTCTATAATGGCTGACATTTACATACCCAGGGTAAAGAATTGGGATGCCCCACAAAGGCTGGTGTTTATATACCAAGGATATAGGATCAGGAAGTCCCATGAAAGCTGGAATTTAAATACCAAGGGTATAGAATCAGGCTACCCAATGAAGGCTGGCATTTATATTGGCATTTATATACCCAATCAGGATACTCCATAAAGGCTGGCATTTAAATACCCAGGGTATAGAATCAGGATGCCCCATGAAGGTTGGTATTTATATACCAGGGTATAGAAATCAAATGCCCTGAGGAGGCTGTCATTCATATATCCAATGTATAGAATCATGATACCCTGAGGAGACTGGCATTGATATACCCAAGTTGAAAAATCAGGATTCCCTGAGACGATTGTTATTTATATACCCAATGTATAGAATCTGGATACTCTGGAGACTGGCACTGATATACCCCAAGTTGTAAATCAAGATGCCCCATGGAGACTAGTTTTTATATACAAAAGATGACAGATTCCAGAAATGATCCACACAAATAAAGATCATGTCAGAAAAGTTAGAAGATTGTTTTCATTGACAAAAAACCTGCACATCAGTACTGTTACCATATAAAGCCATCATAAGACACCATGGGAAAATGACAATACTGGGGAAAACATAGACATCAACAATATAAAACGCTTTAGTGCCAAACTCCATTCCATTTATGAATTCAACTCCCAGTCATTCCCCTCTTAATATCTTCTACAAATATATCCTTATCTAAAGTTACCCATGAATCAGTTATTTACTATCTTTGCCCTATTAAGATTTTAAGTTCATCAAAGCCAATGTCTTCTTGTTTAGACATATATTTAGATCACATAAATACCTTTTTTTCTAATTTCATCTTTAGATTCATATTTATTTAATCCAAATGGGACTATATGGTTTCGTAGCACAAACTCCAGCAGGACTACACTGTTTGAGAAATGAAAATTGCACTGGACATTTAAAATATGTATTTTAATTTAGATTATTTTTGTGCTTTTCTACATTTGATTTTGAAATACCACTGAAAATGGGGTTGATGTGCCAACTGTTTTTGTCCATCCAGCATGTACACCATTTTCAGAATCAAAATGACTCAATGATAACTCCATTAATACTTTCCAAGCTCCAGTGATCTAATTAATATACATCAAAACTCTAAAAAATAAACTGCCAACGCCATTATCATTAGCTTGCAGACTGAAATCCTCATCTACCGACGAACCATGCTGGGAATCAGCCATTTGGGGTTTTCTAGGTAGCCCTTACTTTAAACATGCATTTATTAAACCTTCTTTATGCGAGATTATAAAAAATTACAACAAAATATTTTTTCCAGGGCCCAATCTGCTAATCAGATTTAGTTTACCATTTATGCCAAGCCAAAGAACCCCGATGTGTAAACATTACAAAAAATTACTTGTTGTGACAAGCTCTACAATACCTCTACTAACTTATGCTATGATAAGCGTATTATAGGGGAATGGCTGAATAAAAATTGTACACTGTGCAGAGTACATTTTCACATATGCAACTTTAACTAATTTGCAGAATTTGGTAGACCAATAGTTTCCAAGTGTGTGAATTTGTGGAAAAAATCATGTGTCATTGCAGCATATATGGAGAGCAAATTTTAAAGTAAATTATGTTTCTCCGAGAATATTTACCCGATCACATTAACGTTAGGGATATAAGCCTGCTACCTCTCGAATCCAGCCCTACTAAAAGACGAAAATTGTCTTTTCTGTCTATCTCATTGAGACAAAGGGCAATAACTCTTGTCCCTGTCCTCCCATTGCCACCGCCAGGTGCCGCTAGTTTTTAAGCTTAGCGATATATACTACAGGAGGATGCTCGCATGGCAGGGTGGTTGGGAGGGTTTTTAAGTAATGTGATCAGGTAAGCATTTTCGGAGAAATATAAATTACTTAAAAATTTGTTTTCTCCTTCAAATACATTCCCTGATCACATTAACGTTAGGAGAACAGGTAATAGGAGGAGGGAATGCTGAGCATCTTACCTCCACCCCGGGGAATGATGGCTGGATTCCACATGTGAACGATAAGACATTCTCCTAATTTCATCAGCAACACAGCCTAGGGTCACATGATATGTGACCTCTCTATATGGTTAAGAAGATAGTTATTACCTACAAAATTTCACTGGCGAATCCTGCGATGCTGATAGGCTGTGCTGATTGTTTTAAATGTGTCTGGTGGTCAACTGGGCTGCAGACACCGGACCTACCAGATTCAAGGTTTGCCTCTGAGAAGCCAAATCTCTGAGATAAAAACTGGAGAAGGCTGACTTTGCATGCCAGCTATCAGCTTCTATTATATCTCGGATCAAAAGATTGCGTTTGAATGCATGGCTCGCTGAGATTGCTCTAATCTCATGAGCGGTAATCTTCATGAGGTGACTTTGATCTTGTGAGACCTCAGAGTACGCTGAGCGTATAACCCACTTCAGCCATGAAGCAAGGGCTGGAGGGGTGATATCCCTTTTCCCAGCTTTCACTGGAAGAAAGAAGCACTTGCGTGTGTCCCGACTCGCCTCTGGGCATTTGAAATAGGGCTTGAGTGCACAAACAGGATCTTGCATGGCTGCTGCTCTTGACTTATCTATGGAATAGAGCGGGTGAATGACGACTCTTAGATTGCCTATGGATGGTAACCTATTTTTGGGTACGAAGCCTGGTTGCATGAAGAGGACCACCAAACCATCTGATCTGAACTGAAGATAGTTCAGGTCACTGGAAAGGGCATGTAACATGCTCACCCTGCATGCTGAAGCTAAGGCTATCAAGAAACATGTTTTGTATGATAGTAGCTTTAACGAAGTGTGGGCTAAAGACTCAAATTTGTCTGAATTGTGCCATGTTAAAACCCAGGACAGATACCATATTGGAGACAGGGTGAGGGATTTTGGTCGATTGAAATCAAAATTGGCTAAAAGATCTGATAAATCTTTGTCATGCCCGATATCACATCTACCATGATGGTGGAATGTGTCTGATATCATGGCACAGTAGCCTTTGATAGTAATTGGGGCCAAATGTTTTTCCTTGAAAAGCCAGAGAAAAAAGTCGGCCCAATTGAGGGATTCAGACAATCAAAGGGACAATGTTATTGATATGGCACCAGTCCCTGAAAACATGCCACTTTCCCTCGTAAGATTTCAGAATGGAGGGCCTTATTGCTCTCGAGATTCACTCCACAATCGAAGGTTTAAATTGTTTGTCTCGCAAGGCTGTCCGGACAAGAGCCAAACGTGAAGAATTAGACGTTCCAGGCAGGGGTGGAACACCTGTGACCGTGGTTGCTTGAGAAGATTTGGGCTGGTTGGATCTTCCTGGGTAGATCGCTAGATCGAGTAGATCGTTGACCCAGGATTTGTTCCATCTGAGATGGGCAGTCATAATCCTCTGACAGTTCTGACCCCTTAACCTGTGGATTATTTTAGACTGGGGGAGGGTAGGTGAATGCCCACAACCCCTCCCAGCTGATTGACAGTGTCCACAGCCCAAGCCTCTGGGTCTGGAATCAGAGAGACGAAGGTGGGCAACTTGCGATTCCACCATGTCGCAAAAAGATCTATCATCGGACGCCCCCAAATTGTGCAGATCCAAAGAAAGACAGATTAATAGAGTGATCATTCCATGTGAATGACTTAACCTTTCCTGGATAGAGTGTCAGCCAAGACACTGAGTCTGCTGGAATGTGTCTGATTTGTACGTTGATGTGGAGGTTGTCACATCAACATAGAAACTGCCAGATCACAATGCACAGGTCTGGTGATTTGGTGCCACCTTGTTTGAGGAGCCAAGTCACCACCACAGAGTTGTCTGACATAATGAGGACAGTTTTGCCTGAGAGTTGATCCTTCCAGAAATGAAAAGCATTGATGACAGCCTTCATTTCTAAAAGGCTGATGTGGAGAGGCCTCTCCACTGGCTCCCACATACCTCTGACTGTTGCGAAGTCCAGCAACAGGTGGGCACCCCAACCATAGGTACTGGCGTTGGTACAGACAGTTATATCTGCTTGGGGCATCTCCAGAGGAATCCCCGACGACAGCCAATAGGGATTGCGCCACTGACTCAAGAATGATCGTATCTTGGGCATTATCATTATTGTTTGATTGACGGGACTTAGAAAGGGCGCCACTGTGCTAGTAACGTCATTTATAACGGACGCATAAAAAGACAGCCAAGCGGGATCAAGTCCGCTGCCGCATTGAATAATCTGAAGAGTTGCAAGCACTCTCTCTCTGAAATCCACGTTCTCTTGGAAATGGACTCGACGAGTTCGACGAACCTGATTATGCGAACGCGAGGAATTCAGATTGGTGAGAAACACCATACCCAGATGGACGGAGATCGGACTTTTTCCAGTTCACGAGAATGCCTAGATGATCTAAAAGTGATAGAAGATTGTTTCTGCCTTTGAGCAGAATAGAACTTACCAGATGTTTCTGGAGTATGTCATCCAAGTACACTGCCATCCCTGTAGATGAAGTCGAGCGGAACAGGGTGATGATGCACTCCATAACCTTGGTAAAAGCCCAAGGGCTTATGTTGAGGCCAAAGGGTAGGACCTGGAACTGATAAACCGCGTCACAGTCAGCAAATTGGAGAAATTTCCGTGGCGTGGAGTGGATAGGGACGTGAAAATATGAATCTGACATATCTTATCTGATGGCATTCTCGTCCCATCTGATGGAAAGACGGATTGTTCTCACCATTTCCATCTTGAATTTTGGTGATAAAATGTATTGGTTGAGGTGACTCAGGTCGATGATCGGCCTCAACTTGCCGTTCGCCGTCTGGATAACAAACAGCCTGGAATAAAGCCCCGGCGATTTATTTATTTTTGTTTTTTTAAATACAATCTCCACCGCCCATTTCTTTTATGAGTGACTGTTATCTCCTGTTGTAGAAAGGCATCCTTCTCCTGATCGGACGGTACGTCCGTGAAGATGGGAGAGGAGGACAGGGGAGAGGGTCGGATAAATGAAATCCGAAGCATCTCTGAAATGACCTGGATCACCCAATTGTTCTGAGGAAATAAAGTGGTCCAGTGGTTCTGAAATTGCAGAAGGCGGCCGCCCACAGGTAGACTGTCCGAGGGCTGTGGGGTGGGTAGGTCAACGTTTACAGTTAGGAGGCTTGAAGGCGGAGAAACTTGGTTTCTTGCCACCTCTGTATGGTTGCCTCCGAGCTTGATTAGACTTGTCTCCTGGCATTGGGTTGGGATCTATACTACACATTTGATTGTAAGGATCCCTTGTCCCGGGACCGCCTATCATCCCTTCACTCTAGATGGAACTGTTTTGAAACGCCTGCGAGGGTTGGGCGGCGAGTTGGAGGGGTAGTTCCTGAGCTGCTTGCCTCCGAACTTCCTCAAGTTTTCCTCAAAATAACAAAGGTGACCCAAACGGAGTCATCTGTAAAGCCAGAGTATGATGGGGTTTAAATGACGTGGACCTCAGACATGTGTCACGTCGTATCAGGTCTAAGTTGGCAGAAGCAGTCAATGCATTAACCATGGACTAGTGAGCTGCCCTATTAATAACTCTAGCAATCCAGGCTGTCGCTTACCAAGCGTGGTCATTGTCGGATTTTTCTGCGAGGCGGAAAATGGCTAAGGAAGCCAAATCTAACATAGAAGATGTAGCGACTATGTCCCAGACTAACTTTAACATGGCATGGAACACATTTTTGTCCACTGTATAAAACAGTCGAGCAAACATGTAAACTGCTGCCTTATTTTTGTCCAGGGCTAGGAAATCAGTACTGAAGGCATCTGAGTGAGTTTTGTACCAGCGACATGAGAACGTCGCTGGTAATTGGCTTTCTGAAAAGAACGCCTTAGCACTCCCCGGAACACCTATTCGTCCTGACAGGCGATCATTTTTTTTCTGACTGGGGAAGGAGCTGGAAGGACAGCATCTCTTCCTCCTCGTCATGATCTACAGCTGCCTCAACTTTGTAGTGTTGAATGGCGGTAGGAGGTGCAGGACATGCTGAAGTTGCCAACATCCTATAAATTTCTTCCACTGCAGCCTTGAAGCTAAACTCAGTCCGTTCCATGGTTGGATCTGTGTACGCTGATTTGCAGGAGTTTCGTCACACTCACTGTGTGCCGAGTCGTGTTCTGGTACAGCTTGCATCTCTGGATAGAGCATACCAGGTTGCATAGATAATGCAATTCTGTCATTCTTGACAATTTCACTAACTCTCCCTTGTGGACAAGCCATGAAAATATGGACGGCCGACACTGCAGGCTAGTTTGTCTGGCATGTGGTCGGCCAGAATATTGGCAACGGTCTGGCTATCACCAGTAATGGCTGCTACAATGGCCTGGCTGGAGAGACAGATTTGTCACTAAAATCCCTGTAAATCATAGTTGGTCGGACTGTTTTAGCAATAAGGTCCCCATGCTGGGATGGCTGGTTACGTCGAGGTTGTATAATGAAATATATCCGATGGATCAGGTTAAAACCCCATGCGTCCTGACTTACAGGCCTGAAGGCCATGCTCTGACATGCGGGGGGACTTACGCCCACTGGGCAGCATAAAATTGGGGGAACACTCCCCCAAAGAGGTAATATCTGGCCTGATGTCAAGAGCTGCGTCATTTCCTGGACCAAAACGACGCAAAGGGAGACTGTTGTACCATGTCAACATTATTTTCTTCCATTGCCGCTGATGTTACTGTGGCTGACCTTTGCAGACAACGAACTTTGGGTGGGGGTGGTGGGACCCCAAAATTCCCCACAAGACTCGCAATGGAGGCTGACTTCGGATGTATACTGAGGACAGCAATGCTATCTGTCTTTGACTTATTCCATCTATCTCTCCCTTTTGCTGTCTTCTGGACTACATCAGCCCACATTGTTGTATCGTGGTCATCAATAGACGAAGTACGTAAAAGGTGACAAATTCACTCAAATGTTGATTTTTTTAAAAAAATAATGGATACAACATGTAGAAGAATGATTGTCTAACACAATAATTCCAAATTTAACTTCGGATGGTCTGATTTAACACTAAGATGGCTTGGGTTGTTTGGAGGTGTAATGTAGGTTGTTAACAGTACAAGCAAAGCTTAAAAACTAGCAGCACCTGGCGGTGGCAAGGGAGTTAAGAGGCAAGAGTTATTGCCCTTTGTCTATATGAGATACACAGAAAAGACGATTTTCGCCTTTTAGTAGGGCTGGATTCGAGAGGTAGCGGGCTTATATCCTAACGTTAATGTGATCGGGGAACGTATTTGAAGGAGAAATGGGAATTAGAAAAACATCTTATACAACTTGAATAATCTCAGTAACATGAAAGAAAATAAAAAAGCCCATGAAAATAATACAAAACAATTAGAAATCTTTAGCAATCCTGAATCAGTGGTTAAAACCAATGTGATCTAAATAACTGTCACAATGAGAAAATTCACTCACCTGCAGGTATTTTTTTATATGTAGGTGATACAATGAGAAAATTCACTCACCTGCAGGTAATTTTTCTAGGTAAGTGATAAACGGATTCTATGATCTTCAATCTTTAAACATCTGACAAATCTGACACAGTACTTAATCCCCCCACTCCTTTCTATAACTGGGCATACTTAGAAATGGATATTTAACATCATCATTCAGGCAGTGGACACCGAGCTGACAAGACCGGGACAGCGGCTATCCAGAGTGAGCATGGCAACAGTGAGATAAATTCTACCCATTAGGAGTGCTAAAAGAAAACGCACCCATAGGAGTAGAAAGAAGCAGTAGCGTATGAGTTAATCTCCGCTACTTAAAACAAGACTTCACCACTGGATAAATAGGACCAGCCACCAGAAGTTAGACTGCTGCAAAATCCCTACATGCTGACCAAGAAATGGCGCCACGTAGAAGAACCAAGATGGCCGCCCAAGCATGAGGCACAACGAGGCGTCACTATTGCTTGGGTGAAAATGGAGGGACATCTCGTGGAAGCAGAAAACATTTCCACAAATCACTTCTCAGCATAGTAGACGATATAATTTAACCAGCCAGAAGGGAAACAGGAGGATACAGATGTACGTGCTGTGACTTCCACCTTCTGCACCCCGAGTCGACGACAGCGGAGCAAGAAGTCAGAGATACATTGCCATTTCACTGTACTGAATAATAGGGGACTCATTTGGTTTAGAGTACCCCTCTTTGAATAACTACTTGGCCCTGAAAAGACAAATTTGACCTTTTTGGCATTGCCTTCAACAAATTTATAACCGAATTCCCCTACCATTGACTACACTTTTATGTGTCGCTTAGGCACTTTAATTTAAATACAATAGGGACTTACACATGTACACTTAGTACTAGTCCCTATTTATTATAGGATGATAATTAATATTTTGTAACTCAGATATTTGGTTAATTGCACAGGTGGCTTACACATTATTGGTTGTTAGGTTGTCCATTAGTATAACTGGACTGAATTTGACTAATAATAGCGTGCTTGGCTCTTCGCACCACTGCTTCCTGCTGCAGTAATATATCGTGCATTCACGACCTTACTATGCAGACAAAAGCGATATGAGTAAACTATTTTACTCTCGCTTCACTGCTATTGCAGAATGGTTAGGCACTCATAATACATGATGGATTGGGTGGGTGTGTGTAGGTTCCATTCCTACCCACCCTACGGCCTTACATTCACCCAGAGGCAGTTCAAATAACTGTCCCGTGGTGACGGCCAAACTAAATAAGTGCTTCTATTATAAGCACATAAACGCCTGCAGGGTGCGCGGCACCATTCCCACCCTCAGGATTAATTAAATAACTCCCCATTGGGAGATAAAACAGTGACAAGAGCCTTCGGGACGAATCACTATAAACCCATCATACTAACTAACATGGATATTTAACAAGAAATAGCACAACAAAATGCAACCGATACATTTTTAAGTGACTTTAGATTGCCTGTACCCTTAATGATTTTGGATTGCTTGTACCTTTAGCAATTTTGGATTGCCTGTACCCTTAGCTCAGACATACCAACCCTAACAAGACATCAGGAAAGAAGTCAATATTTTTTTTGTAAGTCAGACTAATTTTCAGTAATGTGTAAAAGAAGATTGGTACTGGCAAGTTGGAAAACATGCATTCAAAATTTCAGAAGAGTATTCAGAGACTAATCCAGTGATGGTATGCATCATATTGTACTCTGAGACCTTAGTCAACTAAAGAACAATGCAGCAACTGAAGTTTGGCGCTCAATTACTTCTCGCTATTGCTCAGTTTAACATAATCCTTGAACGTTTTTCCAATTTTGCTGAGTACTGAAAATCATGTCTCCTATGAAACATACTTAAATCAACATGTGATATCCAGTAAATGTATGTCGTACTTTTTCCTCTTAAATTTCGGAATATTTCTTTTAATTCATATGTGCTATTTAAACATTGTAAGAAGCTTACTGTCCCTTACAAATTAAGCATGTATAGTTTGTTGGATGCCTTTTTCAAAGAGTCTGTTAATAAAAACGATTATCTGTATGAAAAAAATAGGAAGTTTAAAATGCCTGCGGTCCACCTATAAAGTTAGTACGGTCACCTGAGCAACTCTACTAAATAAATTTTAAGATGAAACCTGTGTTCAAATCAAACATGGACAAGCTAGTATACAATTTAAACAACAATCATATTTCTATAATTGATATTATTCCATAAGTAGTTACTTTAAGGCTAATTTCAGTAAGGCTGTTGATAGACAGATGAATGCATGACAGATGCTGGACCATGTCAAAATTTACCGGACATTTGGCAACATATACTAGACATACACTGGATACCAAATGTTTATTATAGTGGGCTGGGGTCTTTTCTGACACAAACTTACCACTGTAGGCATGAGAAACTGTTGCTGGTGGTACTTCGGTTGTAAATTTCATTGAAGAACATGTTGTGGGAGGTACTCTAGTGGTTGTGTTGGTATAAGATGTGCTATTACATGGAGGTACAGGTATTGCTATTGGTGGGAATAAGACCCTTTGCAGGCTACTTGGCCAATCAAGTATAAAACCAAGTTTCACAAGTACCTTTGCTGTAATCTGTGAACAATGAAAAGATAAGACTGTTAATACATCTACAAACGTAGAACTATTTTATCATCTATTTGACTATATTAATTTTAGTTCCTATTCACTAAAGTTTAAACAGATACATTCTGACTTCTCTTGGCTAGAGAGCTGACAGGAAGTGGTTAAGAGTAAACAGACTTATGAAATGAAAGGCATGGTAAAGAAAGGTTACACATATAAAGAAAAAATGAAAAGATGAATAAGGCAGAAGTAGAAGTTTGTAGGGTTTAATGCCATTTTTCTGCACAAGATAGACTTATACATGGCGGCCAGTATTGATGGTAGAGGAAGAACCTGGGAAAAAAACACAAAGAACCACTGACCTTTAAGAAGCTACTGGCAAGCTTTCTCACATACCCACATTGGCCAAATCTGAGACTCGAACCCACACAGACGGAGGTGAGATGGCAGTGATCCGTAACGGAGAGCATATTAGACCACTCGGCCTTTCAGGGCCCCATTGAATAAGGCAGAAAATGGTTGCATACAACAAATTGTTTTATAGAGTTAATGATAGTTGTGAGAGGTAGTGCCACTGCATTTCACACAATGATTTTGTCAAAATGGTGTGTAGCATCTGAAAACAGTATCCTGATCTGTCAGTGGATTCTGTAGAGTCTCTGCTGTACAGAAATTATGGAGAAAAAAACAAAGATCTTAATAATTATGTTCATGTGCTGTACAAATAATGAAATCAGTATCTCATGTATGATCATTGCCTATGTGAAATCACAGTAAGATCATAGTCTTAGTGAAATCACAGTAAGATAACCTATGTGAAATCACAGTAAGGTCAAAGCCTAAGTGAAATCACAGTAAGATCATAGCCTATGTGAAATCACAGAAAGATCATAGCCTATGTGAAATCACAGTAAGGTCATAGCTTATGTGAAATCACAGAAAGATTTTAGCCTATGTGAAATCACAATAAGATAGCCAATGCAAATTCACAGCAAGATAGCCTTAGTGAAATCCCAGTAAGATCATAGCCTATGTGAAATCCCAGTAAGATCAAAGCCTATGTGAAATCCCAGTAAGATCAAAGCCTATGTGAAATCACAGTAAGATCACAGCCTATGTGAAATCACAGCAATATCATAGCCTATGTGAAATCACAGTAAGATCATAGCCTATGTGAAATCACATAAAGATCAAAGTCTATGTGAAATCACAGAAAGATCAAAGTCTATGTGAAATCACAGAAAGATCAAAGCCTATGTGAAATTCAAGTAAGATCATAGCCTATGTGAAATCACAGTAAGATCATAGCCTATGTGAAATCACAGAAAGATCATAGGCTATGTGAAATCACAGTAAGATCATAGCCTATGTGAAATCACAGAAAGATCAAAGTCTATGTGAACTCACAGAAAGATCACAGCCTATGTGAAATCACAGTAAGATCATAGCTTATGTGAAATCACAGTAAGATAGCCTATGTGAAATCACAGAAAGATCAAAGTCTATGTAAAATCACAGAAAGATCATAGCCTATGTGAAATCACAGTAAGATAGTCTATGTGAAATCACTGAAAGATCATAGCCTATGTGAAATCACAGAAACATCAAAGCCTATGTGAAATCACAGAAAGATTTTAGCCTATGTGAAATCACAGAAAAATCAAAGCCTATGTGAAATCACAGAAAGATCATAGCCTATTAGAAATCACAGAAAGATCAAAGCCTATGTGACATCACAGAAAGATCATAGCCTATGTGAAATCACAGAAAGATCATAGCTGATGTGAAATCACAAAAAGATCAAAGCCTATGTGAAATCACAGTAAGATCATAGCTTATGTGAAATCACAGTAAGATAGTCTATGTGAAATCACTGAAAGATCATAGCCTATGTGAAATCACAGAAACATCAAAGCCTATGTGAAATCACAGAAAGATTTTAGCCTATGTGAAATCACAGAAAAATCAAAGCCTATGTGAAATCACAGAAAGATCATAGCCTATGTGAAATCACAGAAAGATCAAAGCCTATTAGAAATCACAGAAAGATCAAAGCCTATGTAAATCACAGAAAGATCAAAGGCTATGTGAAATCACAGAAAGATCAAAGCCTATGTGAAATCACAGAAACATCAAAGCCTATGTGAAATCACAGAAAGATCAAAGCCTATGTGAAATCACAGAAAGATCAAAGCCTATGTAAAATCACAGAAAGATCATAGCCTATGTGAAATCACAGAAAGATCATAGCCTATGTAAAATCACAGAAAGATCAAAGCCTATGTGAAATCACAGAAAGATCAAAGCCTATGTGAACTCACAGAAAGATCAAAGCCTATGTGAAATCACAGAAAGATGAAAGTCTATGTGAATCACAGAAAGATCATAGCCTATGTGAAATCACAGTAAGATAGCCTATGTGAAATCACAGAAAGATCAAAACCTATGTGAAATCACAGAAACATCATAGCCTATGTGAAATCACAGAAAGATCAAAGCCTATGTGAAATCACAGAAAGATCAAAGCCTATGTGAAATCACAAACATCAAAGCCTATGTAAAATCACAGAAACATCAAAGCTTATGTGAAATCACAGAAAGATCAAAGCCTATGTAAAATCACAGAAAGATCAAAGCCTATGTGAAATCACAGAAAGATCAAAGCCTATGTGAAATCACAGAAAGAATTTAGCCTATGTGAAATCACAGAAAGATCAAAGTCTATGTGAATCACAGAAAGATCATAGTCTATGTGAAATCACAGAAAGATCAAAGCCTATGTGAAATCACAAATGATCATAGCCTATGTGAAATCACAGAAAGATCATAGTCTATGTAAAATCACAGAAAGATCATAGCCTATGTGAAATCACAGAAAGATTTTAGCCTATAAGAAATCACAGAAAGATCAAAGCCTATATGAAATCACAGAAAGATCAAAGCCTATGTGAAATCACAGTAAGATCAAAGCCTATGTGAAATTACAGTAAGATCATAGCCTATGTGAAATCACAGTAAGATAGCCTATGTGAAATCACAGAAAGATCAAAGCCTATGTGAAATCACAGAAAGATTTTATCCTATGTGAAATCACAGAAAGATCATAGTCTATGTGAAATCACAGAAAGATCAAAGCCAATGAGAAATCACAAATGATCATAGCCTATGTGAAATCACAGAAAGATCAAAGTCTATGTAAAATCACTGAAAGATCATAGCCTATGTGAAATCACAGAAAGATCAAAGCCTATGTGAAATCACAGAAAGATTTTAGCCTATGTGAAATCACAGAAAGATCAAAGCCTATGTGAAATCACAGAAAGATCAAATTCTATGTGAAATCACAGAAAGATCAAAGCCTATGTGAAATCACAGAAAGATTTTAGCCTATGTGAAATCACAGAAAGATCAAAGTCTATGTGAATCACAGAAAGATCAAAGCCTATGTGAAATCCTAGTAAGATCAAAGCCTATGTGAAATCACAGAAAGAGCAAAACCTATGAGAAATCACAAATGATCATAACCTATGTGAAATCACAGAAAGATCAAAGCCTGTGTGAAATCACAGAAAGATCAAAGCCTATGAGAAATCACAAATGATCATAACCTATGTGAAATCACAGAAAGATCAAGGCCTGTGTAAAATTACAGAAAGATCAAAGCCTGTGTGAAATCACAGAAAGATTTTAGCCTATTAGAAATCACAGAATGATCATAACCTATATGAAATCACAGATAGATCAAAAGCTGTAGATCCATTCAATGTTGGTTCATTATTTCATTTTGTTGATATTCCACACTGATCTCCAAATATTTACCAGTAAGTAAATGGCTGAACATTAGGCTTTCAAGAAGTTAACCATGTGCATGTAGTGATTTACTTTCTTCATCAAAACCATCTTTCATGTTTAAATCAGAAGTGTCTTATAATATTTATTTATTCAATATGAATGATAAACTCACAAAAAGAAAACAAGCAACATATCAATTCTCAAAGCAGGGTTCGCAATTGATTTTCAAAAACTGACAAATTGAAGTCATTTACCCTTAACACCAAAATCTCAGGAGTCAAAATGATAATCTCAAAGGACAAGACTAAAATCTCGAGAGTCAATTTTTTTGGAACAGTGTCACAAGCTCACGGCTGTAATTCCTTGTTTTCGGTGGAAATAAACGATGTTTAATATTTCTTGCTGTCTTGTGATGAATAATGAGACGCACATGTTCATTATTTTGTAAGAAATATACAATCTCATTTTTTAAAAAGTGTTTCTCTTTCTAACTTGAAGTTACTGCAAGTATATTTTGTACAAGAAACATTCAGAGGATTAATTTATACTTTATTATATTTTCAACTTTTCAACATATTCTGTTATGATCTGATCAAATCATTTTTATGCAAAAATATACCCATACAACTATGAAGGTTTTATATTATTCAAATATTAATGATTTTTCATCACAGAATTGTCTGTTCACTTTTCCACTTGTCTTTACATTTGCTGCCAAATTTTGGAGATATACTCTTCTTCTTCTCCTCAAAGCTAACAAATTTTAAAAAGTTTGTGGTACTAGTAAATTCATCAGTGGATTTAATTATCAGAAAATTATCATTCCTTTCACAAGCTACACTGCTTCTTTGTATATCGGAATAATACAATTCTGGATAGAGAGAGAGAGAGAGAGAGAGAAGAAAATATACTGCTTTGCACCATTGAGATCTTAAAGTTCTTATGCAATGAATGTTATGTCCATTCAATTTTTCTCCAAATGATCCATTCATTAAAATGTTCCAGTTTTTAAATAATTTGCCAATTTAAGCAAAATTAATCGCCAATAAAACACAATCCCACACCAAAAACTGCCTTAGCAAGAAGCCACATATACCTGTTTTGTCTGATTATAATTTAAAATGCAATAAAAAAAAAACTGCAGATATTTTAACAGAAAGAATCCAGTGAAGTTATAGATGATTCTGAACTTTAAAACATCCCACTAAATGAAGCAGCTTGCCAATAAACAATTAAAGTTGGTCCACTTTTGCTGACAACTGGCTTCATGAACCGCCATAATGATACGCTCCAGTTTTGACCAGTTGATTTTAATTTTATGTACAAACAGACCAATGCTGATATTGGATCAAAAGGTAGTCCATTCATGTCATAGTTGTTTCTTCTTCCACCAGCATAAACTTTAAACATAACCTCAATACAATCTAATTTAAGTCATTTTTATTTAAGCCGGACTAAATTGAATTGTTAGTTCTGCCCAGTTCATGTATATCTTCCATTGGTGGTATATTATTGGCTGTCACTGTCTAAATTATTGTTTAGCAGATGTCAATCAGTGTCTATCCTACAGTAAATTTGTTGAGACTAGCATACTCTTGGTAAGAAACTAAGCTGGAAGCAAATCATGGGTAATTAAAATTGATGCCAAAATCTATGCATGTAAAAAAGACACAAGTCTGAGCATCAATTTTTTTCAAAATTCCATGCATCAAAACCTGAGGGTATGCATCAACTGAAGACGCTGCAAAGGAGATTGGGAACAGCCGCAATATGCACAGAACTAGATTTTGTGGCGGACACACTGGATAATGAAGTATTAATTTACTCAATCAATAACAGATGCCTGATAATGCATTACATGATGATATATGAGCACATGTGATTACAAACAGATCAAAAGGCTGTAGATCCTGTTGTGTTGGTGCATTATATAACCAATGCAGATTGGAATTTGTGCTGTAGATATGAAATCCTGTTTGTATTTATGTATGTATATATAGGGTATAACAGCACAATCATACACAGTTATAGCTATTTAATGCCTAACAAAAAATAGATAAATTGGTAACAGCAAAATCTTTTGCCCCCAAAAAACCTCCAAACAAAATTAAACATGAGGCAAAGAAAAAAAGGCAATGATACTGCCATTTTATTCAAAACAAAACAATAATATTGCAAATTAAAATGAAGTTAACTTCCTTAAAATTTCCAGTATAAACCACACTTATTTAAAATCTCTAACACTAATTTGAACATCATCATGATATCAGCGGATGCATCCCAAGGCAAATAACTTGCCTCCAGTAGCTGGTTCTCACAGTTTAGAAAATCTGGTATATTCTACTCAAGCTCATAACAACTTATAAACCCAAAATTAAATGAAATATCAATCAAGAAACATGTACATTACAATAGGCAGTTTACCTAATAATGGAAGGTCATTTAAAGGTGAGAGTGGTGTCATATTAACTGTAAATGTATGTAGGTTTACAAAACAAAGTTAACTGATTAATTAATCACAGAAGTAATTATTTTCCACTGTTACCTAAGACCATGTGGTATAAAGGCATCATCTAGTTCACAATAACTGTAAAGGTTTCTTTTTTGGTACAGATGGTACACTATATTAACTAGATCTTAAGAAAAAAAAAGGAAAATCATGTATACACAAACACACACACTTGAAACATGTTCTAGTGTGAAATAAGCTCATGGGTGTGGGGGGTGGGTGGCAGTGTTGGTCCTCAGCGATGACAACTTAATAGATATTTTAACTATCACTTAGTTTATCCTCAACTCACTATTACAGTGAGGAGAAAATTAAAAATGGTTTCGACATTAATTTTTTCGTTTCACGGTATATTTTTGAAGGAAAATCTGATATCTGATATAAGTGATTGATTCCTCAGATACTTACACTGAAGTTAATGCTGGATGAGTTGCTGTTCTTTTCTAAGCTGAAAAAGAGGTACACATCTGCACTTCCAAAACTGCGATATGGAAACGATAAGCCTGTAGTATAAAATATAAAGAAATTAGCATGCAAGCCAAAACATTTGGAATGTATGGCAAATATGTTTTTGTTATACAAATGCACTTGCATCGACTAGAAATAAAAAATACAAAAATATACACAAGTATAAAATATAAAGTGTGAAGCTACAAGAAATATTTCATCCACAATAGGGTATGAGTCCTCTTGACAAAAAGCAGGCTTATGTTATATTGTCAGAACACAATATGTATAAACTGTTGCATGCTTAAAGTAGACTTTACCTATTTTTGTATATGCTAATAAAACTTCTTTCTACGAAATGATAAGCAGGCCCGCACCTAGGGTGGGACAACCATGGCACTTGTCAGGGGCCCGAGCTAGATAGGGGCCTGCCATTTTTCGAAATTAAGTGGCATTTTAAAATATATGCACATATGTGAAACACGAAAGGGGCCCGAACTCTGTCAGCTGCCTGGGGCCCAGAATTTCCTAGGTGTGGGACTGGATAATGGCATAATTCCTTTGCGGGCTCTTGCTAATGCTCATATTTGAAATCATCCAAAAGTTTAAACATATATAATCATTTACCATAATCCAAGTCATCCAAGAGTTTGAAGCTATATACCCATTTACCATGATCCAAGTCATGCAAGAGTTTGAAGCTATACACCCATTTACCATGATCCAAGTCATCCAAGAGTTTGATGATACAAAAGGTGGCGCTCTACAGTTTCGTACTTTGCATAGGGTTAGAATTTTAAAGAAAAATAATTTTCTGGGATTTCTTCACCGGTTATACTGGCAATATAATAAAGACTTTGTATATCTTAGGTGTTGGGAGAAGAACTTTCGATTCCCTTTATTTTGATGTATGATTGATGGGTGTACTTTAGGTTCTAGAGTATACAGCTTGGGCTAACATAAGATGTGCTCATGTAAACAAACTGCTAGCTCCGCATGGTCATTTTCACTCCCTGGACTTCAGAGGTAAATTGTAGAAAAATGGTACGATAACTTTTTTTACTTTTCAGATATTTTGTAATTTGTTCATTGCACTTTCAGAAGCTGCTATTGCCTACTTCAGCAAAATTCGTTTTCCCTAGTTTAATAACTGCTAAAGTTAGTGTACTTTTGATTAATTCTGGCTAATTTTTCAAGCACAAGGGAGCATCCATTTTGTTGTACCATGCGCTTAGATCATTTACAATTTCCACAAGTGCAGTATCCAAAGAAATATCAGCCACATTACATCAAAGTAGCATTGAGATATGCCAACTTATTCTCCATTGTGCATGTTACAAATGCAAACAACTTCACCTCACATACGTCACTATCTGAAAAGTACATATTAACTGGTGAGCGCCCCCATAAAGAGCATTCAGGTGTATACCCATGGAGTTATATTTATTGCTGTTTGTATTAATATTGGCTCATTTAGTTTAAATTCACTGCAGTTTAGAACTTAAATATCTTTACATTCCAAATTCTGCTTTAATTAAGCGGCTGCAGGTGGGCTTGAGAAGAGTTATGTCCCTTTCTATTGTACACAATACGACATAGACTAGTGGCAATTAGAAACCTCTGTGTGTCATTGTTTTTAAAAATGTTTCATTAATTTCACATTTCTCAAGGAAGATGCTATCAGTTCTTCTTTGAACTGGTAATAATTTGGATATTTTTCCCTGTTTTTTCATTGTCAAATTAAACTATTAACAAAATTTATTTTTTTGGTATTAAATAATTTTGTATTGACATATTAAAAAAATTCTGTAGTATCATATGGTCATGGTTTATTAAGCTAAGTCAGAAATATTTCAAACTAAATTAACAGTTCAAGATATAATGACATATAAAAGAGCTTTAACTCAACATACACAAGTCTACAGCAAGTGTCACATTTGGACAGGCTCACATGAACAACATGGTTATGGAATAATTTATGTAACCTTTCGTGGGAAAAGAAAGATTGCTTTGGCTCACCGACTAAGGTTCTATGTTGAAACTATGGTAAATTCACTACCATATCAGTGTGACGTATCACATAGATGCCATACAAAAACATGATCATTTATCACTTGAACCAAAAAAGAGAAAATTTGGCTAGAAAATCATGTAAAGCCTATGGTGAATGCCAAGGCAATATGGGCTAGGGGGAGTGGTATATACTGTGATAGTCAGGTACATTTAATAATTGTTACATGCATTCATTTAAAGGATTTAAAGTGTATGGATGTTCATTGGGTATAAAATTATTTATTGAATTAGCAAACATTGAATTTTGTACAAGTTTTCTGTTGCTTTTTTGTTTGCGTTTGATGTAGCATATGTACTTGTACTGAAGACTTGATTTCCTCTCCCTATCTTTTACTGTTCTCTGATCTCATTCTGCTATGAGCTGAAATACTGGATCAGACTGAGTAGAACAATTCCATGAGACTTGGTCAGTGGGAGTGTAAAGTTTCCTGTACCATACTCAGAGCTATGAGGGAATGAATGACATAATGCATCAAAATTTCTGCTCCATACTGATATTTTAGGTGCATTGGTAAAAATGATATTGTGCAAGCTCTCGCACTTATTTGTGTTTAGAAAGTGTGAAATTTTACTTAGCTTGACATCTAAGACAAAATTTCTTAGTAAATATTCAAGCTTTTTAATATAAGAAAGATTTAAATGTTTCCCATATGGCAGAAATTTTGAGTAATAGGATGCTAAATGGGCAAGTCAGTCACTCCAACTTTGGCCTTGTAGCAAGAAAGTGCCAACATCGCATTTAAATTTCCTGTGCCTGGGCCTCACTTTCTATGCCCTTGGCACTTTTCTGGACAGGCAGCCTGTTCTGCTTCCTGCAGATTGCAGTTTGTACATTTAACTGTTAAAAAGGCACACAGTCCTTGAGTTTTGCTTTTTTATACATCGGTGGATTGTATCACTTGCAATTTCCAGCTCAGTCATACATTATGCACAATGTTCCCAATATCCTAGTTAGTTTTGGTATGTTCATAATTACATTTCCATTGATGTTGACAACACGCTGCAACATGTGACCCAACAATTAAGTTTTCTTCATTTCTTTCTTTCTCCAATTCAGGGCAAAGCTTGGGTGCACTTTATTTGGGCCACAGGAAGATAGTGATTCTTCATATACATCAATTCTTGGGCGCTTTATTTGTGGAGATGTAGAACCAGATTGCAACCTGAATAGGTTGGTCACTCTTGGATACTCGTAATCCATAGTCCTATGGTTGACTGTGTTGCATGAACTCTTGTGGACAAATAGCTATTTTCTTAGCTCTTCCTTTAGCCATGTTTTCTTAGATAGTGGCTAACGTGGGTTGATGTAGTATTAGTGACATCATGGTTACCAGTTGTTCCTGGTTGTGATGGATCTTAGACAGTATGTAACATCATAATCAGGCTGGGGCTTGAAATTGTTGGGAAACACACCTACCCCCTTTTTTGGCATACAAGTCTGCATGTTTTGGTTTTATAATTAATTTTACCATATAAAGCAGTCAACATATTTGATTTTCATTGTAATCGATTATGTATGTAATCATCAATCACATTCCTGGTCCATGGAATGGTCTCACCAGGAGTTAATTCCCCTTGACTTTTCATTTCAATTCTTTGACATAGAAGCATTAGTGCAGATTCAAATTAGATTACTAGTGCCGGGGAAAAAAGTAATTATTTACAAACAAAATATATATTTATGTCTACTGTTATGAATTTATAGCATCAAGGACTTTTTTTCTTAATCCAATGCTGGACAATTTTTGCACTATTACCTCAAACTTTATGGAATTTTCCTCACTTTTCTCACTTGATTTACATGTATACATGACCCAAGTATAGTTTGCAACTTTGGAAATGATCTAAATACATTATTTGATGTTTGGATTGAAAAATAAAACAAATACTTCATATGCATTTATTCTTGAATGTCTTTCTTTAATGTCAAAATAATAGCATTTCCCAGTGACGTTAAAATACAGTTTTGACGTCATGAAGCTACATTTAAGTTACTTCAGAGAGGTATAGTAAATAAACTATGTGTTTGTAATTTTGGAAGTAAATACCATGTATGATATATCAATATGTTTGAAATTGACAGCAGAATATGACAAGTTTTTCAATAAGTTGAAAACACATCTTTAGTGGTTCTTTAAGGTGGCGCTCTACAGTTTCGTACTTTGCATAGGGTTAGAATTTTAAAGAAAAATAATTTTCTGGGATTTCTTCACCGGTTATACTGGCAATATAATAAAGACTTTGTATATCTTAGGTGTTGGGAGAAGAACTTTCGATTCCCTTTATTTTGATGTATGATTGATGGGTGTACTTTAGGTTCTAGAGTATACAGCTTGGGCTAACATAAGATGTGCTCAAGTAAACAAACTGCTAGCTCCGCATGGTCATTTTCACTCCCTGGACTTCAGAGGTAAATTGTAGAAAAATGGTACGATAACTTTTTTTACTTTTCAGATATTTTGTAATTTGTTCATTGCACTTTCAGAAGCTGCTATTGCCTACTTCAGCAAAATTCGTTTTCCCTAGTTTAATAACTGCTAAAGTTAGTGTACTTTTGATTAATTCTGGCTAATTTTTCAAGCACAAGGGAGCATCCATTTTGTTGTACCATGCGCTTAGATCATTTACAATTTCCACAAGTGCAGTATCCAAAGAAATATCAGCCACATTACATCAAAGTAGCATTGAGATATGCCAACTTATTCTCCATTGTGCATGTTACAAATGCAAACAACTTCACCTCACATACGTCACTATCTGAAAAGTACATATTAACTGGTGAGCGCCCCCAAAACCAATTTACCATAATCCATGTCATCCAAGAGTTTGAAGCTATATACCAATGTACCATAATCCATGTTATCAAAGCATTTGAAGCTATCCACCAATTTACCATAATCAATGTCATCCAAGAGTTTGAAGCTATATACCCATTTACCATAATCCAAGTCATCCAAGAGTTTGATGTTACAAACCGCCATAATCCATGTCATCCAAGAGTTTGAAGCAATATACCCATTTACCATAATAAAAGTCATCCAAGAGTTTGATGATACAAACCAATTTACTATAATCCTTGTCATCCTAGAGTTTGAAGCAATATAACCATTTACCATAATCCAAGTCATCCAAGAGTTTGATGATACAAATCCTTTTACCATAATCCATGTCATCCAAGAGTTTGAAGCTATATACCCATTTACCATAATCCATGTCATCCAAGAGTTTGAAGCTATATACCCATTTACCATAATCAAAGTCATACAAGAGTTTGAAGCTATATACCCATTTACCATAATCCAAGTCATCCAAGAGTTTGATGATACAAATCCATTTACCATAATCCATGTCATCCAAGAGTTTTGAAGCTATATACCCATTTACCATAATCCAAGTCATCCAAGAGTTTGATGATACAAATCCATTTACCATAACTCATGTCATCCAAGCGTTTGAAGCTATATACCAATTTACCATAATCCATGTCATCCAAGAGTTTGATGCTATATACACATTTGAATGAATGAATGTTAAATTAAAGTGAACCGACCATGAAGGGTCATTATTCACTGTTTTATCGTTCTAAAGAAAGTTATGTAATTTTTCCCGTGGGGTAAGGAATGGTGCCACATCCCCATGGGCGTTTATGCACACATAATGTGGTATTTAATTTGGACGTCATATCGCGCCCTTATTGAGGGATTATCGACATGAATGTAGGACCTGGGTGAGTGGCAATGGATCAAACACACACTCAACCCTATCAACCAATCGGAAGTGGTGTACTAGAGGTGCAATAGCACCAAATAATGACTGGTGAAAAATGGTTTTCACGTCTCGTCATGTTGAGGATTTCTGGTCGCGAGAAAGGAGGAAAAGATCTGATAAGCTAGCCCATGTATGTCGACAGCCTTGAAATGCCCTAGCCATATTTATTTCAAATCAGGTCCAGTTTCACTAATGGACAGAAAATATACCAATAACGTGTAAGCCACCAGAGTAATTAAATCAAGTTTTGTGTAGTTGAAGATTTTTTCTAACTCCTAACATACCAATGTTTCTAGTACCTAGTGTACGTATTGTAAGTCCCTAACAAATTTTAATTCTAGAATGTCTGTGCGACATATGTAGGTTGGTCACTGTTAGGTTATATGGATTGTGAATTTTGACTGGCGGTGTTCGAAATAGATCAAGTTAGGTTTCTCAAAAGTGCTTGTCAAATAGAGCTTTCGTACCAAATGAGAGCTCTGTAATGGCTAAATGGCAGTAGCCCTTAGAAGGGCTTTTTGATGGAGGGTTACGTAATGGTAACCAGTCTGGATTGTTTGCTCCAGTGTCCTCCTGTCGTCTCTTGTTCCTTGTGCCTCCCTTCATCTTGATTGTCAGCACCGGTGTCCTCCTCTCTTCTGGGTATCTTTATCTAAAATTGTCCCTATCAATTTGGAAATACTCTAAGCTGTTGTTATAAAAGTGTAGACAGTCCCATGTAACAGCCTATTAATGCGGATGTACTAGTCCCGCATTCCTGATGGTTCAAGGTTCGATACCACCTTGTATTTCTGATTTAGTTTTTAGGAGAATACTAATTGGTATTTGGATACAGCATTGTGCCGCTGGGTCTGATGGTCTTGGTGTTTTATGTATTTATGTATATGGAAAAAAGTTAGAAATAGATAGAGAAGAGTGTTAATTCCTAGATGATGGTATCCATAGTCCACCCTTTTGTTTTTGTACCTGATGTTATTTTCTTAAATGCTTCTATGTTTATTTCTATATCTTTTGTTATCCCTGATGCTTCATCTAATTCTATCTGATTGTTTTAAGTGTGTAGCCCCTCATGATTGGTCAATGAACCCATGTGACCTCATTGTGGGGCTACATTTTACTTCTTAAGGTTGAATAAATTCAGAATTAGTATGCTATTTAGGTGTTTTAGTAGCCTGTCAAATGATTGGTCAATGAACCAATGTGACCCATTTACCATAATCCAAGTCATCCAAGAGTTTGATGATACAAACCAATTTACTATAATCCATGTCATCCAAATTTTTGAAGCTATATACCCATTTACCATAATCCATGATATCCAAGCGTTTGAAGCTATACACTAATTTACCATAATCAATGTCATCCAAGAGTTTGAAGCTATATACCCATTTACAATGATCCAAGTCTCCCACAAGTTTGAAGATACTGTATGTACACATTTACCAAGTTTTATTGAAACTGGATGAGAAATATAGTATCAAGTTCAGCCAGTAGTCACATGCATACTATGTTATAAACTTTTTCAGACCTATTTGACAATGATAACATAAATTGCAACACAATCCTAGTATCCAAAGTGATACTACAGTGAAATTAAAAGTAGTCAGTCTGATTCAAAATGACCTAAAATGCATGCACAGATCTTGCTCATAATCAAATTCATCAAATATTTTGATAGCATTAGGCTATTCAACAAGTCAGACTAAAAATAAAAAATACAGATGCCAGATTGTTGACAAAATCGCCAATCAAATACAAAGTCTCATTGTCATAATTCCACTCATCATACTCAGACAAGATTAAGATTATTACCCAAGATGCATCAAAATAAGATCAGTGTCTAGAGTAGTATAAAACAACTCAACCAATCAGATACCAGATCAAAAAATACGTATACTCAAATGATGTATAGGTGCTGATATACTTAAACTTAAATGCATTAGAGTTGCTATAAGGTACTTCATTGAAATGGATTAGAGTTGCTATTAGGTACTTCATTGAAATGCTGTTGGGGTGTTCAAAGCTACTTATACTGAAATGCTGTAGGGGTGTTGTAAGATACTTCTATTGAAATACTGTGTTGTAAAATAATTATATTGAAATGTTGTAGGGATGTTGTAAGGTACTTAATATACTGAAATGCTGTATGTGTTATTGTAAGATACTTGTACTGGAATGCTGATGGGTGTTGTAAGATACTTCTATTGAAATACTGTAAGGGTGTGGTAAAACGTATAGTGAAATGATGTAGGGGTGTTGTAATGTATTTATATTGAAGTGCTGTATGAGTGTTGTAAGATACCTGTATTGAAATACTGTTGGATACTTATACTGTAGGGTGCTAAAATGAACTTAATTCTGAAATGCTGTATGGGTGCTGAAAGGTACTTAAAATACTGATATGTTATAAGGGTTGTAAGGTACTTATACTGAAATGTTGTTGGGGTGTTGTAAGGTACTTATACTGAAATGTTGTTGGGGTGTTGTAAGGTACTTATACTTAAATGCTGTGGGGGTGTTGTAAGGTACTTATACTTAAATGCTGTGGGGGTGTTGTAAGGTACTTATACTTAAATGCTGTGGGGGTGTTGTAAGGTACTTATACTGATATGCTGTGGGGGTGTTGTAAGGTACTTATACTTAAATGCTGTGGGGGTGTTGTAAGGTACTTATACTGAAATGATATGAGGGTGTTGTAAGGTACTTATACTTAAATGCTGTGGGGGTGTTGTAAGGTACTTATACTTAAATGCTGTGGGGGTGTTGTAAGGTACTTATACTTAAATGCTGTGGGGGTGTTGTAAGGTACTTATACTGATATGCTGTGGGGGTGTTGTAAGGTACTTATACTTAAATGCTGTGGGGGTGTTGTAAGGTACTTATACTGAAATGATATGAGGGTGTTGTAAGGTACTTATACTGATATGCTGTGGGGGTGTTGTAAGGTACTTATACTTAAATGCTGTGGGGGTGTTGTAAGGTACTTATACTTAAATGCTGTGGGGGTGTTGTAAGGTACTTATACTGAAATGATATGAGGGTGTTGTAAGGTACTTATACTGATATGCTGTGGGGGTGTTGTAAGGTACTTATACTTAAATGCTGTGGGGGTGTTGTAAGGTACTTATACTTAAATGCTGTGGGGGTGTTGTAAGGTACTTATACTGAAATGATATGAGGGTGTTGTAAGGTACTTATACTGATATGCTGTGGGGGTGTTGTAAGGTACTTATACTTAAATGCTGTGGGGGTGTTGTAAGGTACTTATACTTAAATGCTGTGGGGGTGTTGTAAGGTACTTATACTGAAATGATATGAGGGTGTTGTAAGGTACTTATACTGATATGATGTGGGGGCATCAAAATTCAATTGCAGTAGGGGCATTCATATGTGCTTTTCACTCAGATGTGCTTGTGCTATCCAAAACTGGTAGAATATTGGACTCATTTTTGGGAAGCAGTTTCAATACCAGGCTGAATCTGCTACTTCATTATCTCTAAGGGAAAGGCATTTAGCTTCCAGTTCTTCAACATGATACTGTCAATATACAAACCAACCAAGCAGCTTTTGTCTGCAGGGATGATTCAATACTAATTAGGGCTAATTGGAAGTCCTGATTTCCATTGGCGGCCAAATAATTTTTATTTGTATATTCCAACTTAAAGTTATCAATCTTGGTTCCCAAAAATTTCCATTATTCCATTTCTGTCTGTAACATATGTAATTGGATATGAAATGTAATTGGATATGAAATGTAATTGGATATGAAATGTAGTTTTACCTTATTTCCGTAACAGAAGTTAACCTGATCATACAAAATTGCAAACAGGAATTGTAAAATTACCAAACAAAATTTAAAGTATGATGCAAGATTGTTCACAATAAGTAGTTGTTTTGTGATTACAAAATTCACAGTTCTTGTGATGGTGGGTATTTAAAACCTAAAATCATCCCTGGCATGCAAAAAAAACAACAACAATGCTTTGATTTGTTTTTCAGAACCCACAAAGATAGTAGTTAATGGGATGGGGGACTTTAAAACTATTGCTGAAATCATTTATGGCATGCAAAAACACAATTACTGCTGTGATTTGTTTTTCAGAATCCACCCCATACAAGGCATATGTGACTTTGTTAATGTGGCCAGTCTACTATACACTGCACTAATTATACCAAATCTATATCATAAAATATCTTCTATAAAAATTAAGTTAATGTTTTTGCTCCTTTATCTAATAGACATTGTGAATCAGTCAGTTTAGAAATCTGTATAACACTTACCTCTACATATACCAAACATTTGGAATTTGTTAGATTCCATTCAAATTGGTAGAGTTAATATGATATACTTTTTTGTTTAGGTAAAATGTTCAGTTTTATGCACCTGTCACAGAAAGCTGTTTCTTCTTTAATATTCACAGGACAGCACAATAAAGAGCTTCAGACACTGATGCTCAAACATGATTAATGTTCAATACCCATTCATTAACATTCAACAATAATAACTGCACCTCATGTTGACTCTGCACGTCTCTATCCAAAGTCTATTACATTACAGGTGTTGATTGGCTAATTGTTTAGTCTGTATAACCTGGTGGCACACATCGTTACACTACTGGTGTTAATTGGCTAATTGTTTAGTCTGTATAGCCTGGTGGCATAAATTATACAAGGCCATATGAATCAGTCTGAAGTGTCAGAATGCATTTCCCCATTGAAATGTAGTGGAGGCATCCAAATGTGCTTCTATGTGAATCAGACCAAGTCATCAAAAGGTGTTTCCAACAGAACTCAGTACAAGCATCCAATTTATGGCAGTCCTAAACTAAAAATTTAATGACAAAATGATTTTTAAATATGGGTATTTTCTTGTGTAGAAACAACAGCATTTACATAGATGATGTCAAATGCAATGTAGAAATGTGCCAGCAGGCTTATCAATGATTTCCTTTGTCTGAGGTTTTTGGACATCCAAGCTAGGTAATTATTTGCTATCCAAACACAAAGAATAATGACAAAGTATATAAAATCAGTCATACATATAAAAACATAGACACTTGATTGTTAAACATCTAAGCCCCCACCACAGAATAAAAAAAATTAAATTCAAAAAGTTAAAAACTTTAGAAAGATGAAAAATGTGAAAACTGCTATAATGATGTTAAAATGAAACACAGCCATCAACATTTACATATAGACATACAAACCAAATCTCATTTGTCAAATTTCAGGCAGATTTTGCTTAACTGTACTAACAAAAGCTCCCTCCAAAAAAGTCAAAGTGTAAAAAGTCAAACAATAGATATAACTGAAACTTTGTTGCAATAGTGCAATTAGTCACAAACAACTAAATACAATACCACATTATCATAAAAGTTGAAGTCCAATAAGTTTTATTGTTAAAAATTAAAAGTCAATATACTGCTGTAATGGTCTGAGAATCCAACATTCATGTGCATACAATATTAAATGTGCATACAATAAAAAAACCAAATTTGACTATGTTCAGTGATTTGGTGCAGTCTTGCTAACTTATCCAAACAAATGGTTTCATTGATAGGATGGTATCAAAAGGTAACCAAATAAGGGTTCCAACATGCCAACACATTTAAGATAATAATAATATTTTTTTTCTCTATTAGAAAATTGAGAGATACATTCAAATGTAAAATTTTAAAAGGTGAGTTAAGAACTATAATCAAAGTCTTCATTGAGCCTGTATAAAAATTCTTTCATGAAATAAATACCTGGGATTTTTACTGATCCTCCATGTGTGATGCGTTGTGCCATGCTGACATTGTAGTTGGGAATCCGGAGGGTATAGTCCATCGATATTGGATTATCACAGTGATTCATGTACAGACCAAAGCAAAAGGAGACATTTCCGGAAAACCACAACTAAAATAAATAAACAAGAAATTTTTATACATATTTACTTCCACATAAAGTATAAAACTACAACTAAACTGTTCCAACAAATAATATGACATGATAACTGTCAGAACCTGACAGAATGGCAAGTAGAATCAGAATTAGTCTATACACGAGAAGAAAACAAATACCGCAGTCATTAACCACTGAATACCATGGGTATGCACACTTACAAATAAACACGATAAAATGTAGTCTGTTTAAATTTAGAACTAGGTCATAAAATATACAAAATGGTGTGTAATGCTATATTCTAGTATTTACTCATTTATACTGATTTACTAAAGACCTACAACATCATAGCATGACAGTCAACATGGTAACCCTAACAAACAAATGAAAAGTTACAGCTTCTGATTCCTATCCAAAGTATAGACCTTTATTATTATCTAAAATACAGACCTATATTTACACATGTATCTAACCTACAGACCTATATTTACACATGTAACTAAACTACAGACCTATATTTACAAATGTATCTAAACTACAGACCTATATTTACAAATGTATCTAAACTACAGACCTATATTTACACATGTATCTAAACTACAGACCTATATTTACACATGTATGTAAACTACAGACATATATTTACAAATGTATTTACAACTGTATCTAAACTACAGACCTATATTTACAAATGTATCTAAACTAAAGATCTATATTTACACGTTACTAAAATACAGATCTATATTTACAAATGTATCTAAACTAAAGATCTATATTTACAAATGTAACTAAACTACAGACCTATATTTAAAAATCTATCTAAACTAAAGACCAATATTTACAATTATTATTTAAGATACAGACCTATATTTACACATGTATCTAAAATAGACCTATATTTACACATGTATCTAAACTACAGACCTATATTTACAAATGTATCTAAACTACAGACCAATATTTACAAATGTATCTAAACTACAGACCTATATTTACACATGTATCAAAACTACAGACCTATATTTACAAAATTTAATGTATCTAAACTAAAGACCTATATTTACACATGTAACTAAACTACAGACCTATATTTTACACATGTATCTAAACTACAGATGTATATTTACAAATGTATCTAAACTACTGACCTATATTTACAAATGTATCTGAACTAATGACCTATATTTACACATGTAACTAAACTACAGACCTATATTTACAAAATGTATCTAAACTAAAGACCTATATTTACACATGTAACTAAAGTACAGACCCATATTTACAAATGTATCTAAGCTACAGACCAATATTTACAATTATTATCTAAAATACAGACCTATATTTAGACATGTATCTAAAATACAGACCTATATTTACACATGTAACTAAACTACAGACCTATATTTACAAATGTATCTAAACTAAAGACCTATATATACAAATGTATATAAACTAAAGACCTATATTTACACATGTATCTAAAATACAGACCTATATTTACAAATGTATCTAAACTACAGACCTATATTTACACATGTAACTAGACTACAGACCTATATTTACATATGTATCTAAACTACAGACCAATATTTACAATTATTATCTAAACTACAGACCTATTTTTACAACTGTATCTAAAATACAGACCTATATTTACACATGTATCTAAAATACAGACCTATATTTACACATGTAACTAAACTACAGACCTCTATTTACAAATGTATCTAAACTAAAGAGTCCTATATTTACAAATGTATCTAAACAAAAGACCTATATTTACACATGTATCTAAAATACAGATATTTACAAATGTATCTAAACTACAGACATATATTTACAAATCTAAACTAAAGACCTATATTTACAAATGTATCTAAATTATACACCTATATTTACACAAGTAACTAAACTACAGACCTATATTTACACATGTAACTAAACTACAGACCTATATTAACACATGTATCCAAACTACAGACCTATATTTACATATGTATCTAAACTAATGACCTATATTTACAAATCTAAACTAAAGACCTATATTTACACATGTAACTAAACTACTGACCTATATTTACAAATGTATCTAAATTAAACACCTATATTTACACATGTAACTAAACTACAGACCTATATTTTCAAATGTATCTAAACACAGACCTATATTTACACATGTATCTAAAATACAGACCAATTTACAAATGTATCTAAAATACAGACCTATATTTACACATGTATCTAAATTACAGACCAATATTTACAGATGTATCTAAACTACAGACCAATATTTACAAATGTATCTAAACAACAGACCTATATTTACACATGTATCTGAAATATAGATTAATATTTACAAATGTATCTGAAATACAGACCTATATATACACATGTTCATAATAAACCTTAAAAATCAAACCATTGATAACAAACTGTACATTTTATGGGTCTTCTCTATAGTCTAGAATGTGTCATTTCCAAAAAAATCCACTATCATAAAATCATTATATAATTATAGTGCATTATTAACATGTTGAAACAGTCTGAATAAACTACATTAATAATTACGAACAGATAAAGTTGTCCAAGGCTGCAATGAGAGCAATGGAACTAGATAATGCGGGAGCTCAAAAGTTAGCTCCTTATTTTGCAGAAATGGTGGCTCAAATCTCATTCTGACCACTACTGATCATGTGACTTTTACTCATTACACTAGAGAGCATAATGTCAACACCAAATGGCATAATATCAACACCAGATGGCATAAGTTCAACACCAAATGGCATAATGTCAACACCAGATGGCATAAGTTCAACACCAAATGGCATAATGTCAACACCAGATGGGATAATGTCAACACCAGATGACATAATGTCAACACCAAATGGCATAATGTCAACACCAGATGGCATATCAATATTAAAATTAGGACATAACATTGTAAAAGGGAAAACAGATTATGTGTATGAATTCCAGCAATGGGCATAGACATGCACTTGAACATACATACATACATACATGGCTAGGCACAGTACATGCATAGCTCCCCTGTATTAACCAAGTACTAGGGGTCCATCACAGCCAACCATGGTACATACCGAACAGCAGTATAGCAAAACTGATTTTATAAAAGATTAAATGCAATTATGTGTTGGGATGGGTAAACAAAATATTACTCAAATAGATAGTAATTATGTTAGTTTATTAAAAACAATGATATAAACACCTCATTTTAATAAATTCGCTTGCCAGTTATGTTTTCTATCTAAGGCTGCTTCAAGTTATAGGTGATTAAAATGTAATCACTTGCAAAATAAAATATATTCTTACAAAACTTAAATAGTTTTAAATCTCAATAGTAAGGAATGCTGACTGACACCAAGGAAGTAGATACCATCAGTCATACAAACCTGCATCGTGTAGACACCTGAACACCGAAGCTGTGCACAATTGCTATCATCTGGATTATTGTCACAGTGAACATTGTAAAACCTCCTTGGCCTGGATAAATTCTGAGCTATCTTTTGCCATGCTACACATTCGGAAGAAGGCAAAGGTGCAGCTGATAAAGTGGTCTCGAACAATGCAAGGCAAACAGCAACTATAATAGAAGAGGGACATACCAATGATCATTCAAAGGCAAGAGTGAATTTTCCATTTTTAATTTTGTACTTTCCAAGTTGACCAGGCATGTGCAACTTCCTCCACAGTGCATTTCAGATAACCAATCTTAACACCCATACCAAATGATGCGAGTGGATAAAACCTAGTCTCAAACCATAAGCTGCACATGCCTCATGTAGGCATACTTAATACAAAGGATGACAACATAAGGTGATAATAATAGTGTTTTGAAAGAGTTGCTTTCTATTTACAGTCTCTTAGTCTATCTCTTTCAGCACACACACACACACAGAGGGACAGACAAAGCCAATAATTTGGGGGTCTTTCCAGGAGGGCTGACTCGAAAGTTGACAAGAGTTAATTATGCAATCAACTGTGTTACTAACGCTTATCACTGTCACTGGACACAACTACTAAGAATGAAGGATTTGACATGCGCCATTAGCCAACTGTGTTCTAGTGTCATATATCTGAGATTTTACAGGATGATGAGAAGAAGTGTTTTGAAACAAACACGAAAGTTTGTCAACTTCATTATCCATTATGTGCATTAATAATGGCAAATTATATGTAAAAACAAGCCAATGTAATGCTGTACAATAAACTCATCAGCAACAGCCTTATCTACAACATTATTATCCACAAAAATCAAATCCACAACAGCCTTATCCATGACAGTCTTGTCCGCAATAACCTTATCCATTAGGGATTATCCACAAAAACCTTATCTACAATAGTCTTATCCAAGATAGCCTTATCTACAATAGTCTTATCCATGACAGCCTTATCCACAATAGTCTTATCCATGATAGCCTTATCTACAATAGTCTTATCCATGACATCCTTATCTATAATAGTCTTATCTATAATAGTCTTATCTACAATAGTCTTATCCACAACAACCTTATCCACAATAGTCTTATCCATGATAGCCTTATCTACGCTAGTTTTATCCACGACAGCCTTATCTACAATAGTCTTATCCACAAAAACCTTATCTACAATAGTCTTATCCATGATAGCCTTATCTACAATAGTCTTATCCACGATAGTCTTATCTACAATAGTCTTATCCACAACAACCTTATCCACAATAGTCTTATCCATGATAGCCTCATCTACAATAGTCTTATCCACAAAATCCTTATCCACAATAGTCTTATCCACGATAGTCTTATCTACAATAGTCTTATCCACAAAATCCTTATCCCCAATAGCCTTATCTACAATAGTCTTATCCACAAAATCCTTATCCACAACAGTCTTATCTACAATAGTCTTATCCACAAAAGTCTTATCCACGATAGTTTTATCTACAATAGTCTTATCCACAAGAACCTTATCCAAGATAGTCTTATCTACAATAGTCTTATCCACAAAATCCTTATCCACAATAGTCTTATCCATGATAGCCTTATCTACAATAGTCTTATCCACAAAATCCTTATCCACAATAGTCTTATCCACGATAGTCTTATCCACGATAGTCTTATCCACAAAATCCTTATCCACAATAGTCTTATCCACAAAAGTCTTATCCACGATAGTCTTATCTACAAGTCTTATCCACAACAACCTTATCCACAATAGTCTTATCCACGATAGTCTTATTTACAATAGTCTTATCCACAAAATCCTTATCCACAATAGTCTTATCCATGATAGCCTTATCTACAATAGTCTTATCCACAACAACCTTATCCACAAAATTCTTATCCACAATAGTCTTATCCACGATAGTCTTATCTACAATAGTCTTATCCACAATAGCCTTATCTACAATAGTCTTATCCACAAAATCCTTATCCACAATAGTCTTATCCACAAAATCCTTATCCACAAAAGTCTTATCCATGATAGTCTTATCTACAATAGTCTTATCCACAACAACCTTATCCACAACAACCTTATCCACAATAGCCTTATCTACAATAGTCTTATCCACAACAACCTTATCCACAACTCATGGTCATACAGTAATGGCAGCTGTGTGTCTCCTACTAATTCCTGACATATTTAACTGTTAGAAAATGGACATGAAAAAAACATTCTCTTTAAGGTAATATGTAATACTGAAATCATTACGAAATTTTCTTCAACACTAAATTGACTATGTTTGCCAAAAATTGTAAATATGAATGCCATTTAAATGAACAATTACAAAGCTAAACCTCTTTCCGGCCAATCTTCATGTTAGGCATATAGTGGATAGCTATTAATTAATATGAAAGGCATATAGTGTATAGGTATTAATTAATGTGTTAGGCATATAGTGTACAGGTATTAATTAATATGAAAGGCATATAGTGTACAGGTATTAATTAATATGAAAGGCATATAGTGTACAGGTATTAATTAATATGAAAGGCATATACTGTACAGGTATTAATTAATATGAAAGGCATATAGTGTATAGGTATTAATTAATGTGTTAGGCATATAGTGTACAGGTATTAATTAATATGAAAGGCATATAGTGTACAGGTATTAATTAATATGAAAGGCATATACTGTACAGGTATTAATTAATATGAAAGGCATATAGTGTATAGGTATTAATTAATGTGTTAGGCATATAGTGTACAGGTATTAATTAATATGAAAGGCATATAGTGTACAGGTATTAATTAATATAAAAGGCATTTAGTGTATAGCTATTAATTAATATGAAAGGCATATAGTGTATAGCTATTAATTAATATGAAAGGCATATAGTGTACAGGCATTAATTAATATGAAAGGCTATGACAATGAACATGATGTATTTCTATATCTTTTACATCTTCCCGTAACAGGATACACTTTGTTAAGTCATGCCTTTCTGAAAAAAATGTCTGATAAATTTAGATAAAACATATTTATAATTCATTGTCATTTTGTTTGAAACTGCTAAAAGTACTTTATGAAAAAAAAAAAAAATAAAACCAAACTTATAGCTTAAATATAAGCATGACACACTTTGTAGACTAAAAAAAATTTGTAATTGCTTACAAATAGAAACAGTATTTTTTTTCTATTTTTGTAAACACCATGGGTTCTGCTAACATGTAAAGACATGTTTATCAGCATTGTCAGCAATTCAACCTAATGTGTAATGTGTGCAACAACCAATTTGTGTCAACTTTTGAATTAGTTTGCAATAACATATTCACTCTAAAAACATACAGAAAATAATTTTACAAAAATGATCCTAAACAGCCTTATGAGGCAGCAATGTGGAATATATAATTGGAATGGGTAGTTCCTATGTTACAGACAGCAGTGTTGAATATATAATTGGAATGGGTAGTTCCTATGTTACGGACAGCAGTATTGAATATATAATTGGAATTGGTAGTTCCTATGTTACAGACAGCAATTTTGAATATATAATTGGAAAGGGTAGTTCCTATGTTACAGACAGCAATGTTGAATATATAATTGGAATGGGTAGTTCCTATGTTACAGACAGCAGTGTTGAATATATAATTGGAATGAGTAGATGCTATGTTACAGACAGCAGTGTTGAATATATAATTGGAATGGGTAGATGCTATGTTACAGACAGCAGTGTTGAATATATAATTGGAATGGGTAGTTCCTATGTTACAGACAGCAATGTGCATGCTTGTTTACACAGTAACCAATTTGGCAAACTTTGACAGGCAGCAAACTCAACTGTAGCATGACCAACAAAAGTTTCTATTATTTGTGATATGAATTGTACAGTCAATTTTAATAATTTGCAATTTTATCACTGATATAACATACTGAATGCATAATTAGAATAATTTCCTTTTTGAAATGACTGGGGTGCAGTGTTCATTCCTGACATGGAATAGGAAGAGCCCACTGGACAATATCAGGTCTAAAAAGTGCACAATAGCCCATAATTGATGAAGCATGGTGCCAGGTTTGGTAGGTTTTTGCCAAACCAAAAATGTGTGTCACACATCAGTTTGGCCTTGGATGAGCTGTGCAAAGGTTGGGTCAGATGAAATTTAGACAGTTTACTATCAAGAGTATATACCTGTTAGTTAGTGTAACATGACCCCTTCTGGATGCCACCCAAGAAGACACAACATAAAGTTACTCCAATCAATTTATCAGAAGCCAAACATACAACTGATCCATTTTGCCAAGTGTATTTAGATTATATAATATGCTGCATATGTCCTCTGTGCTGAATGACTCCATTTAGGCATTCTTCCAAGGCATTGTCTGCTTTCTCCAATCATCGATATTATGCCAGATTTCAAATCACTTTTAAATTTAACAAACCTCAGCTTTAAATTTAAATGGTCATCTCATGCATTACATATCTGTATTTTTAGCTACAGTTCAATAATATTCATTTATTTGAGAGACACTCAATTAAGATGAGAATGTGCATATATGTGCAATATATATTTTTGTTTATATATTTTTTAAATGCCTTTAGTCATTTTATAAATGCTTATGTGAGTAAATAATGTATTCTCAACTGTTGCTTATGTGTCATGCACTCAAACCCCACTTAGATTAGAAAACACGTCATTTCTAAAACAACTCCAAAAATGCCTGCAAGGTATAACAGCAAGGATTTGATTTCTCAATATATGTGGGTTATTATCACATGGTCTTCTAAAGTAGATTAACATACTCGTTGGTGTAGTGCTAATAAAAAAGTGAAATAAACCAATAAAGAAAAAATGAGATTTATTATTTATTATTTCTTATTTAAATTAGGTACAATCCTCTGGTGTATTTTCATACTGCATACAATTGCATGGGCAAACAAAAACATCGCTTACCAGTGAAAAGAATATATGTACAGTGAAGTTAAAAACATTACTCAAATGATTATCATAGATGGATGGCTGCACATGTGACTTGAAGAGATCCATGGTGGCATAATTATCTGCTGTCTGTGGCAGGCAATTCCACGAGTTGAATATTCTCTGGTAGTGGTAAGAAGGAGTAAATGTTTGTCCTTGCAAATTGGACGAAGTATTTCTGGCTGCGGCTGCACTCAGATTGTGTTGGTATTTCGATCACCAACAATTTCTTGGACAATCTGGAGCTTCAATACCACTTTAACTTTTCTGTCATAGCTATGCTATAACACTGCCAGTTTTGTGTTGATCTCCAGTTACTAGCAACACTGAAATACACTGAAAAACCAAAATACACACTGAAATACAAATGTATTTACATGTTTTCTCTGTATATATCGGTTTCTACACACAATTTATTACCTGTTTTTATTTTAATAATATTATAAAGCAAAATAAAGTATTATTTATGTGATTTTGATACGAATTATTTACATTTTCCTATTTATAGAACAATTCATGTAATGATGTCACTAGGTCATACTTTATTTGACAAACCTAATGCTTGGCGAATCGTAGTAATACATACATACTGAGAAGGGGAAAATTATCGAAGCATCAAAACTATTTGCCGACATTATATTATATATTTACTATAACTTTTAATTATATAGTTTTTGACAAATATTGGTTATGATATGACAGTTGATTGTAGTAAGTCTTCTTCTTAGATATATGTCAATGAGGAATAATCATACATGTTTTAATAAAAACCAGAATAATTAAAATTTATATGAATTATTTACTCTTTACTTGATTTGACATATATATATATATATATATATATATATATATATATATATATATATATATATACAGTGGAGCCTTGTTAATCTTTTTGAGTTTTCTTAGCTTTGGACAGATTATTTCCGGATTATCGAGGAGGCAAGTTTTAATGTAATTTTACACTTTGGTACCTCATTTTGATTTCCGGATCTGGATCACGGATTTCTTGATTAACAGAGCAAATTAATGTTTACGACTCTCGTTCCCGTTGAATCATGTCGGGATAGCGAGGTTTCCGCATAAATGAAGTCCGGATTAACGAGGCTCCACTATATATGTGTGTGTGTGTGTGTGTGTGATTTGGCAAAATGAAGATTGTTTTCTTAACTTGAATAAGAAATGACATCAAAGGAAGAACAATAAATGTATGTGCAGTGCAGTCAATTAGAACATTAATTAAATGACTTGAAACAATATGAATTAAGCAGACTGGAAATTATCTTCATTCCGGAACGATCAGTTATTATCATACTATCTCTGTTCCGGAAAGGTTAACCTGTCCAATAAAGTACGACCAATCAAAGTGTGCTTAAAAAAAATAAGAAAATAATTTGCATAAAAATCACACAAATCATATTTTATTTTGCCTTTTATTATTATTCAAACAAAAACAAATAATAATTTGTGTGTGGAAATCAATATATATATATATATGAGAGAGAGAGAGAGAGAGAGAGAGAGAGAGAGAGAGAGAGAGAGAGAGAGAGAGAGAGAGAGAGAGAGAGAGAGAGAGAGAGAGAGAGAGAATGTATATACAGTGTACATGTGTATTTCAGTTTTTTCCGTGTATTTTGGTATTTCTAGTAACCGGATCACCAATGATAAACCATGGGGGACCATCTTTGGGTTGGTGAAGTATTCCTTGATCCCAGGTTACTCTTTGGTATTCCATGATGGGATGGACATGTGTCTTATAATATAGCTCTTTAGTCTTGCCTGGACATTGGTAGATATTTCTCTGTGTAAAAGCAAGGGTGCAATTGGCTATCTTGTTTGTGGCATTGATATGCGTTTTGCAACTAAGCGATCTATGGATGTTGCTTCTGAAGTAGTTTGTAGTGTCTACAGTATATACTGTCTGGCCATGGATGTTATATGGTTTGTTAATGCTCTCTCTCTCTCTCTCTCTCTGTCTCTCTCTCTCTCTCCTGTGGAATTTTACAATCCAATTCTTTTCCCAGTTCTATAGTTTGTCCAGTCAGCTTGTACGGCTTCACCATCCTCTACTGACTTAATCATTCTGTTCTGATTGTAGTCAGGAATGTGACGTGCAAAGGATTCTTTGGATATAAATTCTGGTAAGTCTTTCATGTACAGCAGGAATAGCAGGGGTCCAATAACACCCCCTGATTAACTCATGTCCCTAGCGTTGCTTCATTAAGAACTGCTACTCAGAAGTGTGTGTGTGTGTGTGTGGGGGGGATAACTAAAGCAAGGGAACGCGCGCGCAAAAAAAGGAAGGAAATAACGCTCCCAGAGCACTACACCCATGGTTGTACTGATAAGAAAACAGTGAGCGCAGTACGCAAGTACGCAATACCGATTTGATTTTACTTCCCGAATGAACCAAGTATACATCAACACCATAATCATTAACTCTTTTTGAGAAGTAAAAATCTAGGGCTGGGTTAGTCATTCGCACCAATTAACTACAACTTGAAATAAATTACCGAATAAAAGAACTGTCTTTGCAGATTTATACATCTGGATTTGTATGCTTTCACTTCTCTGTTCCTTGGTTTTTGTTTATTTCTAGAGAAGTTACTGATGTATTGGCATTTGATTGGCTAGAATTTAAAATCGATTGCTTCATTAAATCATATTTCATCATTACTGATTCATATATAATCGGTAAAAAAAAATGTATTACTTTAAATATTTAGATATATGGTTGAAATTATTTATGAAATTATGAGCTCAGTTTCTGTCAGCAGCAAATGTATCATATAAAATCCCATAAATGCTTTTCTTTTGCCAGAACTGAAAATGCGTAGCTCTGTAAGCATCTGAATGATTAGTGTTACATTGGAGTTCACTGACAGGTAAGTTACTTCCGAACTTCCGATACCAGGATTTTTTTTTTTTTATAGAAAAAGTAAAATTTTAAACTTTAATTTATAAAAATGAATACCAACGAAGTGTAGATTTAGATTCAATAATTGCATGAATAAAATTACTGCCATAAAATTAGATTGACAATGATACTTAAAAATAAATTCTAATGTAAAACTGTCACCAGTGACTGGACTATTAATAATAATAATAATAATGAGGACTTTGTATTGTGTCTAATCTTCAGAAGCTCTAAGCGCTTTACTATATATATATATATATATATATATATATATATATATATATATATATATATATATATATAATGATACGACGACAACAACAACAAAATACACAAAAAACCCACCACGAAATTAGAAAACATAAAAACATGATGAAAATAGTTAAGGTAGGAAACATTAATAGGTCTTTAAGTTTGTTCTTGCAGTCGAAAAAGGTGAGTTTTAAGAGAATTCTTGAAAGGGATCACCGTGTCTTTGTGTTTAATTTCAAATAAAGAACCAAATGATTTTCCATGGTATTGCTGACAAATCCTCAAGCTTTAATTAAACTTACCACGGGATAAGATAAGACAGAATAATAAAATTCATTTACCCACATCTCATTTAAAAACCAGTCACCAGTCAAGTTGGAACTCAGAAAATTTGACACCTGAGGCCATTGTGCTAAGTAGCATGTTGCCTCCCCCCCTTCAATCTTTCAGTATGCTCATATAAAATCAAGTTTGTAATGCCTGACAAAGACACATTGTGGTGAGTTTTTTGTTTTCTTCCTTTAGAATGTGTAGCACTGACGAATCGTTCGAGTTTATTGATGTCATTCCTAGTTCCGTATCAGTGCGATCAATGGAAATGCTGTCCATCAATACAAGTCAACCCATACCTGTCAAGGAGGTGAGATCTACTTAATGGCAAGCCTGCATTAGTAGTTGGTGGGATGTAGTTGCAATTACTTTTTAAGCACTGCTGCTGGCATCAACATTTTGTTAATCTTTTTTGTTGAAATTTTTCATTTGCATGTATTTTCTAAACTCCTTGGTAAATTATCATCATCATATATTTGGCATGAATTATGATGAAGCTAAGAAAATTCATTCGATCTTGATTCTATAAACTACGTCACTAGATAAATTATCTTCATACTTAATTCATTCTATCTTGATTATATACACTAAGTCACTAGATAAATTATCTTCATACTTAATTCATTCTATCTTGATTATATACACTACTGAGGTCTTGGAAACGCTTAATTACGGGTATTAGGACACAAATATTTGGATCTGGAATGCAGTAAATCACCCATGCAGGAGTCCTCCGTATGCAGATTTGCCAGTCCCACTTCAACAACCTATTAATTGAGAATATGTTGATTACTTTATCATTTTAGCTCTGCTGATATTTACAATGACAGAATTCAGTGGTTACAATACATCCAGATGTGCCTGCATTTTTATAAGAGTACATAGAAAATAAGAATATGTTGCAATTGCTGGGCGGCAAGTTCAAAGACTTTGCCTAACAACTTGTGTGGGAAAAAGTGCTGAAAATTACAATGACTGAATTCAGAGACAGAAAGAGCTCGAGTTGTACATGTGGTTATTATAAGAGTACACAAGAACTTTAGCTTCCATACTTGTGTTCATTTCTGATGGTAGCCAAATAAATAGTGCATGTGACATCAAAAACAAGGCACACCAGAACTTGGGCAAAACATTTTTTTTTTGCACATTTGGATATTGGTATATTGGGGTTCAATGGCAAACTGACAAAGGTTTTAATGCGATTCAAAAAGTGCTGAAGTTTTTAGAACTGACATTTTGGATTGAATAGTAGCCAGGTGTCAGAAAGTGTGATGCATGGCTTAGTGTTTAGAATACGATCTTCCTTGGATTCACAAAACTGAGTCTCACCCTGAAGGACTAGCAAGACTTACACCGCTGTCAGGCTATTATTCTGCGCATCTAAGGTCACTGATATTGGCGCAAAACCCATATTGAATTCAATTGACAATAAAATCAGCAATGCTTACCAAATGCAAGGCGACAATTGTTACCAGTATATTATATTCAAAATAATACTAAGTTTGGATAAATGGAATATCACCTCAATGTTTCCACAACTCGGAATATGTCGGCCTATTCTGCCAGTGGCTTTGAAAAGATGTAATGTTTATGTGAATCAGGCTATGGAAATGGAATACATTACTTTGAAGTCTTTCTGGCAGTTGTTCTAGTCTGAAAAGTTCAACATTGTCTGGTATGGGGCTACAACTTTTTCTGGTGGGACTCCTATTTTTACCAAAATGGGAGTACTGGACTCCTAGTATAAAAATCCTAGCAAGACCTCTGCACTAAGTCACTAGATAAATTATCATTATCATATACTTGGCATGAATTATGATGAAGCTAAGACAATTCATTCTATCTTCATTGTAAGTCACTAGATAAATTATCTTCATAATTTATCTAACATTCATTTTATCTTGATTACATACACTGAAACAAATGGAAAATGTTCTTGCACAGGAGAAAGAAACATATATACTTGGTGATATAAATAAGGACCTTCTCAACACTCAAATAAGGGACAACTGGATGGAATTTATTGAATCATTAGGCCTAGTCCAGATGGTAAATGAGCCCACAAGGGTAACTGAAAAATCAAGCACTCTTATTGATCACATTTATACCAACCTACCAGACAATGTGGCTTGTGTTAATGTACCAAATGTTGGTCTTAGTGACCACTATCCTACTTTTTTGACAAGAAAGGTTAAATGCCAGAGAGATAAGAAAAACACACACAAAACGATCACTTACAGATCATTCAAACATTTTAGTGAAGAACAGTTTCTTGATGACCTATATAAAGTTCCATGGAATATGATCCAAAATTTGGATGATATAGATGAAGCTCTGAGAGTGTGGACTGACTTATTTATGGATGTAGTCTCTAAGCATGCACCACTGAAAGTACATCGAGTAAAGAATGAAATCCAACCTAATTGGCTTACTACTGAAATACTAGATGCTATGAAAACACGAGACCAATTCAAGGCTAGGGGAAACCATGCAAAATATAAAGTATGGAGAAATAAAATATCAAGTATGATTAAAATAGCTAAAAAGTTGTATTATCAGTCATTGCTTGAAAACAAAAAGAGCAACACAATCTCCATTTGGAAAGTCTTCAATGAACTCACTGGAAGAACACACAACAATCAGACAAGTAAAATTAACTCGCTTCTGGTAAATGACACCATATTCACTGATGAAACTGACATTGCAAATGTTTTCAATGATTTTTTCACCAGTATCTCCACAAAGTTAAAAGAACCAGTGATAGAAAACAACTTTAGTGAACTGAAAAAATTCTGCAGCAGCAAAATCTCTAAGGAAGTATGTTTCTCTATACCACCAGTATCAAAAAACTTTGTTAAAAAATGTCTCAGTGAACTTGATACCAAGAAAGCTACAGGACTTGATCAGATTGGTCCAAGACTCATTAAATCTTCTGCCTCTGCTATTTTAGATAGCATAACATTCATAATCAATTTAAGTATTGCAACCTCATCTGTCCCCAAAATATGGAAAACTGCAAAAGTAACTCCTATTTACAAATCTGGATCTAAGAATGATGCTGATAACTACCGACCAATCTCAATACTACCAACCTTGTCAAAATTGATTGAAAAACATGTCCATGACTCATTCATGTCATATTTAACCAAGCACTTGCTGTTAGACCCTAATCAATCAGGCTTTAGACAGAAACATTCATGTGAGACTGCCTTGATCTCCCTAACTGATAAATGGCTTCAAGCACTTGACCAAGGTAAAATAATAGGATCTGTATTTGTAGATTTCAGGAAAGCGTTTGACATGGTGGATCATGAAATCCTTTTGAAGAAACTAAAAATCTACCAATGCGATGAAAAAACAGTTAGATGGTTTACTTCATACTTAAGTGAGAGAACACAACATGTTTACATAAATAACGTTCTGTCCGAACCTGAAACAGTTAGATATGGAGTGCCACAAGGCTCAATTCTAGGTCCATTACTATTTATTTTATTTATTAACGACCTACCACTTTTACTAACAGACTCGATATCATCTACAGATCTCTATGCAGATGACACAACATTATCAGACATCCAAAGCACAAAGCATGAACTCGAAATCTCTTTACAGACTGCATTAAACAAGCTGGAAAACTGGTGCACATGAAATGGCATGGTAGTTAATACTGGTAAAACTAAAATATTACTTATCTCAACAAGGAAAAAAAGGAAAAATCTTGATAGCAATGAACTATGTCTAACATGGAAGGATAAACATTTGCAAATGGTATGTCACGACAGACTACTTGGTGTTTTGGTTGATAATAATCTATTATGGACTGATCATATCAAGCATATCAGTAAAAAGGTCAATTCAAGTTTATGGCTTCTCAGAAGGATAAGACATTTTCTCCCTGAAAGGCACAGAAAATTTTTTGTAACAGTTACATACAACCGTATTTTGACTACTGTAATACAGTATGGGGAAATTCAAATGATAAAAACATATCAAAGTTGGAAAAAATTCAGAAAAGAGCATTAAGGCTAATATCAAACCAGAAAGAAAGCAAGGAAAATTTAGCTGGTAAGTTAAAAATATTACCTATTAAAGACCGAATATGTTTAAAAAAAGCCAAATTAATGTACAGGATATCAAATAATAGTGCTCCTGAATATTTACAATCCCTATTCCAGTATAGGCTACCTGGTAATACACCCAACCTGCGATCAATATCTACAAAACAGTATTAAATTCCCAAACCAAATAAGGAATTATTTAAGAAAAGTTTCCAATACTCTGGAACTTTGCTCTAGAATTATAGTATTACAGTTGAGATTAGAAATGCCCACTCTATTTCCATCTTCCAAACCCAATATATCCAGTGGCTTCTGAGATGCTGTGGAATTAAATAAATTCCTTGTATGAGGGCCTCAAGGTAGATTAGTTCTTAGCTAATTGTGTTACCCTCTTTAAATAAAGTCATTATACCTAATTCATTCTAAAGTATGTTGATTCTATACACTAAGTCACTAGATAAATTATCTTCATACTTAATTCATTCTATCTTGATTATATACACAAAGTCACTAGATAAATTATCTTCATACTTAATTCATTTTATCTTGATTACATACACTAAGTCACTAGATAAATTATTTTCATACTTAATTCATTTTATCTTGATTATATACGCAAAGTCACTAGTTCAATTATCTTCATACTTAATTCATTTTATCTTGATTATATACACTAAGTCACTATATAAATTATCTTCATACTTAATTCATTCTTTCTTGATTCTATACACTAAGTCACTAGATAAATTATCTTCATACTTAATTCATTCTATCTTGATTATATACACTAAGTCACTAGATCAATTATCTTCATACTTAATTCATTTTATCTTGATTATATACACAAAGTCACTAGATCAATTATCTTCATACTTAATTCATTCTATCTTGATTCTATACACTAAGTCACTAGATACATTATCTTCATACTTAATTCATTCTTTCTTGATTCTATACACTAAGTCACTAGGTAAATTATCTTCATACTTAATTCATTCTTTCTTGATTATATACACTAAATCACTAGATAAATTATCTTCATACTTAATTCATTCTATCTTGATTATATACACTTAGTCACTAGATCAATTATCTTCATACTTAATTCATTCTTTCTTGATTAAATACACTAAATCACTAGATAAATTATCTTCATACTTAATTCATTCTTTCTTGATTATATACACAAAGTCACTAGATAAATGATCTTCATACTTAATTCATTTTTTCTTTATAATATATACTAAGTCACTAGATACATTATCTTCATACTTAATTCATTCTATCTTGATTATATACACTAAGTCACTAGATAAATTATCTTCATACTTAATTCATTCTTTCTTGATTCTATACACTAAGTCACTAGATAAATTATTTTCATACTTAATTCATTCTAAAGTATGTTGATTCTATACACTAAGTCACTAGATAAATTATCTTCATACTCAATTCATTCTTTCTTGATTATATACACTAAGTCACTAGATAAATTATCTTCATACTTAATTCATTCTTTTCTTGATTCTATACACTAAGTCACTAAATAAATTATTTTCATACTTAATTCATTCTAAAGTATGTTGATTCTATACACTAAGTCACTAGATCAATTATCTTCATACTTAATTCATTCTATCTTGATTATATACACTAAATCACTAGATAAATTATCTTCATACTTAATTAATTCTATCTTGATTATATACATCAAAGTCACTAGATAAATTATCTTCATACTTAATTCATTCTTTCTTGATTCTATACACTAAATCACTAGATAAATTATCTTCATACTTAATTCATTCTATCTTGATTATATACACTAAGCCACTAGATAAATTATTTTCATACTTAATTCATTCTATCTTGATTCTATACACTAAGTCACTAGATAAATTATTTTCATACTTAATTCATTCTATCTTGATTATATACACTAAGTCACTAGATAAATTATCTTCATACTTAATTCATTCTATCTTGATTATATACACTAAGTCACTAGATAAATTATCTTCATACTTAATTCATTCTTTCTTGATTCTATACACTAAGTCACTAGATAAATTATTTTCATACTTAATTCATTCTAAAGTATGTTGATTCTATACACTAAGTCACTAGATAAATTATCTTCATACTTAATTCATTCTATCTTGATTATATACACTAAGTCACTAGATAAATTATCTTCATACTTAATTCATTCTTTTCTTGATTCTATTCACTAAGTCACTAGATAAATTATCTTCATACTTAATTCATTCTTTCTTGATTCTATACACTAAGTCACTAGATAAATTATCTTCATACTTAATTCATTCTTTCTTGATTATATACACTAAATCACTAGATAAATTATCTTCATACTTAATTCATTCTATCTTGATTATATACACTTAGTTACTAGATCAATTATCTTCATACTTAATTCATTCTTTCTTGATTCTATACACAAAGTCACTAGATAAATTATCTTCATACTTAATTCATTTTTTCTTGATTATATACACTAAGTCACTAGATAAATTATCTTCATACTTAATTCATTCTATCTTGATTATATACACTAAGTCACTAGATAAATTATCTTCATACTTAATTCATTCTTTCTTGATTCTATACACTAAGTTACTAGATAAATTATTTTCATACTTAATTCATTCTAAAGTATGTTGATTCTATACACTAAGTCACTAGATAAATTATCTTCATACTTAATTCATTCTATCTTGATTATATACACTAAGTCACTAGATAAATTATCTTCATACTTAATTCATTCTTTTCTTGATTCTATACACTAAGTCACTAGATAAATTATTTTCATACTTAATTCATTCTAAAGTATGTTGATTCTATACACTAAGTCACTAGATCAATTATCTTCATACTTAATTCATTCTATCTTGATTATATACACTAAGTCACTAGATAAATTATCTTCATACTTAATTCATTCTATCTTGATTATATACATCAAAGTCACTAGATAAATTATCTTCATACTTAATTCATTCTTTCTTGATTCTATACACTAAATCACTAGATAAATTACCTTCATACTTAATTCATTCTTTCTTGATTATATACACTTAGTCACTAGATCAATTATCTTCATACTTAATTCATTCTATCTTGATTATATACACTAAGTCACTAGATAAATTATCTTCATACTTAATTCATTCTATCTTGATTATATACATCAAAGTCACTAGATAAATTATCTTCATACTTTATTCATTCTTTCTTGATTCTATACACTAAGTCACTAGATAAATTATCTTCTTACTTAATTCATTCTTTCTTGATTATATACACTAAATCACTAGATAAATTATCTTCATACTTAATTCATTCTATCTTGATTATATACACTTAGTCACTAGATCAATTATCTTCATACTTAATTCATTCTTTCTTGATTCTATACACTAAATCACTAGATAAATTATCTTCATACTTAATTCATTCTTTCTTGATTATATACACAAAGTCACTAGATAAATTATCTTCATACTTAATTCATTTTTTCTTGATTATATACACTAAGTCACTAGATAAATTATCTTCATACTTAATTCATTCTATCTTGATTATATACACTAAGTCACTAGATAAATTATCTTCATACTTAATTCATTCTTTCTTGATTCTATACACTAAGTCACTAGATCAATTATCTTCATACTTAATTCATTCTAAAGTATGTTGATTCTATACACTAAGTCACTAGATAAATTATCTTCATACTTAATTCATTCTTTCTTGATTATATACACTAAGTCACTAGATAAATTATCTTCATACTTAATTCATTCTTTTCTTGATTCTATACACTAAGTCACTAGATAAATTATTTTCATACTTAATTCATTCTAAAGTATGTTGATTCTATACACTAAGTCACTAGATCAATTATCTTCATACTTAATTCATTCTATCTTGATTATATACACTAAGTCACTAGATAAATTATCTTCATACTTAATTCATTCTATCTTGATTATATACATCAAAGTCACTAGATAAATTATCTTCATACTTAATTCATTCTTTCTTGATTCTATACACTAAATCACTAGATAAATTACCTTCATACTTAATTCATTCTTTCTTGATTATATACACTTAGTCACTAGATCAATTATCTTCATACTTAATTCATTCTATCTTGATTATATACACTAAGTCACTAGATAAATTATCTTCATACTTAATTCATTCTATCTTGATTATATACACAAAGTCACTAGATAAATTATCTTCATACTTAATTCATTTTATCTTGATTACATACACTAAGTCACTAGATAAATTATTTTCATACTTAATTCATTTTATCTTGATTATATACGCAAAGTCACTAGTTCAATTATCTTCATACTTAATTCATTTTATCTTGATTATATACACTAAGTCACTAGATAAATTATCTTCATACTTAATTCATTCTTTCTTGATTCTATACACTAAGTCACTAGATAAATTATCTTCATACTTAATTCATTCTATCTTGATTATATACACTAAGTCACTAGATCAATTATCTTCATACTTAATTCATTTTATCTTGATTATATACACAAAGTCACTAGATCAATTATCTTCATACTTAATTCATTCTTTCTTGATTCTATACACTAAGTCACTAGATACATTATCTTCATACTTAATTCATTCTTTCTTAATTCTATACACTAAGTCACTAGGTAAATTATCTTCATACTTAATTCATTCTTTCTTGATTATATACACTAAATCACTAGATAAATTATCTTCATACTTAATTCATTCTATCTTGATTATATACACTTAGTCACTAGATCAATTATCTTCATACTTAATTCATTCTTTCTTGATTATATACACTAAATCACTAGATAAATTATCTTCATACTTAATTCATTCTTTCTTGATTATATACACAAAGTCACTAGATAAATTATCTTCATACTTAATTCATTTTTTCTTTATAATATACACTAAGTCACTAGATAAATTATCTTCATACTCAATTCATTCTTTCTTGATTATATACACTAAGTCACTAGATAAATTATCTTCATACTTAATTCATTCTTTTCTTGATTCTATACACTAAGTCACTAGATAAATTATTTTCATACTTAATTCATTCTAAAGTATGTTGATTCTATACACTAAGTCACTAGATCAATTATCTTCATACTTAATTCATTCTATCTTGATTATATACACTAAATCACTAGATAAATTATCTTCATACTTAATTAATTCTATCTTGATTATATACATCAAAGTCACTAGATAAATTATCTTCATACTTAATTCATTCTTTCTTGATTCTATACACTAAATCACTAGATAAATTATCTTCATACTTAATTCATTCTATCTTGATTATATACACTAAGCCACTAGATAAATTATTTTCATACTTAATTCATTCTATCTTGATTCTATACACTAAGTCACTAGATAAATTATTTTCATACTTAATTCATTCTATCTTGATTATATACACTAAGTCACTAGATAAATTATCTTCATACTTAATTCATTCTATCTTGATTATATACACTAAGTCACTAGATAAATTATCTTCGTACTTAATTCATTCTTTCTTGATTCAATACACTAAGTCACTAGATAAATTATTTTCATACTTAATTCATTCTAAAGTATGTTGATTCTATACACTAAGTCACTAGATAAATTATCTTCATACTTAATTCATTCTATCTTGATTATATACACTAAGTCACTAGATAAATTATCTTCATACTTAATTCATTCTTTTCTTGATTCTATTCACTAAGTCACTAGATAAATTATCTTCATACTTAATTCATTCTTTCTTGATTCTATACACTAAGTCACTAGATAAATTATCTTCATACTTAATTCATTCTTTCTTGATTATATACACTAAATCACTAGATAAATTATCTTCATACTTAATTCATTCTATCTTGATTATATACACTTAGTTACTAGATCAATTATCTTCATACTTAATTCATTCTTTCTTGATTCTATACACAAAGTCACTAGATAAATTATCTTCATACTTAATTCATTCTATCTTGATTATATACACTAAGTCACTAGATAAATTATCTTCATACTTAATTCATTCTTTCTTGATTCTATACACTAAGTCACTAGATAAATTATTTTCATACTTAATTCGTTCTAAAGTATGTTGATTCTATACACTAAGTCACTAGATAAATTATCTTCATACTTAATTCATTCTATCTTGATTATATACACTAAGTCACTAGATAAATTATCTTCATACTTAATTCATTCTTTTCTTGATTCTATACACTAAGTCACTAGATAAATTATTTTCATACTTAATTCATTCTAAAGTATGTTGATTCTATACACTAAGTCACTAGATCAATTATCTTCATACTTAATTCATTCTATCTTGATTATATACACTAAGTCACTAGATAAATTATCTTCATACTTAATTCATTCTATCTTGATTATATACATCAAAGTCACTAGATAAATTATCTTCATACTTAATTCATTCTTTCTTGATTCTATACACTAAATCACTAGATAAATTACCTTCATACTTAATTCATTCTTTCCTGATTATATACACTTAGTCACTAGATCAATTATCTTCATACTTAATTCATTCTATCTTGATTATATACACTAAGTCACTAGATAAATTATCTTCATACTTAATTCATTCTATCTTGATTATATACATCAAAGTCACTAGATAAATTATCTTCATACTTTATTCATTCTTTCTTGATTCTATACACTAAGTCACTAGATAAATTATCTTCATACTTAATTCATTCTTTCTTGATTATATACACTAAATCACTAGATAAATTATCTTCATACTTAATTCATTCTATCTTGATTATATACACTTAGTCACTAGATCAATTATCTTCATACTTAATTCATTCTTTCTTGATTCTATACACTAAATCACTAGATAAATTATCTTCATACTTAATTCATTCTTTCTTGATTATATACACAAAGTCACTAGATAAATTATCTTCATACTTAATTCATTTTTTCTTGATTATATACACTAAGTCACTAGATAAATTATCTTCATACTTAATTCATTCTATCTTGATTATATACACTAAGTCACTAGATAAATTATCTTCATACTTAATTCATTCTTTCTTGATTCTATACACTAAGTCACTAGATCAATTATCTTCATACTTAATTCATTCTAAAGTATGTTGATTCTATACACTAAGTCACTAGATAAATTATCTTCATACTTAATTCATTCTTTCTTGATTATATACACTAAGTCACTAGATAAATTATCTTCATACTTAATTCATTCTTTTCTTGATTCTATACACTAAATCACTAGATAAATTATTTTCATACTTAATTCATTCTAAAGTATGTTGATTCTATACACTAAGTCACTAGATAAATTATCTTCATACTTAATTCATTTTTTCTTGATTCTATACACTAAGTCACTAGATAAATTATCTTCATACTTAATTCATTCTATCTTGATTATATACACTAAGTCACTAGATAAATAATTATCTTCATACTTAATTCATTCTTTCTTGCTTCTATACACTAAGTCAATAGATAAATTATTTTCATACTTAATTCATTCTAAAGTATGTTGATTCTATACACTAAGTCACTAGATAAATTATCTTCATACTTAATTCATTCTTTCTTGATTATATACACTAAGTCACTAGATAAATTATCTTCATACTTAATTCGTTCTTTTCTTGATTCTATACACTAAGTCACTTGATAAATTATTTTCATACTTAATTCATTCTAAAGTATGTTGATTCTATACACTAAGTCACTAGATAAATTATCTTCATACTTAATTCATTCTATCTTGATTATATACACTAAGTCACTAGATAAATTATCTTCATACTTAATTCATTCTATCTTGATTATATACATCAAAGCCACTAGATAAATTATTTTCATACTTAATTCATTCTATCTTGATTCTATACACTAAGTCACTAGATAAATTACGTTCATACGTGGGATGAATAATTAAGAATCTACTTTAGTTAATTCTGTAAGACACATTTCTGGCCCCTTTGACAATGAGGTCAAGATTAGTCATAGAAAATTTGCATATATTTCCTAAATCATTTGATTGATTTCTTATACTGGAGATGTACCATTATAAAGCTAAGATGTTTACCACACGGAATCAGGGTCAAGGGAATAGAGAATGAGCTTTGAATTTCTGTTAATGTTTTGTCATTCACATATATTTCCATACATGGTATTAATCATTATGAAACTAACACGATCAATTTTTTTGCATACCTGTTTGCCCCATTTTAATTTGGCATCTAACTACCTACCTGTCTGTCTTTCCATCTATTGTAGAGTAAATGTGTGTTTATTTGAAAAGGGTTTATATTTATATAAATCATTTAGATGTTTTTGAAATTATACCTTATGGTTTTAGAAATTAATTTTTAATCAGTACTGTTAGCCAGTATTTTCCACACACACACACAATTTTTTTTTAAAAAGCAAGTGATTTGTTCATTTGAACTTAATTTGCTAGTTGATATATGAAAGATAAATAAAGGAATGAGATTCACAGACAGTATTTGCATAATTTCAGAGCCTTTTTTAATATTCTAACTTTCAATCTAAAGTTACAATCATTCAATATTTCATAAAGGGTAATATAACATTTCTGTATCATTGTTTGACTGTATATCCATACACACTTTACTATATCACTGTTAGACTATCCATACTTTACTATGTCAATGTTTGACTGTCTAGCCATATGTGTGCATGTTTACTATATTAATGTTAGACTGAAAATCCATACATGTTTTACTATATCAACATTAGATTGTGTATACAGACCAAATGTCCCAAGCACACTTGTGTAGTGTAGTTATTGGTTTTTCATCATTTAGTTTATAAACTGGGATCATTGTTTTATCATCTTTTGGTTTACGTTTGAGCTATAGTTATTGGTTTATCATCTTTTGGCTTACTTTTGCTGGTTTATCATCTTTTGGCTTACTTTTAAGCTGTAGTTATTGGTTTGTCATCTTTTGGCTTACTTTTAAGCTGTAGTTTTTGGTTTATCATATTTTGGCTTACTTTTAAGCTGTAGTTAATGGTTAATCATTTTTTGATAAATAAAGCTATTTGAACAAAGATACTGATTGAAAAGAATCTATCGTTGTCATAAGAGTGTATTAAAATTTTCAGATGCTTATAATTAATTACTTATAATTGAATTTATTTGAGTCATTAAATTTGATGTTACATGCATGAAAGCAGTACAATTATAAAGATTCCTAATGGTCACTGTATAACTGCTAAATTTGTTTAAGTCTGACAATATTATATCATATATATCACTTGTAGCTTGACACAATCACATTTCTTCTGTGGCCCATTGGACATGGATTGTTGGGGCTCTGAGTGGTCAAATGGTGTAAAGTGCTCTCTGTTATGGATCACTGCCATGTCACCTCTCTGTGGGTTCGAGTCTCCGATTCGGCCAATGTGGGTATGTGAGAAAGCTTGCCAGTAGCTTCTCGTGGGTAAGTGGTTCTTTCCAGGGGTTTTCCCAGGTTCTTCCTCCACCATTAATACTGGTCACCATGAATAGGCTATCATGTGCTGAAAAATGGTGTTAAACCCTACAACAACAACATGGATTATTCTTGGTATGTAACTATTTCTCAGTTATGTTCAATTAGATATAGATGCAGGGAGATATATAAAAATCCATCCATCCTTCTAAATATTGTGAACACAGCTTGTCCCTCAGCTTTTGGTGGATTATCAAGAAACTTGTATAGTCATCACCTAAAATAACATTTCTCAAGCAATTTTTTCTCTCCAGTTATTGCCTTTTTTTGTGCAGCTGGATATAATGTAATGTATATGCTCATTAAATCAACTCAAACCTCAAACAGCATAGATAATATGCCAACAGATAATATGCCAACAGATAATATGCCAATAGATAATATGCCAACAGATAATATGCCAACAGATAATATGCCAACAGATAATATGCCAACAGATAATATGCCAATAGATAATATGCCAACATATAATATGCCAACAGATAATATGCCAACATATAATATGCCAACAGATAATATGCCAACAGATCAGGGTAGTCTATTCCACTAATTATTCCTAACAAACTGCAAAGACTTGATCTGCAAGCACAATCTGGGTCTGTGCAGTTTGCAGTTGGACTGATAAGCAAGTATTTAGTTTTGTAAATATGTACAAATATTTGTGTATTTTTACTTTTTAGAGTCTTTCCTCACCTATAAGTAACAGAACCAAGCCACTCACAGCACAGCAGTTTCAAGAATTTTTGGACAAAGATGGAAGACTTGTAGATGAAAATGCACTGAGAAAAGCTATATTTTTAGGTAGAAGTATTTAATATGTGATTTGCATTACTGTCTTGATTATTGTGATTTTTTTTTTTACAAAGAACAATTATTCAGAACATCATTTTTAAAAACATGGCTTTTAGTTATTTTTATTTATTTTGTTTTTCTTTTCAAGTTTAGGAGTGCAGCTTATGGACAGACCTTTTAGTAACCCATTACGACTTACCATTAGTCAAAGAAATTAAAATCAAGTGATCAGGTATTTTCCAGCATAGTGTGTACATGCAGGCACTGCCAACAGTTGCTACAAGGTTCCTAAAAGAACGGAGATTATGCAAATAAAAAAAATATTATACAAAGATTAAAAGGTTGGCTTAAAACCTTATTGCAGTAAACTACTATTGTATGTAATTTAAAAAAAAAAATTGATAATCAATAGATTACCAGGGATTTACATTTTTCCTACTTTCAAACTTGCTTGTGATATATCTTTTGCATGTTTGAAGGTTTGATCTCCCCTATATTCCACCTGGCTCAGCAAATATATGTTTTAAAATTTAAAACTTCAATATTTTGAACAAGGTAGAAGCCGAGGCAGGGAGAGTTGTTAAATTATTCAGTGGTCAGGCTTGGAATGATATATATTATAAAACACACCATACAGTACAATCTGTATCATGCTAAACCACAGCCTCAATAACATGCACCTTGATAACATGCAATCCTGCTAATAACACAGGGTCAGGTGTGGATCCCATTTTTTTAACTAGAAAATAAATACCCCAAAAATTGATCCCTATTTGTTGAACTTAAAGAAAATTGCAATCAAAATTGGTGACATAAATTTTTTATATATCGCTCGTTTTATCATCCAAAACTATAGATATTTTAATCAACATTATGAAATATCAGATTTGAAAATAGGTCATACAATTTGTTACATTTTCTGTCCAAATGTTATTCCTAGTATACCGCAATTGATGAGCTGTAAGGAAATATTGATCAACAAAAATGTCTCTTACGCCAAGTGGAGGAGGTATTTTAATAAATATATACAAATTAAATAATTTTTTATCAATTGAAAGTTGTGTTGTAGTTCTGTCTTTTAGTTTCCTTCAAGTGCAATTGTCATAAATGCAATATTCTCTTGTAATTAAATGTTTTGATAACTGACTTTTGAAAGTATAGTATTGTTGCACTGAATTAAAAGTATCACATTAATGATATCATAAATGAGGTGGAATGAAAAGAAAATTTAAAAGTCACAAGAATCCTACAAACTTAGAATCTAGCAGCCCCTGTCTTATGTAAACTCACTTCTTTTGATCAGTTATAAATGTTATCATGTATGTAACATAAACTACCTTAAATTAACTGACTCTTTCATAACTGAACAAAGACAGCAAGGCAGCCAAGAGAAATGAACACTTCATAAAATAATGAAATATGGACCATTGTGGGCAAGCGATTTTCAGAAAATTCTTTAACTGGCACTTCGAGATATCCTCAGTGATGATAACATTGATAAGAAGTCTTTTATTACTTCCAATGAAATCATGACATCAATATTGTACTAATTAAACAACACAAAAACTGTTTCGATGTAAAGGATTGTCTCACGAAATAAACATAGCTTGTTTTTTAAAAAAAGTAATTTTGTTTGTTGGTGTATCAACAGTTAGACTAGTTCCAAGCTCTATGGACTCTGATTGGCAGGATATTATGAAACACCACTACAGGAACCAGACTCATCAAGAAAACAAAAGGCAGTGACTTAATACATCTTCTGCATACACATGATGGTTGTTGAAACCAGTAGGACATGCTGGTCATTTTGACATTTATTATTTAAACAGATTAAAAAACAACTTCATTAATATTTTAGAAAAAGTGTATTATTAAAAAATTAATAGTGACGCGACTGTAAAATGAGGAATCAGTCAATCACATCCTAGTTCCCTACTACCACCCCCCTCCACGGTTTTCTTGATGTCAGGGCGATTTTATTTAATTTTGGGATGTCCGTCTGTAACTTGCACCTTTGCATATAGTGTGATTTATGTTTGTGGACCCCATAGTGAGAGAGTTATCAAGGGAGAGATCTTTTAAGTATGCATTTAAATTATGACATGTTTTTCCAGGGTAATGATATAAATATATATTGGTTCTAACTGTTCCCATATGTTTTACTAATAAATTTTCTTTCTTTTCAAATTCCATTAGGAAAATGTTCAACCTACCTATTGTAGGTACCATATATTTCATACACACCAGACAGAACAGAAAGTGCTCTCCCTGGATTCTCTAGGAGAATATTTGATAATAGTAGGCAGAATTATAAATAATACTATCATGCAGGTTAGGGAATTAATTTTTTATTTGTACTCTATGGAGATTCAAACCCTAGTCCGCAGATAAATAGCACGCATTGTCTTCCTTCATACACCAGTCCATGTTCCCTCATGACTAAGCACACACCACCAGAAAAAGATGCAACTGACTTGGTGTTACTGTTATATGCACTTGTTTGTAGCAAACACACATGCATGACAACCTAGTAGTTAATTCTCATCTCATGAAAGAAATCAAGGTATATGGGATTAATTAAAGAGAATTATAAATATACACCAGACAGAACGGAAAGTGCCATCTTTGGATTTTGTATGAGAATGCTTGATAATAGTAGACCGAATTCATATTTAATAGAAATAAAACTATCACACAGGTTAGAGAATTTGTAATTCATACTCTATGGAGATTTGAACCCAGGTTTGGAGGTAAACATCTTGCCAGCACACACCAGTCCATCATGACTAATTAAAAATTCTCTGACCTGTATGATAATAGTACAAGCATGGGCAAAAAGCAGAACGTGAATGTAAAACTTTATAGAAAAATTGAAATATTCAAATTTTAAGCTAAGTAACCAGCTTTCTAATTTTTGAAAAAGTAACTAAATCCATTTGTAGTGGTAGTAGTAGTATTAGTATTAGTAGCAGTGTGCTAAGGCATTGGTATTAGAAGTACAGTGTACTTATTGCAGTGGTGTTTGTAATAGTTGTCATAGTAGTGAAGCAAATATTGATATCTAGACCCATCGGACTAACTAATGCAGTATATGCTGAATCGGTCCTGTACCAAAGAAGCACTTTGTACTTGTATAAGGTCGGAGAGTCTGGAAAAATTATGTTCATAGAAATTCTGCTTTGCAACACTGCACTTAATGTTGTCAATGTATCATTTAAATTTCCAACTGAGATTAGAGTTCATCTATTTGTTCCAATGCCATTTCTTTTCGGTTTGAATATAGGTGGAGTTGAACCTGATGTTAGGAAGGAAGTTTGGAAGTTCCTGTTTGGACTGTATCCCTGCTCCTACACAAAGAGGTAGTATTTTGCTGTATTTTTCTGTAGATAATTTGCACCTGTACCCAGCAGCAAGAAGTGTATGTTACCCAGATGTGTGGATTTTTAATTAAAAAATATTTAGCAATCCCATAATAGGTTGACCACTTGGTCAGGTATCCATCCCAAGATCACCTTACAATCAAACATTTCTGGTTATCAGATCATCGAGAGATAATAAATATAATCTACAGAAAAAGAAAATACATACAAACACACATGCACACATGCTTATGGTACACAATCTAAGTGACATGGACTTTTAAATATGACAGTATTTGGCTCCTATTTACCATCAAATCAGATCAGATATAAGTTACATATTCATTATTGAGGTCCATTTTTGAAGAAATTAATCCTCTTTTATTTTATTTACCATAGCATGTTTTTATGCATTGCAACTTTTTACTTAAGAGCTAAAATGGAAGGATTTTTATATTGAATAATCTGCAAGCATAAATGTGATATTTTGCTAAATTAAGCAAGAAATTACCCAAGCTATCTAGTTGTTCACTTCATAAAATTTTTTCTTTTTTGGAAAAATGTACAATATTGAGGTAAAAATGTGCAAAAGCTTCAATAAAATAAAACTGTGAAGTAATATTACAATCATAGAAGAGATGCTCAATGCTTTCATTTTCACTCTTACAGAAAGTACATTTGTTGTCTTCTAACGTGTTCATTCTTTTCAGAAAATCATTAGTAGCTATTATTCTTTGAATTAATTTTAAGTTAAGAGAGATCAGCTTGGGATCCTATTAACCCTTTGAACCCTAATCTCCCCCATATTTCAGCACATTAACCTTAGCCTCCCCGGCAATTTTTGAAAATTTTTTAAAAAGTAAAATTTTGCAAAATAAAAGTAATATTATGCCTTAGAATGATAATCCACTATGATATAACAGCAAATATCAAATCGTCTCTTTTCAAACATGCTTATAAAATGCTTTTATTACTATGACTATGTAACAAACTGTCTCGAAATTTTGTTCATGTTGTACCATTCATGCAAGATCTATATTTCACTGACCATCTTGCGAATAACATAACACAGGTCGGGATACCGGCATGTCGGGTTATGACGGTAGATAGCTAGGCCAGTATACCGGCCTTTCGGGTATATACACAGTTACAACCGGCTGGTAAACCGGCCTGTCGGGTTCAAAGGGTTAATCTCAGACCACTCCTCACTACTTATATTTTTATTAAATAATTGCATCCAAGTTTCTTCCTTAGCATTGTATTGCCTTTTAGCTTTTTTAAAAGATCTTTATAAATGAACTTAAGTGAATGTTGTTTTTGCAAGTTCATTAGCTTATCCTTCTGCTTATCAAAATTATTATGTACTAAATGGTTTTTATGGCTTCTTTCCATGCTTTTGAAATTTTGGATATTAGTGTGAAGTATTTAAAGAAATCGTAGCTTCTGGTTTATTGTTTCAAAAGGTATTAAATTACCATGATCATCTACTAGATCATTCAGAATTTCAAAACCAGCTTCAGTCTAGAATTTGTATTGATAGAACTTTTAGGGGGAATAAGATTTAAAATACTCATGGATAGATACTTGTTTTGACTTTGCAGTTCCTCTTTCCAGTTAGATACTGCCAAAATTACATCTCTCCAAAAACTGTTTTTAATGAGTTTACTAAATTCTTCCAATTTCTTTCTCCCAAAACTCCAGACATCATTTTTATTTCTGAGTATAGTTTTGTTGTGTTCTGCCATGTTCCATTTTTCATTTCCAGCAATCTTTTTAGCCCATCTTATCTTAATTTGCCTAATAAATGAAGATTTGTGTATCATATTTAGTCATCCCTCGTTCTCTGGAGATACTAGTATATCACATTGTATTCTATCTACTTTCTCACGTCACACAAATTTATATAATGTGGTGCAATTTAGTAACTTTTGCTGATGACTTTCACAAACACACTCAAATAGAATACAATCTTCCATAATAAAATCATCCCTGGTGTTGCAGCACAGCTTTGGCTGCAGTTGACATTGATACAGTGTACGATAGACCACAGGTAAGAAACTCCATCATTTTGCAATAACTCATACTCACTTCTGAAAGACCTTTCTGGAGCTTAGCCAGTTTTGTTAACCAATGGGGACAGATTAATAAGAGTATTAATTGCAAATTAATGAATTAAAGACAAAGGGAAAAAAAGGAAAGTATGAATGAGAGCAAACATAGCAATGGTGGGTGATTGAATGAAAAAGCAAGAATGGGAGACTGAAAAATTTGACATTGATGAGTAGTGTTGAGTAAAAGGACTAAACGCCTGAGTAAATTAGGAGTGAAAGATGATGCATGAGCTAGTGAGTGAATTGAGTTGAGTGAGAGATATGACACAGTCTGTGAGCAAATAAACAAGGTCTATTAATTAATGACAAAAATATTGAGGGAAAGAAGTAACCTATAGAAAAAATATTAAAACAAATTAGAGAAAAGAGGATCAAGATCTGAAGTTCACATATCTATTTGACCAATTTCATGAGTTCAATGAGTTGCATATATCTATTTGGCCATGAGTTCATAGAGTTACATATATCTATTTGGTCATGAGTTCATAGAGTTACATATATCTATTTGGCCATGAGTTCATAGAGTTACATATATCTATTTGGCCATGAGTTCAGAGAGTTTCATATATCTATTTGGCTAATTTCATGAGTTTATAGAGTTGCATATATCTATTTGGTCATGAGTTCATAGAGTTGCATACCAGTATATCTACTTCCTCCACCATTAATACTGGCTGCCATGTATATGGCGTTAAACACTACAACTGTTACAACTATTTGGCCAATTTCATGAGTTCATAGAGTTGCATACCAGTATATCTACTTCCTCCACCATTAATACTGGCTGCCATGTATATGGTGTTAAACACTACAACTGTTACAACTATTTGGCCAATTTCATGAGTTCATAGAGTTGCATATTATATTTATATTCTAATTTTCTCATCAGTTTCATCATAGATGAAAGATTTTATCCTTTTTCCTAATTTGGTTTTACCATACACAGATCCATTAAAGTACCATGCACTGTCAATTTCCTGATGCCTGGATAATTTATCGATAAGTTCAGTATTCATCATGGTCACATCTTCTACGAGTCTAATTCCTTTCTTCTGTTTAAAGTCTGTCCACTTTTTGATAATTGGAAGTTTACAATCCAGACTCCAGAATTTGACAATCACTGGTGTTGGCTGTCCCTGTTGACCTGGGATCCAATGCACAGCTTCTGTGTCTCTGTTATTCAAATTAAACTTCATGACTTCTTCACCAGTTTCATAGATCTCTCAGATTTATTATGTGTTATCATTAACACATATTGTGTGTTATCATTAACACATTATGTGTTATCATTAACACATTGTGTTATTATTAACACATGTGTTATCATTAACACATTGTGTTATCATTAATGCATTATGTGTTATTAACACATATTGTGTGTTATCATTAACACATATTGTGTGTTATCATTAACACATTGTGTTATCATTAATGCATTATGTGTTATTAACACATATTGTGTGTTATCATTAACACATATTGTGTGTTATCATTAACAAATATTGTGTTATTATTAATATATATTATCATTAACACATTGTGTGTTATCATTAATGCATTATGTGTTATCATTAACACATATTGTGTGTTATCATTAATAATTATATCCATAGACATTCTCTGTGTTATCATTTCCACATATTAAGTGTTATTAACACATATTAAGTGTTATCTTTAACACATATTAAAGATGTTGCAGTATTAAAATAAATTTTAATACAACTGTAGTTTACCATTTGATCTCAATATTGATAAAAATGTTAGTCTCAGATGTTGCACAAAGTGTTAAAGTTGCCAACAGTTCATTATAAAACTGTTATAAAGTTTAATGTTTGACCAATTTATACAACTGTTATAAAGTTTAATGTTTGACCAATTTATAAAACTGTTATGAAGTTTAATGTTTGACCGATCAGTGCATTAAGTTTCTTTCTTGACCAATCAGATAGAATACTACTTCCATATATATTAATGTTTGACCACTGAGATAGATCATTACATTCATAGTTTGATGCTTGACCAATCAGATAGCACATTGCATCTAAACTTTTCTGTGACCAGTCAGACATTAAAGGGGGCGCTCACCAGTTAATATGTACTTTTCAGATAGTGACGTATGTGAGGTGAAGTTGTTTACATTTGTAACATGCACAATGGAGATAATGTTGGCATATCTCAATGCTACTTTGATGTAATGTGGCTGATATTTCTTTGGATACTGCACTTGTGGAAATTGTAAATGATCTAAGCGCATGGTATAACAAAATGGATGCTCCCATGTGCTTGAAAAATTAGCCAGAATTAATCAAAAGTACACTAACTTTAGCAGTTATTAAACTAGGGAAAACGAATTTTGCTGAAGTAGGCAATAGCAGCTTCTGAAAGTGCAATGAACAAATTACAAAATATCTGAAAAGTAAAAAAAGTTATCGTACCATTTTTCTACAATTTACCTCTGAAGTCCAGGGAGTGAAAATGACCATGCGGAGCTAGCAGTTTGTTTACATGAGCACATCTTATGTTAGCCCAAGCTGTATACTCTAGAACCTAAGTACACCCATCAATCATACATCAAAATAAAGGGAATTGAAAGTTCTTCTCCCAACACCTAAGATATACAAAGTCTTTATTATATTCCCAGTATAACCAGTGAAGAAATCCCAGAAAATTATTTTTCTTTAAAATTCTAACCCTATGCAAAGTACGAAACTGTAGAGCGCCACCTTAAAGAACCACTGAAGATGTGTTTTCAACTTATTGAAAAACTTGTCATATTCTGCAGTCAATTTCAAACATATTGATATATCATACATGGTATTTACTTCCAAAATTACAAACACATAGTTAATTTACTATACCCCTCTGAAGTAACTTAAATGTAGCTTCATGACGTCAAAACTGCATTTTAACGTCACTGGGAAATGCTATTATTTTGACATTAAAGAAAGACATTCAAGAATAAATGCATATGAAGTATTTGTTTTATTTTTCAATCCAAACATCAAATAATGTATTTAGATCATTTCCAAAGTTGCAAACTATACTTGGGTCATGTATACATGTAAATCAAGTGAGAAAAGTGAGGTAAATTCCATAAAGTTTGAGGTAATAGTGCAAAAATTGTCCAGCATTGGATTAAGAAAAAAAGTCCTTGATGCTATAAATTCATAACAGTAGACATAAAAATATATTTTGTTTGTAAATAATTACTTTTTTCCCTGGCACTAGTAATCTAATTTGAATCTGCACTAATGCTTGTATGTCAAAGAATTGAAATGAAAAGTCAAGGGGAATTAACTCCTGGTGAGACCATTCCATGGACCAGGAATGTAATTGATGATTACATACATAATTGATTACAATGAAAATCAAATATGTTGACTGCTTTATATGGTAAAACTAATTATAAAACCAAAACATGCAGACTTGTATGTCAAAAAAGGGGGTAGGTGTGTTTCCCAACAATTTCAAGCCCCAGCCTGATTATGATGTTACATACTGTCTAAGATCCATCACAACCAGGAACAACTGGTAACCATGATGTCACTAATACTACATCAACCCACATTAGCCACTATCTAAGAAAACATGGCTAAAGGAAGAGCTAAGAAAATAGCTATTTGTCCACAAGAGTTCATACAACACAGTCAACCATAGGACTATGGATTACGAGTATCCAAGAGTGACCAACCTATTCAGGTTGCAATCTGGTTCTACATCTCCACAAATAAAGCGCCCAAGAATTGATGTATATGAAGAATCACTATCTTCCTGTGGCCCAAATAAAGTGCACCCAAGCTTTGTCCTGAATTGGAGAAAGAAAGAAATGAAGAAAACTTAATTGTTGGGTCACATGTTGCAGCGTGTTGTCAACATCAATGGAAATGTAATTATGAACATACCAAAACTAACTAGGATATTGGGAACATTGTGCATAATGTATGACTGAGCTGGAAATTGCAAGCGATATAATCCACCGATGTCTAAAAGCAAAACTCAAGGACTGTGTGCCTTTTTAACAGTTAAATGTACAAACTGCAATCGGCAGGAAGCAGAACAGGCTTCCTGTCCAGAAAAGTGCCAAGGACATAGAAAGTGAGGCCCAGGCACAGGAAATTTAAATGCGATGTTGGCACTTTCTTGCTACAAGGCCAAAGTTGGAGTGACTGACTTGCCCATTTAGCATCCTATTACTCAAAATTTCTGCCATATGGGAAACATTTAAATCTTTCTTATATTAAAAAGCTTGAATATTTACTAAGAAATGTTGTCTTAGATGTCAAGCTAAGTAAAATTTCACACTTTCTAAACACAAATAAGTGCGAGAGCTTGCACAATATCATTTTTACCTATGCACCTAAAATATCAGTATGGAGCAGAAATTTTGATGCATTATGTCATTCATTCCCTCATAGCTCTGAGTATGGTACAGGAAACTTTACACTCCCACTGACCAAGTCTCATGGAATTGTTCTACTCAGTCTGATCCAGTATTTCAGCTCATAGCAGAATGAGATCAGAGAACAGAACAGTAAAAGATAGGAAGAGGAAATCAAGTCTTCAGTACAAGTACATATGCTACATCAAACGCAAACAAAAAAGCAACAGAAAACTTGTACAAAATTCAATGTTTGCTAATTCAATAAATAATTTTGTACCCAATGAACATCCATACACTTTAAATCCTTTAAATGAATGCATGTAACAATTATTAAATGTACCTGACTATCACAGTATACACCACTCCCCCTAGCCCATATTGCCTTGGCATTCACCATAGGCTTTACATGATTTTCTAGCCAAATTTTCTCTTTTTTGGTTCAAGTGATGAATGATCATGTTTTTGTATGGCATCTATGTGATACGTCACACTGATATGGTAGTGAATTTACCATAGTTTCAACATAGAGCCTTAGTCGGTGAGCCAAAGCAATCTTTCTTTTCCCACGAAAGGTTACATAAATTATTCCATAACCATGTTGTTCATGTGAGCCTGTCCAAATGTGACACTTGCTGCAGACTTGTGTATCTTGAGTTGAAGCTCTTTTATATGTCATTATATCTTGAACTGTTAATTTAGTTTGAAATATTTCTGACTTAGCTTAATAAACCATGACCATATGATACTAAAGAATTTTTTTTATATGTCAATACAAAATTATTTAATACCAAGAAAATAAATTTTGTTAATAGTTTAATTTGACAATGAAAAAACAGGGAAAAATATCCAAATTATTACCAGTTCAAAGAAGAACTGATAGCATCTTCCTTGAGAAATGTGAAAATTAATGAAACATTTTTAAAAACAATGACACACAGAGGTTTCTAATTGCCACTAGTCTATGTCGTATTGTGTACAATAGCAAGGGACATAACTCTTCTCAAGCCCACCTGCAGCCGCTTAATTAAAGCAGAATTCGGAATGTAAAGACATTTAAGTTCTAAACTGCAGTGAATTTAAACTAAATGAGCCAATATTAATACAAACAGCAATAAATATAACTCCATGGGTATACACCCGAATGCTCTTTATGGGGGCGCTCACCAGTTAATATGTACTTTTCAGATAGTGACGTATGTGAGGTGAAGTTGTTTACATTTGTAACATGCACAATGGAGATAATGTTGGCATATCTCAATGCTACTTTGTTGTAATGTGGCTGATATTTCTTTGGATACTGCACTTGTGGAAATTGTAAATGATCTAAGCGCATGGTATAACAAAATGGATGCTCCCATGTGCTTGAAAAATTAGCCAGAATTAATCAAAAGTACACTAACTTTAGCAGTTATTAAACTAGGGAAAACGAATTTTGCTGAAGTAGGCAATAGCAGCTTCTGAAAGTGCAATGAACAAATTACAAAATATCTGAAAAGTAAAAAAAGTTATCGTACCATTTTTCTACAATTTACCTCTGAAGTCCAGGGAGTGAAAATGACCATGCGGAGCTAGCAGTTTGTTTACATGAGTACATCTTATGTTAGCCCAAGCTGTATACTCTAGAACCTAAAGTACACCCATCAATCATACATCAAAATAAAGGGAATTGAAAGTTCTTCTCCCAACACCTAAGATATACAAAGTCTTTATTATATTCCCAGTATAACCAGTGAAGAAATCCCAGAAAATTATTTTTCTTTAAAATTCTAACCCTATGCAAAGTACGAAACTGTAGAGCGCCACCAAAGACACATTTTGTTGTTTGACCAATCAGATGGCATGTTATTAGGGCATAACCGACTTTTGATCCGGAAATCGGATTCCACAGGATAGTAGGAAATTCCGATTAATCGGAGTCGGACAAGGCAGGAACGACCGATTCGGATAATAAAAATAATAAAGTTGAATTACTATAGCACCGTGTCTAACACTGCGTGTCATTCGATAGTGCGTTAATAAAGTTAAATAAGAAGTCAGAAAAGTCCAATATGGTCAACACAACCACGCTGTGAGACAATCTATTTGAACTGGCGGGTAAAAACCGGAAATGAAGCCAGATATGGTAAAGTACTAAGTAACAAACTAGACACGGCAAAACCAGATACCAAAAACCCGGAAAAGATGAAGCAGATGAATTTTTTTAGAAAAAAATACGGATTTAGCATTTCCGATTAATTGAATCGTATCCGGAATCGGAAAAATTTCATGCCCAAAATCCGGAATCGGAAATCGGTAGAAAAATGCTAATCGGTTATGCCCTACATGTTATATCCACATTTTGACGTTTGACTAATCAGATAGAACACTACATTGACAGAAATGTTCAAACACAAAATTAAATGCTATTTAAGGATATGATTTATTTTTCATTTCCAGAGAACAAGGTGTTCCATTGTTGGACTACATATTGAAGTATATGTACTATAAAATTTAATGTATACTGGAGCTGCACAGTGCTCATTTATATATTTATACTAGAATGACTCACTTAAAATCTATAGTATAGCATAGTATAGCATACAATATGAAGCTGGCATTACCAGGATCAGACAAGGTAGACCACATGGTCTTTAGCATGAATTGTAGGTCAAGAACAAAAACGCAGATGTGAATTTAGATATAAACAATGTATTGATAATAATGCCATTTTATAATTAATTGAATCAAATTCAGAAAGGGGCTGAATGTCACTGAGAACCCTTTCTGGCATCTCATTAAATAGCACAAGCCAAAGGCATTTAAAAAAAGGACTGATGATTGTCTTTAAATACTGTTTGGACTGATGGCTTTCTGTAAAATTCTGTTTGAACTGATAACTTCTAAATACTGTTTGGACTGATGAATTTCTCTAAGTACTGTTTGGACTGATGAATTTCTTTACGATTTCGACTGAAGGCTTTCTTGAAATATTGTTTGGACTAATGAATTTTTCTAAATACTGTTTGGCCTGATAAATTTCTTAAAATACTGTTCAGAATTGAAATCGAAGGGAAAATTTGGAGATACAGTAATCCACAGCATACAGGTGTAGCTAGCAAATATTACTCAAAATAGTTTAATATAAAACAGGGTGGCATTCTTCCCTCTTTTCTATATCTGGTATTCATAGATAAGGTACATCGTAAGCTGGTCAGGAGCTACCAATGGTCAGGAGCTACCAATGGTCAGGAGCTACCAAAGTTGTATACTAGGTAAATTACAATGCTGCTGACCTACACACTTTGACCACTCCAGTGGCCTAGTGGTTAGAGCATCTGCCTCGGATGCGGGAAGTTGTGTGTTCAATCCTTGGCCAAGTCATACCAAAGACTTTAAAAAATGATACTAACAGCTGCCTTGCTTGATACTCAGTATTAAGAGGTTAGTGTTAGAACTGGTTGGCCCTGTGTCAAGATAATCTGACAGGATGGGACATCATGCTTCATGTCTGTGACATGATGTCCCAGTGCTAGACATCACTATAAACTGCATCACTGCAGATATCATAGCGTTATGACTGAAAAGTTGTTAACGCTAAATTAAGGATCAAAATCATACACACTCGCACTCCAACACTTTGAGAAGACCTTATATGTCTAGCAAATTCTCCTAATAATCTGACCAACATGTCTGAAATAATAATTACAAAACTATTCATGAAAATGGTGCTTTAAAATAAATACTTAAAAGTCCTCTTGTTGTACAGTCGACTCCGGTTAACTGCACACCCTCGGGCCCGTCACGAGACTGTGCAGTTAACCGGAGTGTGCAGTTAACCGAAGTACGGTACTGTACAGTTTTAAATCAGCACGGCACGAATATATGTGAAGAATAAATTTAAACAATGATTAGAATCCACTCTTTCAACTTTTACTTAAATGCTAATCTTGTTTTCCTTCCTCCGAACACAACTTCACTGATTCAACCAATGGATCAAGGAATTATAGCGAATTTCAAGAAATTCTATAGATCGCTTGTTATTCGAAAACTGCTGTCAGACATTGTTGGGTCATTTTCCACAGAAAAAGCCTTTCAGCTCCAAAGTCATCTGCATCCTGTTTTTCGCCGTGTTGTCGTTTAAATTAAATTCCGTTGCACATTTTCCATCTTTGCAGCCATCCATTTGTTGCTTTGAAATCATTCAAACCTGAACAGTTTAGAGCAATGTTTCCCATGCTGTACTCTGATTTTTTCCCACACTATTGCTCCAGTGGGTGTGGATATACATGTATATACCACCTAAGGCGTCCTTTACATGTCAATCATTTACAAAGTTGCATTTACCGGCTTAATTGTCGGCTTATTTGAAGCATTACAGCAGTGGACTGGCAATAACTGATCATGACTATACATTGTGCAGTTAACTGGAGTAAAATTGTATTGAATAATGTGCCACGGGCATAAAAATATCGTGCTGTTATCCGGAGTGTGCATTTAAGCGAAGTGCAGTTATCCAAAGTTTGTTCCCATTGAAAAGCATTGGGAAAAAACGGGACTGGCGTGACTTCGTGCAGTTATCTGGAGTGTGCAGTTAACCGATGTGCAGTTAAGTGGAATCGACTGTACTTGGAAAGAAAAGATGTTCAAACTGCAGTTTGTCACTAAAAGTGAAGCTACTATCTTTCAAGCAAATGATTTTTCAGCCACTCACTTAGATATATTGCAAAATAGGCCACACTGTTCTATTAATCAAAGCTTCAATGCTGTTTGGCCTTGCTGATGTTGGAGTTTGCACTTCAGATCTAAAACTACTAACATCTGCCAGTCTTTATAAGAAAATGTGAACCCAACACTGCTGTATGAATACACCATATCCAAAGCCATTCTATAAGAACTTTTGAATACACCATATCCAAAGCCATTCTATAAGAACTTTTGAATACACCATATCCAAAGCCATTCTATAAGATCTTTTAAATACACTGCTGTATGGTTGCAAAATTTGGAACCACCTTCTAAAAACTGACATGTAGGAAGTAGGAAGTCATCAGATTTCAATATATTTAATTGTGAAGAAAATTCAAGGATACCAACAACAGACTTAGATATGTGTGAAGCCATGCTTGGGTTAATATAACAAAGACTTTGTGTTAATCTATGCTAGGGTTAATAAGACTATGAGGGTTGCTGTATTAGAGTTAGTATAACATAGATATGTTAGTCTATGCTAGGGCTAATAAGACTATGTATGAGGCTATTCTAGGGCTAATATGACTATTTATGAGGCTATTCTTGGGCTAATAAGACTGTATGAGGCTATTCTAGGGCTAATAAGACTATGTATGAGGCTATTCTAGGGCTAATAAGACTATGTATGAGGCTATTCTAGGGCTAATAAGACTATGAGGCTATTCTAGGGCTAATAAGACTATGTATGAGGCTATTCTAGGGCTAATAAGACTATGTATGAGGCTATTCTAGGGCTAATAAGACTATGTATGAAGCTATTCTAGTGCTAATAAGACTATGTATGAAGCTTTTCTAGTGCTAATAAGACTGATTCTATGCTGGTGTAATAATTATATATATATATGAATCTGTGCTCAGGCTAATAAGATTGTGTGAGGCTATAACAGGGCTAGTATTACTATGTGTGAGACAATGCAAAGGCTAATAAGACTAAGACAAGGTGTGAAGCTATGTTAGGGCTAATCAGATTATGTGTGAATTTATGCTAAGACTAATAAGACTGCACGAGTCAATGCTGAGGCTAATGAGATTAAGACTGTGAGTCAATGCTAGGACTAATAAGACTAAGACAGTGTGACTCAATGCTGAGGCTAATGAGATTAAGACTGTGAGTCAATGCTAGGACTAATAAGACTAAGACTGTATGCTAGGACTAATCAAATTAAGACTGAAAATATTCTAGGTTTAATAAAAATAAGACTGAGTCAGTGGTATGGCTCATACGACTAAGACTGACTATGATAGAACTAATAAGATGAATACTGTTTGTCCTAGGGATAATAAGACTTAGATTGTGTTTGAGTCTATTCCAAGGCTAATAATATTAATAGTGTGAGGCTATGCTAAGACAAAGACAATGTTTGAGGCTATGCTAAGACAAAGACAATGCTTGAGGCAATGCTAAGACAAAGACAATGTTTGAGGCAATGCTAAGACAAAGACGATGCTTGAGGCAATGCTAAGACAAAGACCATGCTTGAGGCTATGCTAGGCTATTAGGACTAAGACAATGCTTGAGGCAATGCTAGGCTATTAGGACTTAGACAATGGTTGAAGCTATACCAGGCTAATAAGACTGAGACAACATGTGAGGCTATGCAGGGCTAATAAGACTAAGACAATGTGTGAGGCAATGCTAAGACAAAGACAATGGTTGAGGCTATGCTAGGCTAATAAGACTGAGACAACATGTGAGGCTATGCCAGGCTAATAAGACTGAAACAATGTGTGAGGCTTTGCAGGGCTAATAAGGCTAAGACAATGTGTGAGGCTATGCTAGGCTAATAAGACTGAGACAACGTGTGAGGCTATGCAGGGCTAATAAGACTAAGACAATGTGTGAGGCAATGCTAAGACAAAGACAATGCTTGAGGCTATGCTAGGCTATTAGGACTAAGACAGTATGTGAGGCTATGCTAGGCTAATAAGACTTAGACAATGGTTGAGGCTATGCCAGGTTAATAAGACTGAGACAACGTGTGAGGCTATGCTAGGCTAATAAGACTAAGACAATGTGTGAGGCTATGCTAGGCTAATAAGACTAAGAGAATAGTTAAGGCTATGCTAAGCTAATAAGACTAAGACAATGTGTGAGGCTATGCTAGGCTAATAAGACTAAGACAATGTGTGAGGCTATGCTAGGCTAATACGACTAAGACAATGGTTGAGGCTATGCTAGGCTAATAAGACTAAGAGAATAGTTAAGGCTATGCTAAGCTAATAAGACTAAGACAATGTGTGAGGCTATGCTAGGCTAATAAGACTAATACAATGTGTGAGGCTATGCTAGGCTAATACGACTAAGACAATGGTTGAGGCTATGCTAGGCTAATAAGACTAAGAGAATAGTTAAGGCTATGCTAAGCTAATAAGACTAAGACAATGTGTGAGGCTATGCTAGGCTAATAAGACTAAGACAATGTGTGAGGCTATGCTAGGCTAATACGACTAAGACAATGGTTGAGGCTATGCTAGGCTAATAAGACTAAGACAATGTGTGAGGCTATGCATGGCTAATGCGACTAAGACCATGTGTGAGACTATGCTAGGCTAATATGACTAAGACAATGTTTCAGGCAATGCATGGCTAATATGACTAAGACAATGTGTGAGACTATGCTAGGCTAATAAGACTTAGACAATGGTTGAGGCTATGCCAGGCTAATAAGACTGAGACAACATGTGAGGCTATGCAGGGCTAATAAGACTAAGACAATATGTGAGGCAATGCTAAGACAAAAACAATGGTTGAGGCTATGCTAGGCTAATAAGACTGAGACGTGTGAGGCTATGCCAGGCTAATAAGACTAAGACAATGTGTGAGGCTATGCTAGGCTAATACGACTAAGACAATGGTTGAGGCTATGCTAGGCTAATAAGACTAAGACAATGTGTGAGGCTATGCATGGCTAATGCGACTAAGACAATGTGTGAGACTATGCTAGGCTAATATGACTAAGACAATGTTTCAGGCAATGCATGGCTAATATGACTAAGACAATGTGTGAGACTATGCTAGGCTAATAAGACTTAGACAATGGTTGAGGCTATGCCAGGCTAATAAGACTGAGACAACATGTGAGGCTATGCAGGGCTAATAAGACTAAGACAATATGTGAGGCAATGCTAAGACAAAGACAATGGTTGAGGCTATGCTAGGCTAATAAGACTGAGACATGTGAGGCTATGCCAGGCTAATAAGACTGAGACAACGTGTGAGGCTATGCAGGGCTAATAAGACTAAGACAATATGTGAGGCTATGCTAGGCTAATAAGACTAAGACAATGTGTGAGGCTATGCTAGGCTAATAAGACTAAGAGAATAGTTAAGGCTATGCTAAGCTAATAAGACTAAGACAATGTGTGAGGCTATGCTAGGCTAATAAGACTAAGACAATGTGTGAGGCTATGCTAGGCTAATATGACTAAGACAATGGTTGAGGCTATGCTAGGCTAATAAGACTAAGAGAATAGTTAAGGCTATGCTAAGCTAATAAGACTAAGACAATGTGTGAGGCTATGCTAGGCTAATAAGACTAAGACAATGTGTGAGGCTATGCTAGGCTAATACGACTAAGACAATGGTTGAGGCTATGCTAGGCTAATAAGACTAAGACAATGTGTGAGGCTATGCATGGCTAATGTGACTAAGACAATGTGTGAGACTATGCTAGGCTAATATGACTAAGACATTGTTTCAGGCAGTGCATGGCTAATATGACTAAGACAATGTTTGAGACTACGCTAGGCTAATAAGACTAAGACAATGTGTGAGACTATGCTAGGCTAATAAGACTTAGACAATGGTTGAGGCTATGCCAGGCTAATAAGACTGAGACAACATGTGAGGCTATGCAGGGCTAATAAGACTAAGACAATATGTGAGGCAATGCTAAGACAAAGACAATGGTTGAGGCTATGCTAGGCTAATAAGACTGAGACAATGTGTGAGGCTATGCCAGGCTAATAAGACTAAGACAATGTGTGAGGCTATGCTAGGCTAATAAGACTTAGACAATGGTTGAGGCTATGCCAGGCTAATAAGACTGAGACAACGTGTGAGGCTGTGCAGGGCTAATAAGACTAAGACAATGTGTGAGGCAATGCTAAGACAAAGACAATGCTTGAGGCTATGCTAGGCTATTAGGACTAAGACAGTATGTGAGGCTATGCTAGGCTAATAAGACTTAGACAATGGTTGAGGCTATGCCAGGCTAATAAGACTGAGACAACGTGTGAGGCTATGCTAGGCTAATAAGACTAAGACAATGTGTGAGGCTATGCTAGGCTAATAAGACTAAGAGAATAGTTAAGGCTATGCTAAGCTAATAAGACTAAGACAATGTGTGAGGCTATGCTAGGCTAATACGACTAAGACAATGGTTGAGGCTATGCTAGGCTAATAAGACTAAGACAATGTGTGAGGCTATGCATGGCTAATGTGACTAAGACAATGTGTGAGACTATGCTAGGCTAATATGACTAAGACAATGTTTCAGGCAGTGCATGGTTAATATGACTAAGACAATGTTTGAGGCTATGCTAGGCTAATAAGACTAAGACAATGTGTGAGGCTATTCTAGGCTAATACGACTAAGACAATGCTTGAGGCAATGCTGGCTAATAAAACTAAGACAGTGGTTGAGGCTATGCTAGGCTAATAAAACTAAGACAATGTGTGAGGCTATGCTAGGCTAATAAAACTAAGACAATGTGTGAGGCTATGCTAGGCTAATAAAACTTAAGACAATGTCTGAGGCTATGCTAGGCTAATAAAACTAAGACAATGTGTGAGGCTATGCTAGGCTAATAAAACTAAGACAACGTGTGAGGCTATGCTAGGCTAATAAAACTAAGACAATGTTTGAGGCTATGCTAGGCTAATAAAACTAAGACAATGGTTGAGGCTATGCTATGCTAATAAAACTAAGACAATGGTTGAGGCTATGCTAGGCTAATAAAACTAAGACAATGTGTGAGGCTATGCTAGGCTAATGAAACTAAGACAACGTGTGAGGCTATGCTAGGCTAATAAAACTTAAGACAATGTCTGAGGCTATGCTAGGCTAATAAAACTAAGACAACGTGTGAGGCTATGCTAGGCAAATAAAACTTAAGACAATATCTGAGGCTATGCTAGGCTAATACGACTAAGACAATGGTTGAGGCTATGCTAGGCTAATAAAACTAAGACAATGTGTGAGGCTATGCTAGGCTAATAAAACTAAGACAATGGTTGAGGCTATGCTAGGCTAATAAAACTAAGACAATGTGTGAGGCTATGCTAGGCTAATAAAACTAAGACAACGTGTGAGGCTATGCTAGGCTAATAAAACTTAAGACAATGTCTGAGGCTATGCTAGGCTAATAAAACTAAGACAATGTGTGAGGCTATGCTAGGCTAATAAGACTAAGACAATGTGTGAGGCTATGCTAGGCTAATAAAACTAAGACAATGTGTGAGGCTATGCTAGGCTAATAAAACTAAGACAATGTGTGAGGCTATGCTAGGCTAATAAGACTAAGACAGTGTGTGAGGCTATGCTAGGCTAATAAGACTAAGACATGTACGAGTCTGTGCTTGGAATAACAAGTCTAATGCTGTGTGTGAGATTATGCTAGGCTAATAACATATATACATACATGTATGCATTAGATCTTTTGAATACACCATATCCAAAGCCATTCTATAAGAACTTTTGAATACACCATATCCAAAGCCAATCTATAAGATCTTTTGAATACACCGTATCCAAAGCCATTCTATAAGATCTTTTCTGTATAACATATCTGAAAATTCAAGGGATAACAGTTTTAGGATTGAAGGCTGTTAAACAGGAATTTTACTGTCACAAATTTAGTGTTATTGTTAACACAAATGATATATTTCAGTATTAAAATTACGTTTGATAAAAATCATAGTTTACCATTTTATCTATTCATTGTTCAAAACAGTGTTAAAAATGTGGCCAACAGTTCATCATAAATCTGATTGTTTTAAATTTTTAAGTTTGGCCAATACATCCACTTCTTGCTGTCTGACCAATCAGATTGCACATTACATCTATCTCTTGATGTCAGACCAATCAGATAGTAGATTACATGTACATCCAAATAGGAGTTTTTACTAATCAGACAGCACATTTTTTTGACATATGTTAGAACACAAAATTAGATGCAATTTATAAATGTGAATTATTTTAATTTCCAGAGAACGAGGTGTTTTATTATTAGACTACATATTGAAGTACCATGAGATGAAGTCAAGATGGAAAACTATCCTTGTGCTAAGCTCTAAACCTGGAGGTAGGTAATAATAATGATGATAATACTAACATTAAAGACTTTATTTAGAGAAGGTAGCTGAATTAGTTACAGAACTAATCTACCTTGAGGCTATCTGTTATGTACAATATATACACAGTACATACAACATGATGTGAAGAGTTTGGTTTGTTAATTTTAAAATTCAAAGTATCAAGACTGGAACACATGCACAGGCATCTGTAAAAACATAAACATATAAAAAACATAAAATATCATTCAGCATTGAAAAATTCAGCTTTGAAAATGATGCAAAATTACAGAAAAGCAGGTGGTATTTTTTGTACTAGCACTGTTCAATGTTCTAAGGATTTCATCCACTTAAGACATTGATTATGAAAATAAGAAATGCTAGGAGCCTGCCTTATGTCGCTAGGAATGTTGTTCCATACTACTGGACCAGTATATTGAAAACATTTTTTTTAACAATTTCTTCTTTGGCCTTGGTATAATGTAATTTTTCTTCTTATTTCTTCTTCTTAATTTGGAGTACCATCAGCATCTCCTTGGTGAAAGATATTGCTTAGATAGACAGGCTTTTCTGGATACTTTATTCATCAATTTGGCTTTTTAATCATGTATTGTTAAAACCTTTATATTATTCATTGCATCCTGAAAATTGTCTATACATTGATCTAAAATTAAATGCAAGCCATCTTTTAGAGCCTTAAAAGTGTTGTTATGTTTGAATTAGAGGTATTACCCCAAATTATGTTACAGTAGTCCAGATATGGCTGAATATAACTTTTATAAAAGATGAACCTGAAGACAAATGTATGTTTTGATTTTCCTCAGTAGCCAAAGATAAGAGTTAACCTTTTCTGAAATGTGTTTAATGTGAATAGACCAAGTAAAATTGTTATCTACGAATACACAAAGATAAGAGTTAACCTTTTCTGAAATGTGTTTAATGTGAATAGACCAAGTAAAATTGGTATCTACGAATACACAAAGATAAGAGTTAACCTTTTCTGAAATGTGTTTACTGTGAATAGACCAAGTAAAATTGTTTTCTACGAATACACAAAGATAAGAGTTAACCTTTTCTGAAATGTGTTTAATGTGAATAGACCAAGTAAAATTGTTATCTACGAATACACCAAGATCTTGAGAGGTCATATTAAGGCTCGCATTGTCAAATAAAACCTGAAGTTTGTCGATATCTCGTCTTGCTTGTTTTTGTTGTGTTGTAACTAGTAGGGCTTTTGGTTTTTTTTTGTATTTATGATCATACTGTTTTCTTTGCACCATACTTTTGGGAGCATCTTGTAAGTTTTTTACAAGTACTGTTTTGGTTTTACCATTCTCATACAGTGTAGTATCATCTGCATAGAGGTCAGTGGAAAAAATTGAAGCTCCAATCTTAAGAGTTTCAGAAAAAGGTTAAATGAGTGTTCCTGTAAAATCAGTTAAAATTTAATATTCAAAACTCAGTTACTGTCACTGATATAATTTTTTGGTTCTGCATTTCTGCCAGTATTTAAATTTACAAAACGGCTGCTAATCGAGGTGGGAGTTTCATTTTTTAATGGTTGATCTTTTTATAGGTTACTTAAGTTAATGAGATTTAAAATAATTCATAAATATACTGGTATCACACGCATATACAAGTAATATGATACTGTTGAAGTCTAGACACCCAAAAGTGCAAAGCAGGCATACTCATATGGCAGTGTTGAAGTCTAGACACCCAAAAGTGAAAGAAGACATGCTTGCATCGCACTGTTGAAGTCTAGACACCCAAAAGTGAAAGAAGACATGCTAGCATGGCACTGTTGAAGTCTAGACACCCAAAAGTGAAAGAAGACATGCTTGTGTTATACTGTCAAAGTCTAGATTCCAAAGCAGACATGCTAGCATGGCAGTGTTGAAGTCTAAACACCCAAAAGTGCAAAGAAGACATGCTAACATGGCACTGTTGAAGTCTAGACACCCAAAAGTGCAAAACAGACATGCTTGTATTATACTGTCAAAGTCTAGATTCCCAGGCTTCCAAAGCAGACATGCTAGCATGGCAGTGTTGCAGTCTAGACACCCAAAAGTGCAAAGAAGACATGCTAGCATGGCACTGTTGAAGTCTAGACACCCATAAGTGCAAAGCAGACATGCTTGTATTATACTGTCAAAGTCTAGATTCCCAAGCTTCCAAAGCAGACATGCTAGCATGGCACTGTCAAAGTCTAGACACCGAAAAGTGCAAAGAAGACATGCTAGCATGGCACTGTTGAAAACTGGACATGCTTCAGAAGAATAATCTGGCTGGTAGCATTCATTTTCAGTCAGCCATGGATTTTGGAGTCCTTGTGCTTTCATTTCTTTTCAAGGGTATACATTTTCATGGTTTATTGAAAGTTGGCTCTTCATCAGTACTTAAATTCATTGATTGGGTTCTATTTCTCTATTAAAGCATCATTATTCATAGGGGATTTTTCAATTAATAAGTTTGAACTATTTTTCCATTAAAGGATCATTGTATTTGTTTAATCAGTGACCATGAAATTCATAAAAATGTGTACCCAATTAAAGGTAAGTTCATAGCAATTACTTACCTGCAAATGTTTTGCCAAACATTAATGCTGTTACATAAATATTGTTCCATTTAAACATACATGATACCCAGGGAAGTCAGTTTTTGAAAATATATGCCGGCCTAGGGTAATTTGATTTTGCAAATTTCACATACAATTATGAATTGGCCCTATGGGTGAGTAACCCACATTAAAAGAGTCTTCATAGGACTCGGATATGTGTTACTGGAACAGCCCTAATGACTGTTTTTACAGTATCTCAGTTTGTTAAAATATTACCATTTGTTGTAATTTTACTCTTTGTTGCAATAATATTGGTTGTTACAATGTTACTGTTGCAGTATTACTGCCTTTTACAATATTACATTTTGTTAAATTGTTACTATTGTTACAATATTATTCATGATAATAATACTATTTTCTGTTATATGTTACTGTTTATTACAACATTAATATTTGTTACAATATTACTGTTTGTTACAGTATTAGAAAACAAAGAGCAATCAAAATGTTTCATTTTCTGATTCTGTTGCATTTTCTTTTTAGCATCACCCTATGAACAAGGACTAATTCCAAAGTACCTGTTGGATGAAAGTCAGCAAGGACTCAGAAGCCCTGGTTTCCAATATGAAGATCGCATATCTGAATCAACCAAGCACAATCTAGTGTCACAAGCTGCCCAAGTAACATCAGGACAACCAGATTTTTCAAGCTTATCCACTGATTACAGTGACCTGGACCTAAATTCCAATGAAACCGGTCAACAATTAGAGTTCATGAAAATACAAGCACAGGTAAATTATATAAAACATTAAAAAATAATTATCTCGTTAGTGGAATTAAAATTTTTTAAAATAAATCTTATTGTTTTGAATAATATCACAAAACCTAACAACAAGAAACTAATATTTACGGTGGTGTTGATACAGTTAGTATCAGTTATACAGTTGCAGTAAAAAAAAATACCTAAATTATTATTTAAAAAATTGTTTACTGTAATGAATTTTGGAAAGGACATGTTATTTAGCTTGACATTTATTGACCTATTTTGTACATAAAGATACATAATCCAATACAAAACATTTCCATTAAGGTTTATATACCTTTCTTGGTCATTGTCCCATAAAATATGGCCAAATGACTTAAGATGAGCATAGCAAAAACTGCAGATTAAATTATTTTTAATTTTAACTGTTAGGAGTACCTAGATTACAGTATTGTAATTACAATAGAAAAGCATCTTTAATCAACTGCCATTTTATTTTATTTTTTTTATTTTCTAAGATTTCACAAGAAAATGACATTAATGATGTCAAAAACAGTTCAAAGCTATATTAAAACAAACTGTATAAATGTACATCTGTTGTCACACTGTACTTCTAATATGTCATCACATGTTCTCATCTGTTGCCATGCTGTACATTTCTTCTGTCATCACACATTCTCATCTATTATCATGCTGTACTTCTCATCTGCAGTCACACTGTACTTGTCATTTGTTGTCACACTGTACTTCTAATTTGTTGTCACACCATTTTTCTCATCTGTTGTCACACTGTACTTCTCATCTGTTGTCACACCGTACTTCTCATTTGATCAAAACAATAAAGGTCATTGCTTTTTCAACTTTGCAGCAACATAGTTTTGGTGGTTAATTCAAAACTAAAGTTGGAAGTTGATGAAGTTTTGAAACCTAAAAAAATTTCATCGATTGTTCTAGTGGCAACTGATTAAATGTTGATACTGATTTGTAATTACAATAATATAAGCAAAGAACTTTTTCAGTTAGAATTGCAAGATATATTTCTCCTGTAATCATGTGAAGTCCTATGACCCAAATACTTGATATAATTTGACCTATATACATTTATACATAAAACTGTTGTTTAAAAAATGATAATAAGAAGGTGTCTTTCTTGGTGTGGAAGACATTGTTGAGTCAGAAGAACAGGAACATTAACAAGTACAAACTGAAAAGTGATGAAGAATTTTCTACTAACAGTCCATGACGAAGGACTTCTCAAAGAGAATGAACCAAGCCTGGATTACCAAAATTGAGTGCACACTGAAATAATAGTACAATAGAGTTAAAGAGCTATGAACTGGTGATTCATAATAGGGCAGATTACAAATCACCTTTTTGCAATAAATAGAATTTGATTTAATTTACCAACAAGACCTGGTGTGCACTGCCATATAGCTTTTGGACAAACAGAACAAGATTGGTATGTACACAATATGATGTGTACCCTACACTAAACTACGTCTTATTCTGTGTGAAATTCATTGCTTTGCTCATGTCAGTGTGTACCAAATAACACTTATATCGGTGTGTGAAAAAATAGCACTCATATCAATGTGTACAAAATAACACTCATATCAATGTATATAAAATAGCACTCATATCAATGTGTACAAAATAACATTCATATCAATGTGTACAAAATAATACTGATATCAATGTGTACAAAATTACACTCATATCAATGTGTATAAAATAACACTCATATCAATGTGTACAAAATAATACTGATATCAATGTGTATAAAATAACACTCATATGAATGTGTGAAAAATAACTCATATTAGCATGTAAAAAATAATACACTTATCATTGTGTACAAAATAAGATTTTCGTATCAATGTGTACAAAATAACGCTCATATCAATGTGTACAAAATAACACTCATATCAATGTGTATAAAATAACACTCATATTAATGTGTGAAAAACAACTCATATTGGCCTGTAAAAATTAATACACCTATCATTGTGTACAAAATAAGATTTTCGTATCAATGTGTACAAAAGAACACTCATATCAATGTGTACAAAATAACACTCATATCAATGTGTACAAAATAACACTCATATCAATGTATATAAAATAACACTCATATCAATGTGTACAAAATAACACTCATATCAATGACAATGTATATAAAATAACACTCATATCAATGTGTACAAAATAACACTCATATCAATGTGTACAAAATAACACTCATATCAATGTGTACAAAATAACACTCATATCAATGTGTATAAAATAACACTCATATCAATGTGTGAGAAATAACATATTAGCATGTAAAAATTAATACACCTATCATTGTGTACAAAATAAGATTTTCGTATCAATGTGTACAAAATAACACTCATATCAATGTGTACAAAATAACACTCATATCAATGTGTATAAAATAACACTCATATCAATGTGTACAAAATAACACTCGTATCAATGTGCATAAAATAACACTCATATCAATGTGTACAAAATAACACTCAAATCAATGTGCATAAAATAACACTCATATTAATGTGTACAAAATTACACTCATATCAATGTGTATAAAATAACACTCATATCAATGTGTATAAAATAACACTCATATCAATGTGTGAAAAATAACACTCATATCAATACTCTTATCAGTGTGTATAAAATAACACTAGTTTCAATGTGTGAAAAATAACTCGTATTAGCATGTACAAAATAATACGCTTATCATTGTGTACAAAATAACACTCATATCAATGTGTACAAAATAACACTCAAATCAATGTGTATAAAATAACACTCATATCATTGTGCACAAAATAACACTCATATCAATGTGTACAAAATAACACTCAAATCAATGTGTACAAAATAACACTCAAATCAATGTGTATAAAATAACATTCATATCATTGTGTACAAAATAACACTCATATCAATGTGTACAAAATAACACTCAAATCAATGTGTATAAAATAACACTCATATCAATGTGTGAAAAATAACACTCATATCAATACTCTTATCAATGTGTATAAAATAACACTAGTTTCAATGTGTGAAAAATAACTCGTATTAGCATGTACAAAATAATACGCTTATCATTGTGTACAAAATAACACTCATATCAATTTTGTTAAAACATAACACTCAAAATAAAACAAAGTAACAGTTTGGGGTTTTTTTTTTATAGAAAATTTTAATTGTGACAAAGGTCAAATTGAGGATTTTAGAGTCTTTTATAATCATGTTTACCAAGAACATTGTATATTCCTGCAATACCATCTGTCTAATCCAATTAATGTAGTATCAACTAAACCTTCAGAGTGATTTGTATTATCATCAATCATGGAGTATTCCATCACAAGAATGTCGTCATAATGAAGGCTGTATTTATACATTTTGTTTCACAGGTATATGTAAACAGGTCCTCATAATGAAGGCTGTATTTATACATTTTGTTTCACAGGTATATGTAAACAGGCTGAAGATCGATGTCAATGACATGCGGGATCACATGCGAATTGTGGACAAGGATGTACCAAGGACAGACAGAGATTTTCCATATTTTGCGTCAGTATATTTTGATTTAAACCTCTATACTATGGACACCTATATATTATGGATGGCTATTACTAAAGAGAATGTTTATAGGTCTTTTCTTTGTTATTTATGATCATTTTTTTTTACTTTCACTGAAAGACAAATTTTGATGCATTTATAGATAGGCTTTACTGTTCTTTACAATTGCAGGTTACTTTACCACATGGTTTCAATGTGGCAGAATGTATCAATCTTCTGTAATGGAAACTGGTCAGTGTTCTGTATATGTGATTTAATATATATTTAATTTTTTGTCAGTTTTAAATTATTTTTTATTATTTTATTTTTTGGCTTTTGTAATGTAAATTTATTCACTAGAGATGATGTTTTTTCAGAAAATTGGTTGGCCATATTTATTCTTTGGTAAAAAAGTAATGTTGACCTAGATCCTGACCTTGATTGAAGGTTAGTGGCAACTACGTAAACAGGTTTTATTTTTATTTTTAAAATGATTGGTTGTTATTATGGTCAAAATGGGACTAGTGAAGAAGTATAAAAAAAACTTTTTTTTCTTAAAGTAAAAATGATTGGATCTTGTCAGGGTCAGTTAGAAGTGCATGATATAAATGATCACATGACTCCTCCCCCCCCCCCCTTCATGATTTTGCAATTTGTGTTTAGTTTTATAATTCCATATTAGAATATGATATAATGATTGTTATTGTGAAATATAGTTAGTTTTGGGCTTTTACATCTGACGTCATTTTCTTTTGTTGTAACCAGTTTTGAATCCATGTTAACTTTTCTTCAGTTCACTTGGATTTTAAAGGATTAATTTGTATCTCTGAAAATATTTGATGTGTTCATATAGAATTCTTGGGCAAAGTATATCAAAATTTTATTCTGAATTCCAACACCGGAGTGTTAAATTTTGTGATTCAACAAGGAGCTGTACATAAACACAGCACCAACTACAGCATACGTCATCATCTTCCATCTTGGATTTTCCAACACTACTCAAACTTGAATCTGTTAGAGCATTTGATTACTAGGACTTGATTATTCTTGGATTTTTTTTTAAACTTGAATCTGTTAGAGCATTTCATTACGAGGACTTGATTATTCTTGGATTTTTTTATAAACTTGAATCTGTTAGAGCATTTGATTACTAGGACTTGATTATTCTTGGATTTTTTTTTATAAACTTGAATCTGTTAGAGCATTTCATTACTAGGACTTGATTATTCTTGGATTTTTTTATAAACTTGAATCTGTTAGAGCATTTGATTACTAGGACTTGATTATTCTTGGATTTTTTTTTATAAACTTGAATCTGTTAGAGCATTTCATTACTAGGACTTGATTATTCTTGGATTTTTTTATAAACTTGAATCTGTTAGAGCATTTGATTACTAGGACTTGATTATTCTTGGATTTTTTTATAAACTTGAATCTGTTAGAGCATTTCATTACTAGGACTTGATTATTCTTGGATTTTTTTTTATAAACTTGAATCTGTTAGAGAATTTCATTACTAGGACTTGATTATTCTTGGATTTTTTTTAAAAACTTGAATCTGTTAGAGAATTTCATTACTAGGACTTGATTATTCTTGGATTTTTTTATAAACTTGAATCTGTTAGAGCATTTGATTACTAGGACTTGATTCTTCTTGGATTTTTTTAATAAACTTGAATCTGTTAGAGCATTTCATTACTAGGACTTGATTATTCTTGGATTTTTTTATAAACTTGAATCTGTTAGAGAATTTCATTACTAGGACTTGATTATTCTTGGATTTTTTTATAAACTTGAATCTGTTAGAGAATTTCATTACTAGGACTTGATTATTCTTGGATTTTTTTAAAAAACTTGAATCTGTTAGAGCATTTCATTACTAGGACTTGATTATTCTTGGATTTTTTTTATAAACTTGAATCTGTTAGAGAATTTCATTACTAGGACTTGATTATTCTTGGATTTTTTTTAAAAACTTGAATCTGTTAGAGCATTTCATTACTAGGACTTGATTATTCTTGGATTTTTTTAAAAACTTGAATCTGTTAGAGCATTTCATTACTAGGACTTGATTATTCTTGGATTTTTTTATAAACTTGAATCTGTTAGAGCATTTGATTACTAGGACTTGATTATTCTTGGATTTTTTTATAAACTTGAATCTGTTAGAGCATTTGATTACTAGGACTTGATTATTCTTGGATTTTTTTAATAAACTTGAATCTGTTAGAGCATTTCATTACTAGGACTTGATTATTCTTGGATTTTTTTATAAACTTGAATCTGTTAGAGAATTTCATTACTAGGACTTGATTATTCTTGGATTTTTTTATAAACTTGAATCTGTTAGAGAATTTCATTACTAGGACTTGATTATTCTTGGAATTTTTTTTAAAAACTTGAATCTGTTAGAGCATTTCATTACTAGGACTTGATTATTCTTGGATTTTTTTTATAAACTTGAATCTGTTAGAGAATTTCATTACTAGGACTTGATTATTCTTGGATTTTTTTTAAAAACTTGAATCTGTTAGAGCATTTCATTACTAGGACTTGATTATTCTTGGATTTTTTTAAAAACTTGAATCTGTTAGAGCATTTCATTACTAGGACTTGATTATTCTTGGATTTTTTTATAAACTTGAATCTGTTAGAGCATTTGATTACTAGGACTTGATTATTCTTGGATTTTTTTAATAAACTTGAATCTGTTAGAGCATTTGATTACTTGGACTTGATTATTCTTGGATTTTTTTATAAACTTGAATCTGTTAGAGCATTTCATTACTAGGACTTGATTATTCTTGGATTTTTTTATAAACTTGAATCTGTTAGAGAATTTCATTACTAGGACTTGATTATTCTTGGATTTTTTTTAAAAACTTGAATCTGTTAGAGCATTTCATTACTAGGACTTGATTATTCTTGGATTTTTTTATAAACTTGAATCTGTTAGAGAATTTCATTACTAGGACTTGATTATTCTTGGATTTTTTTTAAAAACTTGAATCTGTTAGAGCATTTCATTACTAGGACTTGATTATTCTTGGATTTTTTTATAAACTTGAATCTGTTAGAGCATTTGATTACTAGGACTTGATTATTCTTGGATTTTTTTAATAAACTTGAATCTGTTAGAGCATTTCATTACTAGGACTTGATTATTCTTGGATTTTTTATATACCTAATTCTTAAAACTGTAAGTTCTTTTAACATCTTTACAATCTTTTTCCAGGGAAATAATTTATTTGTTAAATTTTACATAGCTTGTTGTATTCACTTTTTCAGTGTTACTGTTTACTAAAGCCTAAACATGTAACATCAGTGTGATCTGTTCATATGGTTACATATATATGCTGCCATTATCAGCTTCATTACTTAATGTTATAAAAACATATGTCATATATTAGTGCCACTAATTCATGTTGTAAAAATGATATGTCTTAAATTAATATCATTACTTCATGTTATAAAAATGGTATGTCATATATTGTTATTACTGTATCTTACACAAATGATATGTCATATATTAATGTCTTTATTTAATGTTATAGGTTTTTCATATTAATGTATATTATTTCAAGTTATCAAAATGGTATGTCATCTATCAATGTAACTACTTCATGTTATAAAAATGGTATGTCATATTAAAGTAATTACTTCATGTTATAAATATTGTATGTAATTACTTCATGTTATGAAAATGGTATGTCATATTAATATAACTATTTCATGTTATAAAAATGGTATGTAATTAATGTAATTACTTCATGTTATGAAAATGGTATGTCATATTAATGTAACTACTTCATGTTATAAAAATGGTATGTCATATTAATATAATTACTTCATGTTATAAAAATGGTATGTCATATTAATGTAACTACTTCATGTTATAAAAATGGTATGTCATATTAATATAACTACTTCATGTTATAAAAATAGTATGTCATATTAATGTAACTACTTCATGTTATAAAAATGGTATGTCATATTAATGTAATTACTTCATGTTATAAAAATGGTATGTCATATTAATGTAATTTCTTATTATAAAAATGGTATGTCACATATTAATGTAATTACTTCATGTTATAAAAATGGTATGTCAGATATTAATGTAATTACTTCATGTTATAAAAATGGTATGTCATATTAATGTAACTACTTCATGTTATAAAAATGGTATGTCATATTAATGTAACTACTTCATGTTATAAAAATGGTATGTCACATTAATGTAATTACTTCATGTTATAAAAATGGTACATCATATTAATGTAATTACTTCATGTTATAAAAATGGTATGTCACATATTAATGTAATTACTTCATGTTATAAAAATGGTATATAATACTGAAGGGTATCATCATACAATTTCCTCATTTTTGATAAGCATAAGTCTTACCAGATAACATATTGTTAAAGTCCAATTAATTATGCATTAATAAAAAAAATCTTTTGACCATAATTTGGTCATCCATACAAACCATAATTAGTGCAAACTACAATTAGTGGCACTAATATATAACATGTTTTTATAACATTAACTTTTGACCATAATTTGGTCCTCCTCTGTAATGCCTTAATTTTGCAATTAAAGAGAACTATGCAATCCTTGGCATCCGTCTGTCTACATGAGACAATGGCGTAGTTCCTTCTTTCTGGCTCTCTTTTGAGCATGCTTCCTATTTCAGTCGTCCTCAGCTTTGCTAACTCCCTGCTTGACAGCTAGGCGCCAGATGGGACGGTCATTAGCAAAGCTCTCCCATTTGTTGACATCGATGTTGGCCGTCTTTATGTCTCTCTTGCAAACATCTTTGTAGCGCAGGCATGGACATCCAGTTGGTCATGTATCTTCTGCTAGTTCCCCATATAATGTCCTTAGGGATGCGGCCCGGGTCCATTCTCTTGACATGGCCGAGCCAGCGAAGGCGCCTCTCACTGAGAATGGCGAACATGCTGTTGATGTTGGTGCGTTCTAGAACCTCTGTGTTCGGTACTTTGTCCTGCCACTTGATGTGCATAATGCGCCGCAGACATCTCAGGTGGAAGCTGTTGAGTTTTCTCTCGTGACTTACATAAGTGGTCCATGTTTCGCTGCTGTAGAGGAGTGAGCTGAGCATGCAGGCTTGTTAGACACGCAGTTTGGTCTTCTCGGTGAGGTTGGAATTGTTCCATACCCTCTGGTTAAGTCTGGCCATCACTGCAGTTGCCTTGGCAATGCTACCATTCACCTCATAATCAATTGAGAGTGAGATGGAGATGTTGGATCCGAGGTATGTGAAGTTCTCGACAACTTTCAAGTTGTATCCATCAATGGTGACAGAGGGAGGGGAGTCTGCATCTTGCGCCATGATGTTTGTTTTCTTCAAGCTGATGGTCAGTCCCAAATTCCTTGCAAGCGTTTGAGAGGCGGCATACCAGCTGCTGCAGTCCATCTTCCGTGTGGGATGTCAAGGCTGCATCATCGACAAAAAGCAATTCACGGATGAGTACCTTTGTGATTTTAGTCTTAGCACAGAGACTGGCGATGTTGAACAGCTTTCCGTCAGCCCTGGTATGGATGTACACTCCATTGCTGCAGCCCATGAAGGCATACTGGAGAAGCATGGAGAAGAATATGGCGAAGAGAGTCTACGCAAGCACACAGCCTTGTTTGACTCCGCTGATTACTCGGAAGGCCTCTGATGTTGCGCCATTGAAGCACACTGTGTTGTGCATGTTCTCGTGGAATGACATGATGACAGCAAGTAGACATGGGGGGCAGCCAGTCTTCTGCAGGATTCTGAAGAGTCCGCTCCGACTGACCAGGTCAAATGCCTTCGTCAGGTCTATGAAGGCAATGTAGAGGAGCATCTGCTGCTCATGACACTTCTCCTGCAGCTGACGTAGTGAGAAGATCATGTCTACAGATGACCTGCCGGCTCGAAATCCACACTGGGACTCTGGGTAGACGCGGGAGGCTAGGATCTGCAAGCGTGCCAAGGCAACACAGGCGAAAGCCTTTCCGACAGCACTGAGGAGGGAAATGCCCCTGTAGTTGTTGCAGTCGCTATGGTCTCCCTTGTTCTTGTACAAAGTGACGATGTTGGCGTCACGCATGTCCTGTGGGATGTATCCCTGTTCCCAACAGAGGCAGAGGGGTGTGTGTAGTGGCTGGATCAGCACTGGTTTCCCACTCTTGAGGACTAAAGGCGGAATGCCATTGCTTCCAGGAGCCTTCCCACACACAAGGCAGTCTATGGCTTTTCCAAGCTCTGCCAGGGTGGGCTGCGTGTCTAGCTCCTCCATGACAGGCAGGTTTGGAATGGCATCCAGGGCAGTGTCAGTGACGTTGTTTTGGATTGCATATAGCTCGAGATAGTGTTCAACCCATCGCTGCAGTTGTTTGCTCTGGTCTGTGATGTCTTCACCTGTCTTGGACTTGAGGGGGGTGGTCTTTGATATGGAGGGGCCTGTCGCCTTCTTTATGCCCTCATACATTCCTCTTGCATCCCCGTTGTCGGCAGCTGTCTGTATACTTTTGCAAAGGTTAAGCCAATATATGTTGGCACAGTGACGGGCAGTCTTCTGGGCATTCTTCCTTGCATTCCTGAGTGCTTGCAATGTTCTTGGGCTAGGTACAGCCTTGTATGCCAGGAGGGCTATCCTCTTTGCCTCAGTCATGGACTCCATTTTTACCCAGTTTGCCTCATACCAGTCGGCATTTTTCTGTTCCCTCTTCCCGTAGGCTATGATGGCTGAGTTGTACACAGAGTCACGGAGGTGGGCCCACTTGGAGTCAATGGTGTCGTAAGGTGTCACTTTGGTGAGAGCTTCTTGCACATTGCTGATGAACTGCTGTGTTTTCTCTGGGTTACTTGCACAGCAGTGTGACCCTTCTTCTTGGCGTGGTGCAGTTTCTTAGGTAATATTTGCACCTTACTGACCACAAGGGAATGGTCCGTGTCGCAGTCGGCACTGTGGTAGCAGCGGGTGAGGAGGATGCTGGCCAGTTCAGTATGCCTGGTGATGACAAGGTCTAGCTGGTGCCAGTGTAGTGAATGTGGGTGTCTCCTAGACACCTGGTGGATCTCCTTGCATTGGAAGAAAGTGTTGGTCACACATAGGCTGTGGGAGCAGCACGTCTCCAGAAGTCGCTGCCCGTTCTCGTTGATCTTGCCCGTTCCATAAACGCCAAGACAGGCGGACCAGGCCTCATGATCGGCTCCCACTCTAGCATTGAAGTCTCCTAGCAAGTAAAGGGTTTCGTTTTTTGGAATGCTGGATATCGCCTGGTACAGAGCCTCATAAAACTTGTCTTTCTCCTCGGTAGAGCGGAGGGTGGGAGCATACACGCTGAAGATGTGCACCGGGCCTAAGAATGTTGACAGCCTGAGGGCAAGGATTCTCTCAGTATCTGATGATGGAGGTTCAATGAAGGCAACTAGCGTGTTCTTTACAGCAAAGCCTACACTGTGCTGCCTAGGTTCATTTGAGGGCTTCCCCTGCCAAAAGAACATATAATTGGCTTCCCTGATGGTGCCGCTGTCAGCCAGTCGGGTCTCCTGGAGACAGGCAATGTCGATGTTTAGTCGAGAGAGTTCACTATCAATGACGGCAGTCTTCCGTGTATCGTCGATCTGTTGTAGTTCATTGGTCAGTCCAGGACACATGGTCCTAACATTCCAGGTCACAATACGAAGTGTTGGAGTTTTCTTATTTCTTCTTTTAGTTCTTCCTGGTGTGTAGTTTTGTGACCCATTTGTCGAGATGGTTCTCTAAGCTCCACACACCCAGTGAAGCAGGCAGGCCATGGCGGGAAGCACCTTACTGACTGGGGGCTGCCCAGCTTAAGGCGGGCGGTAGCTGTCCAGTGAGACCTGATGATCTCTCCCACCATCAGAAGTAACCCCTGGCACCAAGCTCTATACCAATCGAGCTTTGGCTTAGAACCGGTAAACTGCTACTTCTCGTGTTGTGCCGACGTCATACGACGATGCTGGAGTGTCCTCTCCAGTGGAGCTACAAAGCCTGGGCAGTCTAGAATGGAGAATCAGCTGTTGCCCATGCAGCAGATTCCCCTCTCCACGTAGCTGGTGGGCCCAAGGGAACGATAAATGTCGATACAGCTTGGCACCAACGGCGTCGCAGGAGTTGCCAGAATGACAATGACATTTGGTCCTCCTCTGTAATACCTTCATTTTGCAATTAAAGAGAACTATGCAGTATAGACATCAAATATCAAGACATTTATAACAGTTGTATTACTGTGTGTTAAACGTATAACTTGTATAAAATGTACATAAAATGTATCAACTTGTATAAAATGTACATAAAATGTATCAACTTGTATAAAATGTATCATGTATTGTATCATAGTGTGTAATGTAATTGTATACAGTACATGGATAATATATTTTAGTAGGTCAGTGCTGTAGCTGCTCAAATTTCATGACTATATGTTGTAAGAGCATCTTTTACATCTTTTTTAATTTGAAGTTGAATTTAATCTTGATTTTAATCACAGGTTTTAGTAGTTCAATACAGAAAATTGTTTTTTGCAGTAAATATTATTATTATTATTATTATTATTATTATTATTAATGTATTTTCGCGCATATATCCCACGGGTTATACCAGATTTTACAAACCCTGCAGGGGGGGGGGGTGCGGGTTATATAAGGGTGCGGGCTATATCACAATTTTTTTTACACGTAATGATATTTCAACATATTGTTTGAAAAACATAACTACATAACATATATTGTTCTAGTTTTGTTTAGCTAGGGTTGGATATTATGGCTACTACGGTGACTTTACAACAACTTACGGTATCGGGACCAAATCAACATTTCGGGATAAAAACTTAAAATTTCGTATCCGTCATGTTTTCATAATCAATATTTTCTGTTTTCAATCGAAATAACTACGGTACCTAATTTTACCGCTGGGCCATGATCCACTGCTTCAGGTCAGCTTCAAGGTGAGGCCACTTTGCTTTAGGTCCGCGACGAGCACGTTTTCGTGGATTCATCTTCTCCAACGTTCCTTTTTCTTTTCTCCAACCTCGGATTACACTCTCATCAATATCAAATTTTGTGCCTGTGGCTCTATTGCCATGCACTTCAGCATACGCAATGGCAGTTAGCTTGAAGTCGGCTGTGTAAGACTTTCGTTTCGGCATTTTTTAAATTAAACAGAAAGAAATTATTTAAACTCGAATCTACACTTCACAAGAATACAAGATTATTTAAAAATGTCCGTGTTTATGTAGCCTGTAGTTGAGGCACATCTCCTACGCACACAAGCACTGTGTACCGTGTTTTTCCTGACTTTTATTGAGCAAAGGTCGTCGGCTTACTTTGATGATGGCGCCGCTAAAGGCTCCAGTTGAAGGGTGAAACAAATACCTGTTTGTTATTGCTGCGGCAACTTCAGATAATTGTAGAACATTGAAACAGATTTGTTTTATTTGTTTAGTATATATCAGTGCTTCAAAGGTAATCAGTTCTCTTTGAAGTGTCAGCAAACGTATTTTTTCTTCTTCCATCTGGTATTTGTTTTTAAATTAGTGTCATCTGCTTGACTGTACTCATTTTACGTTTCCGCCTTCTGCGGATTCGGATTTTGACTAGTCAGTTGCATAAAGTAATAAGGCCATATATCATCATTAGCGGATTATGATATAACAGTGCACTGTTAGTGTGGTTTGCCAGTATGAGACAAGGACTTGTTATTTTAACAATATATTCCAGTACATTGTTTCCTGTCATGGTGCCTTTGATTTTCTCTACTCCAAACGCAAGACTGTATATACGGTTTTTATCAGCCAAAATTGGTGTCGCCACAAATATCACCAGATGGTATATTTTGTCACCAAAACGGAAAACAGAATCGCAGTTTGCTACATCAGCGAAGCCCCGTGATCCTGTAATTGATTTCATTTCCGATTGTAGCTGTATAAATATATCTATGGTTGCGGGTTATACAAAGGTGCGGGTTATGCCAACGATTTTTTACACAAAACCCCAAAACCCGCGGGCTATATGAGGGTGCGGATTATCTGCGTGTGCGGGATATATGCGCGAAAATACGGTATTATTGATATATTTTTTAAATTGGGTTTTGGCATCAAAGTTTTTCAATCATATCATGTAAAGCAGTACAAATATTCCATGCTTACCGTTTTGTAACTTCAGGGGACCCTGTAATCCTCACCTTGGTGTTCTGCGTGACATTTTGATTACCTATGCTACCTTCCACACAGAAGTTGGGTATGCTCAGGGAATGAATGACATACTTTCACGGTTTCTGGTTGTCTTTGATTCGGAGGTAGGCTGTACTGATTGTGGTTTTGATCCATTTCAAGGCCTCAAGTTACTATTCATATTAAGGCCTCAAGTTACTATTCATATTACAGCCTCAAGTTACTATTCATATTAGAGCCTCAAGTTACTATTCATATTAAAGTCCAAGTTAATATTTATGTTAAAGCCTCAAGTTAGTATTCATATTACAGCCTCAAGTTAGTATTCATATTACAGCCTCAAGTTCCTATTTATGTTAAAGACTCAAGTTAATATTCATATTACAGCCTCAAGTTAGTATTCATATTACAGCCTCAAGTTACTATTCATATTAAAGCCTCAAGCTGCTATTCATATTAAAGCCCAAGTTACTATTCATATTAAAGCCTCAAGTTAATATTCATATTACAGCCTCAAGTTAGTATTCATATTACAGCCTCAAGTTACTATTCATATTAAAGCCCAAGTTACTATTCATATTAAAGCCTCAAGTTAATATTCATATTAAAGCCTCAAGTTAATATTCATATTACAGCCTCAAGTTAGTATTCATATTACAGCCTCAAGTTACTATTCATATTAAAGCCTCAAGCTGCTATTCATATTAAAGCCCAAGTTACTATTCATATTAAAGCCTCAAGTTAATATTCATATTACAGCCTCAAGCTGCTATTCATATTACAGCCTCAAGTTACTATTCATATTACAGCCTCAAGTTACTATTCATATTAAAACCTCAAGCTGCTATTCATATTAAAGCCCAAGTTACTATTCATATTAAAGCCTCAAGTTAATATTCATATTACAGCCTCAAGTTAGTATTCATATTACAGCCTCAAGTTAATATTCATATTACAGCCTCAAGCTGCTATTCATATTACAGCCTCAAGTTAGTATCCATATGACAGCCTCAAGTTACTGTTTCTGTGGCTAAGTTTTGTGACTCCCAAGTTAAAAGGTTTTTACTGCAAAGCATCTGTGCAGTCTACTGTAGTACAGTATATTTTGGAAAGCCACAAACTCATTTAGAGATTTATCATTTTCTAGGAACTAAGCAAGTAGATTCCAGCCTTTGTTATTCAAGAGAGAAATCAGTTAATATAGTATCATTTATTTTCATTGGGCTCAATTTTCATGGTTTTGTATTTTTTTAGAAACATTTTCGTTGGTACTTACATTCATGATTTTGGCTGTCAAAGTTTGCATATTAGTAGGTATTTGATTTCATGGTTTAACCTCTACAAATACCCAAATTAACGAATGCAAAAGAATAAAACTATGATGACGCAAACGGCAATCACATTAATGTATAAAACAATACTACCACCTGTATGAGTGCAAATCAAAGACCTGGCAAGTTCAATACTTAACCAGGCTTTTGACCTTAGTGAATAACATCAGTCGAAGCCAATGTAGCCAACAACACTAAAACAATACTTTCATCTCTATGAGCACAAGCAAAACACATCCATCAAGATTAATCACCATGAATTCATTTGAGTGTTCAACATCAAGGGAAGCCGATGCCATCAACAAAACCAGACCAATCAGTTATGAAATTACATATGAATGATCTCTTACTTAAACCACTGTCCATTAGGCTGCACCATCGGTACCTTCTGATTATCATGGCGTTAACACAGTGGCTTAAGAATGGTAAAATTCAACTTAGATCCCCCTCTGTCCTGGACTTATTATCCCGGCACAGGCACTTGCTTACCAGGCAGCTAATGATGCACTATAACCCCTGCTTCAGTTTGTGTCCTCGAAAAGAAAGCAAAGATTGTATGACATTTATAACGAGGAAATATTGGGCAAAGATAGCCAGATACTCCATTGATAATGGTGTTGCCAAGGCAGCCTACATATCCAGTAGTATTTTTACAAGATTGTTATTCTACTGGATAAAAAAATGCATGGATAAAATGAAATGTGCTTTGAAAAGGATTAATCAACAGTTGTACTTGAATGAAGGATCGACTTGAATCAGTATTAAATTTAAATTTTATATACTGTTATTATGTATTATTTTTTCTTTCATTTTTAGTATTAATATTGTTTGAATACCTTATACTTTTTCTATATTTTCTCTATCCTTACTTACCTCAAATATTGATTTAAGGCAGTGAGTGTAAAATTACAGCTATCGGATACAGTACCTTATCAAACATGGGCATTGAAACAATATAAAATGATTTATAATTCTTGCTTCGAAAGGTTTAAAATATAAAACAACCACATGTAAAAGCTATTATTCAATTACTAAATTACAGTATTGACCTTGATTATCAAATAAAGGTAGCTGTGTTAATCTCTTGGAATGAAACACTAACAAAACGGGTGTTTCATCAGCCTAAGTAGGTCATTTTTTGGGGAATTAAATTTTTGTTGGGGAATTAAATTTTTGTTGGGGAATTAAATTTTTGGTTTGTGGCAATAACGAAGACCACAAAAATTGGTCCCCCACAAATACTGATGATAACTTCAGTATGTTTATTTTGTACAATGAAGAATGTATGTCACTTGTATTTCAATGCTCAGGTGGAAGCCTATTGGTGTTTTCATCATTATCTGGACAGAATACATCATGATTTCACAGAAACAGGAATGGTCAGCAAAATAGGTAATTTTTTCTCTCAATAGTATTTTTCTAATATCTAAACAGCAATTTGCTTTTACTGACAGTTGTTATATTCTCTTCATAACAAAACTTTCACATGCATAGAAACTTTGCCAATTCTGCATGGTTTGTTATAATGAACATTTTTTCATTGTAATTGCAACATTGTTATTGCCAATGATAATGACAATTTGATAACTGAAATCCAAAACTTTAAATGACTTAACTGAAATCCAGAAAATTCATATGACTTTTATGAAATCCGGAAAATTCAAATGACTTAACTGAAATCTCAAAAATTCATATGCAAATATTTACTGTATTAAAACTGAAATGCTTCAGTGTCATAGTATATATATATATATATATATATATATATATATATATATATATATATATATATATATATATATATATATATATATATATATATAATGATGCACTATAACCCCTGCTTCAGTTTGTGTCCTGGAAAAGAAAGCAAAGAGTGTATGACATTTATAACATAAGACATCACGGTATTAACTGTTTTTCCATAGACCTCAATGCTAATGTTTTGTGATATAAATATACTTTTTATCCTACTTCAGCATGCATGTCACACACTATCTTAGAGAACAATGTTAGATTGTCAATTTGACAGGATGTTATGTATATTTGATTTAAGTCATGTATTTTTGTTGTTTGTTTGTCAGATTCAAATTTGACATTTTAAGTTTAAGATTCATTCATTGGGAGATATTTTTTTAAAAAGTGGGATGACCTGTACTTTACATATAAACGCCAGATGTTGACCTCATTTCTGACCTTGCTTCAGAGTTCTAAACAAGCTTTTAAAATGATTGGTTGATTCCAAGGACATTATGGAGCTTTGTTATAAACATCTTTCTATTTTTAGTTCTTGAGATTACTTAAAAATAACTGATTCTCATCTGGGTCATACGGTGTACACGAAATTTTTTCTAAAGATTTGTTCTAAATTTGTTCTTAAGATTCTAGAAGATCATGTGACCCCTTCCTTGTTTACATAAAAACAGGTATATAAATTATGTTTTGGAGTGAACTATTTAGTAGAAGTTGGGCTGTTAGAATATTAAGTTTTGTTGTTATGAGTTATTTTAAATTACCTTGTACTGGAAATTATTTCAATTCGTTTGGATCAAGAGGATTTATTTTGTTATTTATCTGGAAAACATTCGTGCTCATTGAATTTCATAAGACCAGAACTGACTTAATCACGTGACATCATCTTCCATCTTGGATGCTTCACTAAGATTCGAACTGGGAATTATTAGGACATTTTATTACCAGGACTTTTGCAATTTCACTAGTGGATTATATTTTGAATTATTTTTGGATTATTTTGGAATTGATTCTTAAAACCATTAGTTTATTTTTCTTTTCTGGAAAATATTTGTGCTTAATAAATTGTTTATTAAGTTTCTACAAGCTTGTTATTTTCACTCTTTCTATGTTACTGTTTATTCGAGCCTAAGCACGTAACACAGGACTAAACAGGTACTCCATTGCATTTAAGAAAGATAACTCTACTGGAACCTGACAGTGGTAAAAGTTGTTTAGTCACAACAAACACATTTCACCCATTTGTGCCACATTTTAAAAAAAATCATAAAAAATACAAAATATGATCTTGATATGAATTCACACATCACATGTTGCCAAGATGCTTAACTTTTTTTAAAGCCTGACTGAAAGTACAACTTATACATAATGCACCAATCATAGCTAGTGTTGTTTTTCTGAATGCCAACACCTTAAGCTCCATCCGTTTGGGGTTGTACAATCAGTACCATTATACCATAAATAAAATCAGCAAAGATTGGTATACCATGAATACAATCTAAAAAAAATTGGTACTCCATAAATAAATTATACAAAGATTGGTACAATGTGAATACAATCTTCAAGGACTGGTACACCATGAATAAATTATACAAAGATTGGTACCCCATAAATGAAATCTAAAAAGATAGGTAAACCAATAAAAGATTGGTACACCATGAATTAAATGCACAAAGATAGTTACACCAAAGAAAGATAGGTACACTGTGAATAAAAATGAATATGTATAACACACATTTTACTGTATGCAGTTACCTGCTGAAACACAAAGAAAGAGCCAATTACACTTGATCTGACAAGTGTTTGCACACAGGTAATAGTATATTATCCGTATTACATTTTAATAAATTATGTAAACCATGTACCTAATCGGTGCATGATATTCCAGTGTATGAATATAGCTGATATGACAGCCAAAACCAGCCCAGTCATTAATTTTTTACAATATCCTTGTTTTGCAACCTAGTCATACAGCCATTGGCTGTTTTTATTATGGTTTATTAATGTTATTTAACACACATGTACATTATAGGGTGGATCAGAGGCCCAATACCATGTACATGTAGCATGTTCACTGACTTCAGTAATTGGTTGTTAAATTTGTTCCTAGAGCTTGTGAGAAAACTGCTCCATGAAATGGATCCAGACTTACTTGATCACCTTAATCAGCATAACCTGGCTGATCTTCTTTTCTGTCACAGGTAAGTTTGCTTTCACATCAGTAAACTTTACAGATAACATCAATAAAGATTGCAGGTAACATCAATAGAGCTTACAAGTAACATCAATAAATCTTACAGGTAACATAAAAAAACCTCAAGGTAACATCAATAGAGCTTACAAGTGTGATCAAAACAGCATACAGGTAACATCAATAAAGCTTACAGCTAACATCAAAAAAGCATACATGTAACATAAAAAAGCATACAGGTAACACCAATAAAGCTTACAGGTAGAATCAGTAAAGCTTACATTAATTAAGCTTACAAGGTAACATCAATAAGATTACAGGTAACATCTATAAAGCTTAGAAGGTAATTCTAATAAAACTTTGAGGTAACATCAATACAACTTAGAAGGTAATATCAAAAAAACTTACAGGTAACATCAAAACAGCATACAGGTAACATCAATAAAGCTTACAGGTAACATCAACAAGCCCACAAGATAGCATCAATAAAGAATACAGGTAATATCATTAAAGCTGAGAAGGTAAGATCAAAAAATCTTACAATGGTATCAGCAATAAAGCTTACATGTAAAATCAATAAAGCTTAAAAGTGACAACAATAAAACTAAAGGAAACAGCAATAGAGCTTACATGTAACATTTAAAACATTTACACAGTAACATCAGTACAGCCTACAAGGTAATATCAATAAAGCATACAGCAATAAAGTTTACAAGGTAACAGCAATAAAGCATACAGATAATATCAATAAAGTGTATAAGTGAAATCAATAGAACTTACAGTGTATATGTCAATAAAGTTGCATCAATAAATGTTTCAGGTAACATCATTAAAATTTACAGGTAACATCAATAAAGCTTACATTTTCTTAGTTTTACATTGAACATATATGGCTTTTTCTTGGTCATTTTGTTGGTGGCATGATCTGGCTTTTATGGGTTAAATAAAACTTAACTACTGTTGGTTGCATGATATTGCTTTTATTGGTGAAGGAAACTTAATTACTGTTGGTTGCATGTTATTGCTTTTAAGGGTGAAGAAAACTTAACTATTGTTGGTTGCATGATATTGCTTTTAAGGGTGAAGGAAACTTAACTACTGATGGTTGCATGATATTGCTTTTATGCATGAAGGAAACTTAACTACTGATGGTTGCATGATATTGCTTTTATGCGTGAAGGAAACTTAACTACTGTTGGTTGCATGATTTTGCTTTTATGAGTGAAGGCAATGTGACCACAGTTGGTTGCATGATATTGCTTTTATGGGTGAAGGAAACTTAACTACTGTTGGTTGCATGATATTGCTTTTATGGGTGAAGGAAACTTAACCACTGTTGGTTGCATGATATTGCTTTTAAGGGTGAAGGAAATTTGATCACTGTTGGTTGCATGATATTGCTTTTATGGGGGAAGGAAACTTAACTACTGTTGGTTGCATGATATTGCTTTTATGGGTGAAGGAAATTTGACCACTGTTGGTTGCATGATATTGCTTTTATGGGTGAAGGAAACTTAACTACTGTTGGTTGCATGATATTGCTTTTATGGGTGAAGGAAACTTAACCACTGTTGGTTGCATGATATTGCTTTTAAGGGTGAAGGAAATTTGATCACTGTTGGTTGCATGATATTGCTTTTATGGGGGAAGGAAACTTAGCTACTGTTGGTTGCATGATATTCCTTTTAAGGGTGAAGGAAATTTGACCACTGTTGGTTGCATGATATTGCTTTTATTGGTGAAGGAAACTTAACTACTGTTGGTTGCATGATATTGCTTTTAAGGGTGAAGGAAATTTGACCACTGTTGGTTGCATGATATTGCTTTTATGGGTGAAGGAAACTTAACCACTGTTGGTTGCATGATATTGCTTTTATGCGTGAAAGAAACTTAACTACTGTTGGTTGCATGATATTGCTTTTATGGGTGAAGGAAACTTAACCACTGTTGGTTGCATGATATTGCTTTTAAGTGTGATGGAATCTTGACCACTGTTGGTGGAATGAATTGGCTTATAGAACAATATAAAAAAAACTATAAAATCAGACATTTCCTCTCATATTGTGCATTTTTTATGGTGTGGAAGCTGCATGTACATATTTGAAATTGTAACAAAAACATTTCAGTTTCTCCATCCAGTAGTAAATGGATGAAGAGGTGGAAATGGGGAGGTGTAATGAATTGCAGAAAAAGGGCATGAGGACCATACAATTTTTATTTTCTTAATCTCTAAGCTTGCTTTGTTCTTATTCTGTACCCAAATATATCATTGTATGACAAAAAGCAAGATTTCTTCTTTTCGTTTGCAGGTGGTTGTTATTAGGCTTTAAGCGTGAGTTTAACTTCATGGATTCTCTTCGTTTGTTTGAAATTCTCAGTAGTCATCACTTAGAGTTGTCTTCCATGGAAGCTAAAAAAGTCAGACACAGAGAAGAATTGAAAGAGTTTGCAAATATTGGTATGTATATATAGGTTAATACTTGCATGTTATGAGTAGATAATGGATCAAGTATAATTTCTTTTTATTTTACGTAAAACATTTTTACAGAATAAGATTCTGTGCATTGATGTGTTTTATGTTTATTTACCCATGAAATAAAATCAGTTACATAATTCTTCTTTGCTTCTTACTGGATTAGAGTTCACTGCATCTTTATTGGTAGGCATCCATATTTACCACCCTACCATGTAATTATCAAAGAATAACTCCAAATTTCATGGTGATTTTGCTATCAATGCACAGTTAGATTATTTATTGGAGTTCACTCCAGTGAATTATCACAATTATTTTACTTGGAAAATCCAATCACTCATAGCTTAGCATAAGAAAGATGTAAATAATTTATCGGATTAATTTGTATTGAAACATTAGAATCAATATCAGTGATGGGCTAACGAGCTACCCACAATCCAGTTTCAAAAAGTCATCGTGGTATTATCATTGGAAAAGCATTATTCCCTCACTTGTAACAGCAAATGTATGTGTGTGACAGGACTTTCCACAAAAACTATCGAATTAGACATTTCCTCTCTTTTTTGTATTTTTTAATGGTGGAGAAGCTACATACAGAATATTATACTAATGCAAAACGTGTAATAACCTGACTCACAGTTCACTAATGAATATAGATATGAGGCCAAGAAATATGTTGGTTAGAGACTACTATCAGAGTCAGCATTAACCACTAATGTACCAAATTTTGTCTTTTTTGGACTTTTCCATGTTTGCTCATGCACACTGGGTTCCAAAACATAGACCATACTATAAATGAATGTGTGATTTACGGAGGGACTTTACAAAAATTAGGATTGGCTACGAATATAGAACAAAACGGGGGAGGGTAAAAGTACTGTTTAATGGCTGAATACTTGTTTATAATCACATTGGGAATAATTGTCCATAAAGAGCTCTTTTATTGACGTTGTTTCTTGGGATAAATTACTGGTTGACCAGTGTAGGTACCAAAACCAACAAAAAATGGATTATGAGTCCAACATTTTAAAAAAACTGACCTAATGCTGTTAAACATTTCTTTCTCTAAGCAAATCATCAGTGATGTAATTCCAACAGGAATCACAAGGTGGAGAATAGCAAAATAACATCCCACTCAGCTTGTCCTAAAATGGCAAGGTTTACACATTTCTCAGCAACTTGAAACACTTTTTTTTATCTTCACATTTTCATTACTGTGACAAGCAGTTTGCATTGCTTTGTCATAATAATAATAATAATAATAATGATAATAATAATAATAATAATAATAATAATAATGAGGACTTTGTATAGCGCCTAATCTTTTGAAGCTCAAAGCGCTTTACACCATCAATAATGATCTGACTACACTACAGAACAACAAATGACAAAAATAATGAAATTGGAAAACATAAAAACATGCTGCAAACATATAAGATACAAAACATGATTACGTCGCTAAGTTTGTCCCTGCAGTCGAAACAGGTGAGTCTTAAGAGCACTCTTAAAAGGGATCACTGTGTCTTTGTGTCTAATTTCAATGGGCAATTCATTCCACGCCGCCAGGCCCTGGTGTGCAAAACGAACGTTGTCCATATGACTTTGTTTTCACCTTGGGAACAATGAGTATACGATTTTCAAAAGAAGAGCGTAAGGATCTAGCTGGTGTATACACATGGGTGAGGCTGGATAGTTATGTTGGACTGGAGTCTGTCATTGAAACATAGCGCAGAGAACAAATTTGGTGTTTGATTCTGTATCGAATTGATAGCCAATGTAGGGAACAGAGCAGTGGTGAGGTGTACTCTGATCGAGGTACTCTAAAGATGATCTGTGCAGCTTTGTTTTGAACTTTTTGAAGTTTCTGGAGTAAATATTGTGATGAACCAGACAGAATTGAGTTACAATAGTCCAGTCTTTGCAAGAGCATTGAAGTCTTGCTGCATAACTGACATTTTTTTCTACTAGATTTATTTCCTTTTAATGTAGCAGTTAATATGCACAATTTTAACTTTCTTCTCTATGTTAACCAATAGATGGCCCACTTTTTGAACGGTCAGGTGCCACTTTTAAACACACATAATCAAATACAATTAAGTAGACATTCACACCTACATGAATGATCTGATTTGTCAATGGACCACAGGTAGGTATGTCAACTATCTGTTTGATTTGATTGGTCAGAGGAGCATAGGTATGTCAGTTATCTTTTTGATTTTATCAGTCAGTGGACCATAGGTATGTCAATTATCTGTTTGATTTTATTGGTCAGTGGACCATTGGAGTCATGATAGCTGACTAGCTGCTGAAAATCTTCAACCAGATATCAATTGTTTTCAGTACCGTATTTTGGTGTGTATAATGCACACTTTTTTTTACCTAATTTTCTTATCTTAAGTCAGGGGTGCGCATTGTATACAAGAACTAAAAAAAAAAAGATTTTTTTTCCAGGTCGATCTGAAGAGGATGAAGGCACTATAGCCGGCTACATGTATCACATTCACTACTTGTGAAATATTAAATCCATTTTACATTGCATTGTAACTAAAATGTTTACCGTTACTAGCCGTATTAAAGAAATAAATAATGCTTACAAATAGTCTTGTTCTTTGATTGCTTATGTTAATAAACTGGTTTCATTTCACATCACTGTGTCAAGTTTTTTTCTGTGCCTTGGCCGGAAATACATGTGCATAACGACTGGCAACTTGTTCAAAAGCTGTGCGAAGTGCCGCATTGGAGCGGAACAAATACCACTATGTGGATTACCGTACTTGTTCCGTAAATGTTCAGTACCGTATTCCATAACTGTTGATCTAATTGAATTTTTCTTCATTTATTAATGGTTGAATTGAAATATAATATGTGTAGAATTCAACTAGTGTTAATGTTCTCATCAGAGCATCTGTTGGGGACATATTTTTTGCAACTACGGGTTCTCTCTTACGGGAACACTGATACGTTGTGGAACAAAATAATCAATGTATGAAGTCGGAAAACATTTTTTTCCTCTTTGGAAAATAAGCTTGTTACTTAGTTTTATTTCTCATCTTAAATCATAGTATTTGAGATATCTTTGCGATTATACAGTGATCAATGGCTTCAATGCTTCATTGACTCGGTGTGGTCTTTTCACGGTAATCGGCGCCAGGTAAGCTTTGATGCACTCAACATAGTTACAATGCTTTGTCTCGGTGAGCAGTATTTAATTGATTCAGCTCGGTGTTTTTAATGGTGATCAGTGCTTCATTGACTCGGTGGTTAAAATACAGCCAGTACATCAAAAGAACATGATGCAATAGCTGGGCGGCAAGTTCAAAGGACTTTGACCAGCAGCTTGGGTGGGAAAAATGTGCTGAAATTTACAATGACTGAATTCAGAGACAGAAAGATCCTGAGATGTACATGTAGTTATTATAAGAATACACTTTAGCTTCCATTATTTAATCTATGGACATGTACTATTTCATCATTCATTACATACACCCGTTACGTAATTTTTGTTATTTTCTTTTCATTGAATTCAGTCACATAATGATCTGTGACAAAATTATTGAATATTTTACATCCGTGTGTGGATATTTTCGATGGAAATATTTATTTATAGATTTATTTGTATTATGGATTTAATATGCTGGTGACCAACACACATTTACACCGTTTGGAAACATGAGGAAACCCGAGCTGACTGACGTCTGCCAGTGGATAGCGGATGCATGGGCCGAGCTAGATCCAAGTATGATCATCCATGCCTTCAAAACGTGCTGCATCTCAAATAAAATGGATGGCACAGAGGATGACATCTTGTGGGAGGACAATGCCTAGATGAAGACCACTCAGAGAGCGAGGACAAAGATGATGATGAAAGTTATTATGCAGCAACACCAGGAATGATGACAGAAAAGGACATACAGCGACTTTTCGAAAGTGATGATGACGAAGAGGAATTTGAGGGATTTGATGCAAGAGATTGCATCAACTAGACGAACCTTTAAAGGGCTCTTTTAAGGGCCAAAAATAAAATCGGAAAGATACAATATCAATATTGCCACTTTTTTCATTCACTATCTAAAATGACCAACTGTTGTTGCACTATGAAAACGGAGCGAAATACCGGTAGTCACAATTTTAAAATGCATTATATCACATGCGTGTTATATGGCAGAACTACGTTTTTTCCACTTATTTTGTGTCGAAAATAGGGGTGTGCGTTATACATCGGTGCGCGTTATACACACCAAAATACGGTAATTATCATTCATTCAGCCAAAACAGAAATGCAGATGGGCATCTTTGGTCTGAGAGAATGGGTTACACACACACACATACACACAAACAGAACAACACACACACACATATGCACAGACACACAAACAAACAGACCAACATACACACACACACACAAACATTGAACATATTTCTAGGACATAACCGACTTTTGATCCGGAAATCGGATTCCACCGGATAGTATGAACTTCCGATTAATCGGAGTCCGACAAGACAGGAACGACCAATTCGGATAATAAAAACAATAAAGTTGAATTTCTATAGCACCGTGTCTAACACTGCGTGTCATTCGATAATGCGTTAATAAAGTTAAATAAGAAGTCAGAAAAGTCCAATATGGTCAACACAACCACGCTGTGAGACAATCTATTTGAACTGGCGGGTGAAAACCGGAAATGAAGCCGGATATGGTAAAGTACTAAGTAACATGCTAGACACGGCAAAACCAGATACCAGAAACCCGGAAACGGAAGATGAAATTTTTTAGAAAAAAAAATATGGATTTAGCATTTCCGATTAATTGAATCGTATCCGGAATCGGAAAAATTTCATGCCCAAAATCCGGAATCGGAAATCGGTAGAAAAATGCTAATCGGTTATGCCCTACATATTTCCCCACCTGTGTGCAATCATTCTTTGGAACAAAACAATGTATATGTTATGAACATTGTCACATTTGGTCTTCAACTTCTTGCTCCTGAATTTGTTTTGTACTTAAAGTTTATACAACATATTTCACATATACCAATCAATCCAGAAGATGGCCTTGAGGATAGACATAAATAGTGTGAGGATAGACATATAAACAGTGTAAGGATATATATATGAAAAGTGTGAGTATAGATATATAAACGGTCTGAGGATAGATATATAAACAGTGTGAGGATAGACATAAACTGTCAGGATAGATATAAATAGTGTGAGGATAGATATATAAACAGTGTGAGGATAGATATATAAATATATAGTGTGAGGATAGACATAAACTGTGAGGACATAAACTGTGAGGGTATATATATATATATATATATATATATATATATATATATATTTATACCACATACATTAAAAATAACATGGCATTTAAAGTGTTGGTATAAAGCAAATCTATATACCAATACTATTGGTATATCAAATAGTGATCCGCCCATAGCGCAATAATACGAATATATAAACATTCTTTCTACCGTAGGCCTATAGCTCTATGAAGAATTTCTACTCATTCATTAATCATAAATGACATGAAATTAACGACACAAATATTAATAGTCCTTGTTTTCTAAATATTAAAATGGTACACAATTTCATCGTAATCCTGTCTTTTTCCTCTCCCCCTCATGCAAAATAAGCACAAATCTGGAGTGAGAGAGAAATATATTGCGCTGGACGAAAACATTAAAGCTGAATTTGTACCAAGTAACCCACAGTACTCTGTTTCCTCGTAAACCTATGCTTACGCTTTCCTTGGGATTTATCTATAGTATTCATAATATCAATGATACATAGTTGCAATCGTCAGACGACACACAAGGCCTACATGTTAAATTTGTCGGTTACGATGCGCACATACTGTATTGTGTTTTAAGCCTTTGTTGTTGTTTCTGAAACCCGTTTTAATCGAGTATTAATAATTAAATATAAAACTGTCCAAATGGTCGCCAGCCCCCCCGCCCCCCCCCCCCCCCCCCCCGCCCCTCTCTGGAGCAAAAATACACGAAAATACAAGCGTTGTGTATTTTTGTTTGTGTCATATGACGATGTCTCTGGACCTATGAATGATGGCAATGTTAGTCAAGACGTACAGAGAGAGAGAGAGAGAGAGAGAGAGAGAGAGAGAGAGAGAGAGAGAGAGAGATGTTTAGTCTGTAGAATCGCTAATTAAATCAAAATGATGACTTAGTTGAACTATCAATATATTAAAATATTTTAATTACGTCCTGTTGGTTCGTGATTCCAATTCGTTTATATTCCACGCGAATTTCCATACGACAGTAGGTCAATGACAGTACATGCATAGTCTATAATAAGATCACCATGTTTGCAGTGCACTACTTTCTTCATTAAAAAAAAAACAACACAACAACATATTTTATGTTTAAATAATGCGTGCGTCTTATATTGATTTAATAAATGTGAATAAAAAAAGAAAATGAAAAAGAAAACAATCAACTTATCAATTTGAATATGTGATTGTGAATAACAAGAAAAATCGTAGAACTAGATTTTGTAGCAGACAGCCACTTGGTTGTGAGGAGGTCATTTACTCGGGCAATATATCAGGAGCACATCGTAACTCCAACTTGCAAATTTTTGTATTTGTATGTGATATAAATAAAATATATGTATAGTATGTACGCTGTATCATTGATATACCACTCGTTGTATAAATTTTTCATTAAAAGGAAACTCGGGCAAGCCTCGTTTCCTTTTAATGAAAAATTTATACATCTCGTGGTATATCATTGATACAGCGTACATACTATACATATATTCTATATATATATATATATATATAGTGAAGATAGATATATAAATAGAGTGAGGATAGATATATAAACAGTGTGTGGATAGACATATAAACAGGTTGAGGATAGATATATAAATAGTGTGAGGTTAGACATACAAACAGTGTGAGGTTAGATATATAAATAGTGTGAGGATAGACATAAACCATAAACTGTGAGGATAGATATATAAGCAGTGTGAGGATAGACATATAAACACTGTGAGGATAGATATATGAATAGTGTGATGATAGACATAAATAGTGTGACAAATAGTGTGAGGATAGACATAAACAGTGTGAGGATAGATATATAAACAGTGCGCAGATAGATATATGAAGTGTGAGGATAGACATAAACAGTGCGAGGATAGACATATAAACAGTCTAAGGATAGATATATGAATAGTGTGAGGATGGAATTTTAGACATCTTGAGAACAGACATACAGACAGCCTGAGGATAGATGTATAATCAATATGATAGACATATTAACAGCCTGAGGATAGATGTATAAGCAATATCAAAATAGACATATAAACAGCATGAGGATAGACATAAACAGCATGAGGATAGACATAAATAGCCTGATGTCATGTATAAGCAGTATGAGGATGTACAGATAAACATCCTAAAAATATATATAAAAGGCCTGAAAATAGAAATATAAACAGCAGAGGATAAATATATTAAATATAAAAATATATATAAAAGGCCTGAAAATAGAAATATAAACAGCAGAGGATAAATATATTAAATATAAAAATATATATAAAAGGCCTGAAAATAGAAATATAAACAGCAGAGGATAAATATATTAACTATAAAAATATATATAAAAGGCCTGAAAATAGAAATATAAACAGCAGAGGATAAATATATTAACTATAAAAATATATATAAAAGGCCTGAAAATAGAAATATAAACAGCAGAGGATAAATATATTAACAACCCAAGGATAGATTTATAAGCAGTATGAGGATGTATAAGTAGTTTAAGGATAGACATGTAACAGCCTGAGTATAGACCAATCAACAGCATGAAGACGGACATATAAACATCCTGATAATAGTTGTATAAACAGCCTGAGGATAAACATATAAAAGTGTCTGATTAATTCTCAATTTTTCTGATTCATTTTGACAATATGTATTGCAGATGGTATGTCAAGGACACTGACAGTGGAGTCAGAAGCAGAATACACTTTTGAATTGTTCATGTGTGTAGCTTTACTGAAGGAGTGCCGATCATCTCTGATGCAGTGTACAGATTCAGCCGACGTCTTCTTATGTATTAATGGGTAAGTGGTATTTTCAATTTTGAAAATTGCAAATTGAAAAATTAATATTAAATTTTGAGTCTTTAACAGGTTCATACTTCTGTGTCTCATGAAAATGATGGACCATTTGAAATAAATGATGGACCATTTGAAATAATTGATGGACCATTTGAAATAAATGATGGACCATTTGAAATAAATGATGGACCATTTGAAATAAATGATGGACCGTTTGAAATAAATGGCATTAGATTATATAAATATGTGCAACGAATCTTATTAGATCAGTGGTCAGTTGCTTTAGTACTGTCTGTGGAAACCATTAGTGCATACCATTTTATACACAAGGCCTCCATTTATATGAACGTTTTGGTACACTACATATTAATAGCCATGTTTTGGGCATGGTGATGGGATATATGTGAAAACACACTATTCAAATGTTATTGAAAGTACACTATTTTGAATATTATGTGAAAGTACAGTCTATTTGAATGTAATGTGAAAGCACTATTTGAGTGTTATCAGAAAGTACTTTTTGAGTGTTATGTGAAAGCTCTGAGTGTTATGTAAAAGAGCTTGAGTGATATGTGAAAGTACAGTTTTGAATGTTATATGAAAGTGCTATTTGAATGTTATGTGAAAGAACTATTTGAATGTTATGTGAAAGCACTATTTGAGTGTTATGTGAAAGCACTATAATTTGAGTTTTATGTGAAAGCACTATTTGAGTGTTATGTGACAGTACACTGTTTTGAATCTTATGCAGAAGCACAATATTGTCTTCTCATTACAGGTTGAAAATAGATCTGGACAACATTCTGGAAAAGTCAGAACAGTTGTTCTTCCATTATTGCAAGAAAACAGTGGAGGAGAGCTTCTTGATAGTGGAATCCCCACAAAAATCCACATCTCACAAATCATCAAAGCATGCGTCTGGTGTTCGATGATAAGTATGCATGTAACAAGCTGTGGGATTGTCTCCTTAAAATAATTGTCAATTTGCCACCAACATTTACAATATTTGTACTGTCAGTTTGCAAAATAATCAGTATTGATGATAATGTTGTTTCTTAAGGCCATGTTGATAACAATCAATTAAAAAAAAATGCATCTTTATTATTATTACATTAAATGTGATTTTCATCAGTTTTTTGGCCTAATGTCATATGCAATCAGCATTACATTTATTTTGTTGGTTTAGTTTGTGGCCAATGCATCATCTTTAAATTAAAGATAATCATAAAACTGAACATGTGTTCTGTTGATAATGATAATCCTTTGAGCAGAATGTATGAAACAATGTACAGTTACTTATATTTCACAATTTATATTAAGCGTTTCTTGTTTACTTGATGTTTTGTGCATTGTCTTTAAAAGTATTCCTTGCATCACTATGAACTGCTTTGAAATAAAAGAAAAATAGTTACTATTTGTCAAAATGACATGCTCTGAAAATGTATACTTATTTGTTTCTCAGGTTTATTGTCCTGCTGATGCAAGCTGTAGGACTAATACAATCACGTTTTCGAAGTTCATGAAAGTAAAAGTTCTGGTACTGATCTCAGGTGGGGAAGTCCCACCCAAGGGGGACATAATTTGGGGACAGAAATAATGTTTAGCAGCATTCCTGCCCATAAATTATGAGCCTATCAGTGAGATTTTCTTGTCCACTTTCTAAGGTGAACAAATATTGGTTTAAAAAAATCATTAAGCATTAAAAGAACTCAGTATTCATTAAACGTTTTGTAACTTTTAGAAGAGTCCTACAAGATTTGGTTTACACTGAAAATATGTTGAAAATATTTATAAGATAATTATATTGAAACAGAAGTATTCAATGGGACATGTAGTATTTTGATGATGGCATTAAAATAAGGTAAGTGATGGGACAATTAAAATGCTATCATGAAATCATGTGAAGTATGATAACAGTCACATTAAAGGTAGGATAACAGTCACATGGAAGTAGGATAACAGTCACACAGGAGACAGGATAACTGTCACATGTGAGACAGGATAATTGTCACATGTGAGACAGGATAACTGTCACATGTGAGACAGGATAACTGTCACATGTGAGACAGGATAACTTTTGTGTGTAAGTTAGCATAACAGCAAATGTGAGATAGGATAATAGTCACATGGAGGAAGGATAACAGTAGATAACAGTCATGTATGAATTAGGACTACAGTTATATGAGATAGGATAGCAGTGGCAATATGTGAATCAGTATAACAGTCAGTGTACAAGTAGGACAATATTCATGTGAGGTAGGATAACAGTTGCTTGAGGTAGGATAACAGTTGCTTGAGGTAGGATAACAGTTATGGGTGAAGTAGGATGTCAGTCATATGTGAAGTAGAATAACAGTCAGATGTGAAGTAGGATAAAAGTTATAGGTGGGATAGAATAACAGTCATGTTAGGTAGAATAACTGTCACATGTTAGGTAGGATACTAGAAGATAAAAGTCATATGTGTGTCATATGTGAGGTAGGATAACAGTCATTTTGTGAGGTAGCATAAGTCATTTTGTGAGGTAGGTTAACGTATAAGGTAAAATAAGGATTTGGAAAATCTTAGTATATGCTAATATTAATACTCAAATAAGGAATTTGTACAACTCTACAATAGAAACTCTGAGAACTCTGACAGGAACTTTGAAAAATCAAGATTTTATTGTAAAGTTTCATATTTAAGGTTTTAAAAACATTAACTACAGGGTAATTTAAATGCAAGGTATAATGTTATACCAACCTTATAAAAATACATTGCTTTTTTTCTTTTCTTCTTTTCTTGTAACCTAATTAAGAATTTTTTGAAAATTCTTTTAAGAATTCTTCCAAATTTATGTAGCAAACTATGTTGTTTTTATGTCTTAACAGTTTCATTGATTTGTAATAACTCATAGTGTGACACTCTATTAATACTGTATTATAGTTGTACTTTTTGAGAGTGTGCACAAAACATTTATTCATTTTGATGTTGAAGAAGACCATAAAGGTGATCTTAAATTTTTGTCACATTAATTTATGTTTGCAAGACTTTTTGTTCATGTTTTGAAGAAATTGTGTATTTGAAAATTCATTTATTTATTGGTAATGATTGATATGTCTCATATATGTTAATTTATTTTTAATTATAACCTATCTTAGTACTATCACAATCACTCAATACTGGGATGTTCACAAGCACTCAATAATGGGATGTTCACAAGCACTCAATACTGGGATGCTCACAAGCACTCAGTACTGGGATGTTCATAATCACTCAGTACTGGGATGCTCACAAGCACTCAATACTGGGATGTTCACAAGCACTCAATACTGGGATGCTCACAAGCACTCAGTACTGGGATGTTCATAATCACTCAGTACTGGGATGTTCACAAGCACTCAATACTGGGATGTTCACAAGCACTCAATACTGGGATGCTCACAATCACTCAGTACTGGGATGTTCATAATCACTCAGTACTGGGATGTTCATAAGCACTCAATACTGGGATGTTCGCAAGCATTCAATACTTGGATGTTCACAATCACTCAGTACTTTGATGTTCACAAGCACTCAGTACTGGGATGTTCACAATCACTCAGTACTGGGATGTTCACAATCACTCAGTACTGGGATGTTCACAAGCACTAAATACTGGGATGTTCACAAGCACTCAATACTTGGATGTTCACAATCACTCAGTACTGGGATGTTCACAATCACTCAGTACTGGGATGTTCACAATCACTCAGTACTGGGATGTTCACAATCACTCAATACTTGGATGTTCACAAGCACTCAGTACTTGGATGTTCACAATAACTCAATACTGGGATGTTCACAAGCACTCAATACTTGGATGTTCACAAGCATTCAGTACTCAGATGTTCAGAAGCACTCAGTACTTAGATGTTCACTAGCACTCAGAGACTAATATTATCTATTTATGTATCATTTAGATGATGCTGCTCCATCATTAAAAATATCCTGTTTTAAGTCTACTAGTTATAATCCAAAACAGCTTACAAGATATGTAGGGTTTTTTCCACATCCACTATCTGTTGTCCATTGTCTGACATCTGTCATTCCATCAGCTTGTTTTTGCTATTCCTCATAAACTTCATGGATTATTATCGAAACATTTCACACACACATCCCAAGGTATAGCTAGACCTAAAGGAAACTTGTGTTTCCGGTATGGCAACCAATCTAGCCATTTTAAAGATCTTGTTATCACTCTCTTCCAGATTGGAACATCACATTGAAATGTGTTTTGCATTAGATGACTTCTTATGGTGCTAAGTTTCTCTTAAATGAAAACCATACCTCTATGAAAAATGCCCATGGCCAAAATAGGCTTGTGCTTAAAAAGCCTGATCCAAAAATGTCCACTTCTTTATGCATTACTAATTGCTAATGTGACAATGAAAACAGGATAAGGAAGCGTTGGAAGATGGCAGGGCAAATGACATGATTACTGATTGCTAAGATGGATTGGAAAACATTCTCAGTATAAACTGCAGGTACAGTTCCCCCCAAAAAGTTAGAAGTTTATTTAAAAACAAGGATGCACAAATTTTGAAATTGTCAAATTATTGTCATTAATTTTATTGTTATTATTTACAGTAGTCCATAAGAGGGGGACCCTCTTGAATGGTTCACCCTGACTATTGGCCACCCACTTCTTACAGCCAGAATCCCTTGGCACCGATGAGTTTGCATTCAAAAGTACCCCTCAAGAACAGCCACCCCTCTAACATGACCATCAGTCAACATTTTAGTACAGAAATGTAAAATGATCCCCTCACAAGCAGCCACTTTATTTTTTCTTCAGATATATCCAAAATCAATAATTAATTCATACCATGACATAAGGTAGATAATCAGATTATCTCTATCATTGATATGTCTCCCAATGTCATGTTTCCATTACTGAAAGAAGTGTTGACTAAAGTACGGGCTACACTAAGATTAATATTATAGCATTGTCTATATAAGCCAATGTTTACTGGAAATTTTGGGCTTCACACATCATTCAAGTTCTTCTCTTTAATGATTATAACTAAACGTAATTGTCAAGATCATAACAGTGTCAACATAGGCTAAAAAATAGATTTCGTGCATTAACACACGCACGGAACATTTAACAAACAGGGTACCAGACAAAGGCCATAAAATCATGTGACAACACATTTATTGCTTCCTTTACGAAGAAGGCATTTCACCCACTCGACAAAAGTTTTGATGTTTTTGAATGGTTTTGAAATGTGCATGACAACAATACCTGCTCGCATATTATGTTTGTACCAAGAATAAGAACTATTAATGTATATCCAGGTGAAATAAGGCTATTATTATAACTAGAATAACCTTTTATAATTAATGTTACTTTAAATTAAAGATATTAAATGAAGATATTTAATGCTTTGAAGTATGTAGCTTTCTTACTACGTACATTACATATACTTTTAACAAAACATTTAGCCCCTTTCTGGAAAGGCCACCTGTCTTATAAGGCCACTTGTTAGGTGCATAAATGGTGGCCGTATAAGAATGGGACCATTGTATTATTATTATTATTATGATTATTATTGTACATGTTTTAAAGCCATCCTTTTTAACTTGCACCTTTTCCATCCTGGTCCTGTCTGACCCATTAACAGCATTTTTCAACTAGACCTTTTTATCCTGGGCCTTTTCTGTACAGTTTCTTTTCTGACCTGATATGTTTGAAAACTGTGCTGATCTGATATTCAAAACTCTTATCACCACTGGATGGAAAATCATATGAGCATTGTTTTACCAGGAGACTAATTATGATGTCTCGTTAAATGAAAACTGTGCTGATCTAAGATCAAGTTTGGTCACCATGGCAGCTGTATTGGAAATCTTGTTACACCCCCTAAATAGAAAGTCACATGTAGCAAAGGGTTTTATTCAGAAAACCAATTATGATATCTAATTAGTCCTCAATAAAAAAAACAAAATAGAACCTCAGTGTGAATACTATGATGAACATATCAAAAATGTCTTAAATTATCCTGAATAACTGTTTTTTACCAAAACGTTTTCCAATGTCAACGAAATTGTCGGAAATAAAAATAGTTCCAATCTTCATCCAATACAACTGATACTGTGGCTATTTTTAAACTCTTATCACTTGAGAATATTAGGAATGCTTTCACCACTCAGCAGTTAAAAATAAGAAATTGTCTTATCTTGAATCTTTGAAATACTTATCCAAAAGTAGATCATCCCTTCGAGGGACTCGTGTTTTTTTATTTTAAGTATGGGTCAGAGTTCATATTTCTTATTATGATTGTAAACCACTTATAATAAAGCATCTAGTTAGAATTCCCAGTCAGATAAAGTTACATATCTTTTTGTCATAAAACATTATTATTCCTAATGATGCCCACATGAATGCTGTTATTTGACTGGTGAATCAAAATTTGTGTCAGTGTCTTTACATCACAAATCTTGATTTTAATCTGATTTAAATATTTTTCGCATTACTTTTATTATTTACAGTGGTACTTCATGATGGTTAGATACCAGTTGAACTTTAAGATGGGAGATTTTACAACATTCTAGATTTCATCTCTATACCTGCCAGTATTTATTACTGAGTTTGTTAGGTACAATATTACAGTACCATGTTTTTGTGTCTTCAGATTCCATTTACATGGGTAAAACATTCACATACTGAAAGTTACAGTGCAATGAAAGATGCAAGATGGCAGTTAAACGATGCAAGATGCAATAAATTTATGTCTCATTAAGATCAAAGAGAGTGCCAGGATGGTAGAATTAAAGTTGTGATGTAGAGCAGGTATAACGCACATTCTAATCATGAAAGACTAAACTACAGTACCAACCTGTCATATTTTCATCAAGAACATAGTATTTTATGTGTAAGATGATAATGTAGGTGCTTCCTTCTTCCTAAGTATGGCTTCTTCTGTGTAGTTTGGTAAGTTTTTTAAATCTTACTTCTACAGGTAAAGAATTGTTACAAAACCACTCCACCGTCACCATTCATTAGTAGTAACAGCATAATCTCCAGTTTTCTTATTCCTTTTTTTTGTTATGTTTTTATTGTAACATGATTATTTTAAAATTGATGATCAAATTTGGAAATTTGTTATCAGGAGAAGTGACAATAAATAAGAATTATTTTAAAAGATAAACACTCTCCACAAGCCACTAAATGATAAATCTACCAGAAGCTCTCTCTCTCTTTCTCTCTCTCTCTCTCCATTTTCTGACCTAACCATATACATGTAAATGAAATCTGGGACATATATTAACAAGATACAACTTTGCTAAAATGAATGGTCACAATGACAACAATTCTAATCAAAGGCATTTGACACATTGTTTGCTCAGAAACATATGGTTTTATTTCTATAAGGTATGTCTAGCCTTACAAAACAGCCATGTAAATTCACATAGAAAATGCAATCTAGACTGTACATCCTACCCACATAGAAAATGCAATCTAGACTGTACATCCTACCCACATAGAAAATGCAATCTAGACTGTACATCCTACCCACATAGAAAATGCAATCTAGAAGGTACATCCTACCCACATAGAAAATGCAATCTAGAAGGTACATCCTACTCACATTGAAAATGCAATCTAGAATGTACATCCTACTCACATAGGAAATGAAATCTAGACTGTACATCCTACCCACATAGAAAATGCAATCTAGACTGTACATCCTACCCACATAGAAAATGCAATCTAGAAGGTACATCCTACCCACATAGAAAATGCAATCTAGAATGTACATCCTACCCACATAGAAAATGCAATCTAGAATTTACATCCTACTCACATAGGAAATGCAATCTAGAATGTACATCCTACTCACATAAAAAATGCAATCTAGAATGTACATCCTACCCACATAGAAAATGCAATCTAGAATGTACATCCTACCCACATGAGAAAATGCAATCTAGATTGTACATCCTACCCACATAGAAAATGCAATCTAGAATGTACATCCAACCCACATGAGAAAATGCAATCTATAATCTACGTCCTACTCACACAGAAAATGCAATCTATAATCTACATCTTATTTGTGTAGAGAATACACAGCATCAGTGTTTCAGATAGGATCCCAAGGGTAGGGGACACTGTCTCTCTCCAGATCTGGTGGACACACTCCACTGGACAAATGAAATGATAGTATATAATGCCCTAATAGTGAAAAAAGGAGATAATCTTGTTTGCTTCAACAGTTGCCATTTTGTCGTCTGTACTGTAGCCTAAGTTCAACACGACACAGATTAACTGTTTTGGCATGAGCACTCTAATTGAAAGCAGGACCTAACACTGTTTGCCATGCATACATTTCTAAATTCTTAGAACAGCTAAGACATAAATGCAATTATTAGTACTAACATAATTTGTTGAGAGCTTAATGTGATTCATTTTATATATTACAGGTTTTCATCATTTGAAATGGTTGTGTTATACAATGCTGAATTAAAGTGATTTTTTGGGTTGAATAATTGTTTTACTAAATCAATCAAATCTATTAATCTATTTTCCTTCTAAATGTTCTTTTCTCAGCTACTTGTATTTGGATTTCCTGTTTTCAAACCCTTTTATTGTATCCATCAACTTGTCTGTTGTTATTCACATACCTGTTAGTTTTTTTTCTGTTATTTCCTTGCTTTCCATCAGGAATCTATGAAACAAAAAGTCTTTACCAATACCATGGAGAATTATTAGACAGTCTTTACCAATATCATGGAGAATTATTAGACAGTCTTTACCAATATTATGGAGAATTATTAGACAGTCTTTACCAATATCATAGAGAATTATTAGACAGTCTTTACCAATATCATGGAGAATTATTAGACAGTCTTTACCAATATCATGGAGAATTATTAGACAGTCTTTACCAATATCATGGAGAATTATTAGACAGTCTTTACCAATATCATGGAGAATTATTAGACAGGTAGGAGGCCACATGTACTTATGACTCCCAACCCAAAACAACGTCCTTTCTACAAAGGGGATTTTTTTTTACACACGAGTGCACATGCGGTTGCAACCATTGTGAGTCCACTTCTTGACAACTATGGGTTAGTGGCTGGGGAGACATAATAGGTAAATGTTGCTTTATACACCCTCAGTCTCATATTACTCCAAGGAAACTCCATTCTCAGCCAAGCCTACTGAAGGTTTTCCATGTTTACCTCCCATGAGAGCCTCACTGCTAGATTGACCATGGCTCTGCTAGTCAAATAAGAATCCTTTTCTGATTCCATTTCTTCCAAGATTTCATGTCTAGTGTCTCGTTCCATTTGTTTGCATCTTTTTTTCACGATAAAATGTCCAGATACTGATGGAATTTTTCAAGCTTATTTCAAACATTCTCTTCCATCTATATATCTATTGTTTATACAGTGATTTTATTTTCTTTAGCTGGTATCAGATGTTTTTACATCCTAGCAGTATTTAGAGCATTCCATGTTTAATATTATCTGGTTGTGTTGATTCCATATACATTGTTCCTGGACTTTATTTTCAACAACAGAACCATGCAGGTTTTATATTTCCACAATAATATGCACTGGAAGATCTACGTGTCTTTTTTATTGTTTGCAGAAAACTTGAACTGTGCTCAATGCATCAAACATTTTCCAGTTTGGCCGGCATCATCGAAAACTTGATAATCATTTTATTTTTGGTGGACAATTATAATTAGTGGTATGCTGAGACAGCATTGTTCCATTTCTAGAATTTTCAATAGACACATTCATTTTAGCAAACATAACAAAATTTGGTTCCAAGGTTTCAAAAGGATTTTAAGTTTTGTTGAATACAAGTTTTAACTCCATTGTTTAGACTAGACATGGGGTTTGGAGTTTTTACTTTATTTATGGATTTTAAAAAATTAGAGTGAACTTTCCAACTCTTGAGATAAAAATACAAAGATGAGTTAGAAGTAAGCTCCAACCTGAAGCAAATATAGCCAGACAATGATGGTTATGGGGATTTTGGATTGCAATATTTCCACCTAGTTTTTGTCCATTTCACAGATCCTCTGGAATTTTTGTCTAAGGATAATTTATTTTCAAGATTTAGATTTTAATTCCAATCCATTCTATATATAACTGATTTGCTGTTACCCAAATGGAAAAGTCCCAAAAAAAGAAGCAATGCCCTCTTACCACTTTTACAAGTCCTTGTTGCCCTCAGATCTTGTGCCACGTGTGCTTATTCCCCATCTGCTTGGTGTCTGTTTACAAAAAGTTTGGTGGCATATTTGGATGACCTTATCCATCAACATATGCTTGTCAAAGAAAGACTGATTTATGGTAACTTCTCTTTTACATCATCAGGGTTTTCTTATTGATTGGGGAGTCTGATATTTGTGCATCCCAATAGATTTTCCATCTAGGTAAGGATTTTGTCACCCACCTCAAGCAGATATGTCTTCACCTTCAGGTGGTCTAAATCGTCATTCTCACATAATCCATTTCAACCAGAGAGTTTCTCTTCCATTGTTTCTGTTGGGAAGTCTACATGTGCTCTATGCAGAAGATCGTGTCATCTCTAGGGCACCTCTCATCAATACTGTTCGATTACAGGATCAGTGTATTGAGTGAGATAGTATCATTCCTGGACCAGTGGCCCAACCATGGCTGACTCACCTCAGAAATACCTATTGAATAGCAACACCCCAGATGTGACCATATGCCTTGTGGTTCAGGAACCAGAATATGATGACTGGAGTCAGGAGAACAGTGGCACACTAAGGTTAAATGGCGCCCGGAGCCTGTAGCATAAATGGCTCCCAAGATAAGGAAGATGGCTCAAAGGGACAGAATATGAGGCCTGAAGGATTTTAGCTTGGTCATTTTTCTTGGAAGAAGACTAATGCCCCCTTCCACCAGCTAGGGGGCTGAGGGAACACTGTGTTATCCCACAGCGGAACTCTGAGCAGAACCCTGGTCGCCAACGATTTTCCTGCAATTTAATGCTATTTTTGTGGCTTTCCTGGCATCTAAATTCTGTCATTTCCACAAAGATCCATTAATTTCATAAACATATCCCTGTTAAGGATGTACAGAAATTACTCCTTTTAGCAATAGATTTTTTAATCTTTGGATTCCTATTAATCACTGTGATAACAAGGAGGATTGGAAAATGATTCTGATTGCCCCTCTCCACAGTGATATTCCTGGATCAACGATATTATCGACCTAGCTATAAATTTGCCTAGGAAGATCCTGGCAAGGCTAAATCTTCTCAAACAGCTTCAGACCCACGTGTTCGTTCCTTGCCCAGTCTGTCTTATCTTTCAAGCTTATCTCTTGTCTGGAGAACTTTGTAGCAGAAACAATTCAACCTTTCAATCGTCGAAACAATTGCATATGTTTGAAGACCTCCCACTTTAAAGGCTTAGGAAGGGAAGTGACTCGCTTTTGGTGCAAAGTCAGAAACATCGTCCATTTGAGTGCCTTAGTCCCACAATAGCCAACTTTTTTCTTTGGCTGTTACTATTACGGTACATTCCCTCATCATGGTTTAGAGGATCTTGGTCATATCAAAAACTTCTCTGTCAAACTTTGACTTGCATAGGACAACTCCTGTGGCCTAAGTGGTTAGAGCATCCGCAATGGGTGTGGGAGGTCAAGGATCCGCAATGGGTGTGGGAGGTCAAGGATCCGCAATGGGTGTGGGAGGGCAAGGATCTGCAATGGGTGTGGGAGGGCAAGGATCTGCAATGGGTGTGGGAGGTCAAGGATCCGCTAATGTTTTTAAAAGCAACATTTCAAATTCAAATCACACTTATTACATGACTTGTGTAGGCTGAAATCATTCACATTGTTTTCCTAAGTGGAATCTGACTTGGCTGAATTCAAACAAATTCTTGTATTTAGTCTTGACCTAGCTGAAGCTCTCTTTTTTTTTTTTAAAACAAAACCCATTTCATAATATTGTTCACTTTGGATTGCATGCTCTTTCTGTTGACCCAGCCTGCCTTTAGTTTTGATCCAATGGTTCGTCCCCAGAAGACTGCTCTGATGATCTAAGTGGTTAAAATGTCGGCCTAGGGTACAAGAGGTCGCAGGTTCCATTCCCGGTCGAGTCATGCCTAAGATTTATAAAACTGGCGCTGGCAGGGCAGCTGCCTCGCTTGGCGCTCACCATTAATAGTGTTAGTACTGGTCGGCCTGGTGTCAGGATAATGTGACTGGGTGGGACATCATACTACATGACTTTCGGAAAGATGGCCGCCATCGCTTAACTGCTCGAGATAGGCTCTTCCGATTTTGTGCTATATTTATGATATTTGTGCTTATTCTCTATCATCGTCTACATTATTGTGTTTCATCATGCATTGACTGTTCCGTTCGTATGTGTTAATTCATCTCCTTGTTTTGGAAACGAGAACAATTAAAATTTTTCTCATTTGTTTTGTCCAAATGTTAAGACGTCATTTGTTTTTAAATAAACCGCCGTCTCATGACCGCTTACAATACGACGGACCCTCATTAATTGGATTAAATGACCACACCTTGGTTCTAGATACTACATTGTGCTCAAGACTAAACGAACTGGGAATGCATTCATCATTCCATAAATGTAAACGGAAGCGACAAAAAAAAATGTTCTTTCAAAGCTGGCCAGCGTAGAACAGAAAGAAGAATTCCAGTAATCTCCCTTTCGCCCGTAACGGATAAACAACTTAAAAATTCTGCCTTTAATTTTAATAACCTGGTTCAAATTCCTCTTAAATCGTCAACCGTTGTGTCAACTGTCCCATGGATACCACTACGTATTGCATTATTCAACATTCAGTCAGTAGGATCACCGGAAAAGCGCACAGATTGTTAATTTTATCAACGACCAGAATATTCACGTCTTCTTCCTGACAGAAACTTGGTTACATTCCGCAGGTGATGAATCTAAGTGTGCGGATTTAACACCCAGCGATTACTCCATCAAATCATTCCCCCGCAACTCTCGCAGAGGTCGAATTGCTGTAATTACAAAGAATTCTATGATCAAATGCCTTGAGTACAACACAACTGTCAGTTTCTTACACACATCGTTTGAACTAGTCCAAACAACGCTCACACTGGAACAAAGGTCAGTCCATTTTTTCTGTCTCTACCGTCCTCCTCCTAATAGAAAAAAACAAGCTGACTGAATCTCTCTTTTTGGCGCAGTTTCCAAATCTTCTGGAGTATGTAAATTCGATAGGTGGCAACTTAATTATTATTGGAGATTTCAGCTTTCACTTTGTCAAAACTCCTAGATTCCATTCATGTTTTCAATCTTAAACAGTCAGTTAACCAACCTTCCCATAAACTTGGTCACATTTTTGACTGGTTTCTTTATAGACCTGATGATAATATTCTGCAATCCACCCTTGTATCCCACGAACTTGCATCGGATCACCTCTTCATTGTATGCCATCTCGACGTATCAGCCCCTAACCCTCCACCTCTATTTGCTACTAAGAAAAACCTCCGTATGATAAATAGAACCAAATTCATGCATGACATCCAAGAAAACCTAACAACTTTCTCACATCCAACAGCGAAACAACTTGATAACTGTCTGCGTTCATTGCTTGAAAAACATGCCTCAGCCAACAAATGCAGAATATCATTAAAAAAGTGTTCTCCATGGTATAGCAGTATTAGGGACCAGCTTCGCACTGCTATAAGACATCGCCGAAAAGCAGAGAGGCTTTGGCTTTCCACCAGACTCACTATTCATAAATAAATCTACGAAGCCCCTAAGAAGAACGTCACAAATATAGTCCATTTAGCCAAATCATCCCTCTACAGTACTAACATCACGGAGATTTCCAGCTGCAAAGAGCTCTTCGAGATAACTTACAAACTAATGTCAAGGAACAAATGTACACCACGTCCAACAACCTTCTCTCCACTAGACCTACCAGACCAATTTGCAAATTTCTTCGATGACAAAGTACAAACCATCAGAGATTCGCTTGACAGCACAATTTAAACTGATTCGTCATCATGCAGTTATAATGCAGAATTTCAGCGACAACCGTTAGGAGCATTTGAACCTCTTTCTATTGATTTAGTACGGACAATCGTGATGAAAAGTGCACCAAAGTCTTATGAATTTGATCCAATTCCGACATCACTGCTGCTTGAGTGCTTAGACCCAATATTGCCTTCACTAACTTATGTTATTAATATCTCTCTCTCATCAGGGGAATTCCCATAATTTTTCAAAACTGCCATCGTAAAGCCACTGCTGAAGAAACCAACACTTGACCATAACGATTTAAAGAACCACCGCCCAGTATCTAATCTCCCTATCATATCAAAAATCTTAGAAAAGGTTGTTCTAACTCAACTTGTATCTAATTTGAATTCAAACAGTCTTTTTAGCAATGTACAGTCTGCATATCGCCCTTGCCACAGTACGGAAACAACTCTTCTGAAAGTATTTAGTGACATTCTCTCTGCTTTGGATAGTAGAAAGATTACAGTCCTCACTCTCCTGGATTTATTTGCAGCATTTGACACAATAGACCATGATATATTATTTCACCGTCTCCAGCATGTATTTGGCATTCAGAATATAGCCTTACAGTGGTTCAAGTCCTACTTAGTCAACAGGACACAAATTATATCAGCAAATGGAATACACTCCAGTCCAGTTGACGTATGGTGTGGTGTTCCACAGGGATCTTTTCTTGGACCTGTTCTCTTCATTCTGTATACTCATTACTCAGCCGCTCTCAAGTGTCATAGATCATCACTCAGTGTTGCACCAATTGTATGCCGATGACACCCAAATATACAAGTCTAGCCACCCAACTGAAGTTGATGCTACCATCCATGGAGTAGAGAAGTGCATTTCTGATGTGAAATCATGGATGACATGTAACAAGCTGCAGATGAATGATGATAAAGCAGAGGTTATTCTGATCAAAACACTGCATTAATACAGTCGCTCGAGGTCCTGTACACCCTTTCCAGCATCTAAAAAACAAAAACAAAAAATGACATCAGAACACACACAAAAGACAAGTTTGAATAATATTGGTCACAATTTCTCACATGTGGCCTCTTCTTATCTATTCTCTTTTCATTTATTAGTCTTCTTATCTATTCTCTTTTCATTTATTAGTCTTCTTATCTATTCTCTTTTCATTTATTAGTCTTCATGCATTTGTTGACACCTTAGCTATTAGGCAATAAATTGTGAGGCTGAAAAGAGAAATACAAGATTTGATGAAAGAAAGACACGATTTCGTTCGAGTATTAGAGATAATTCTTTTTGTTTAAAATTATAGGTCATGGCAGACTCCATGAGAGAGAGAGAGAGAGAGAGAGAGAGAGAGAGAGAGAGAGAAGTAAACCATGAAAAAGTATGTATGCTTTATCACCTTTGAAATTTCTTCCTACTTTCATCATCTTTTCTCTGTGACTACAAGAATTTTTTGTGTGTCTTCAGTGTTCGTAACTCACATGAAGAAAGTTATTAATAAAATGCAGTGGTAATGGATGATGTGGTCTTATGCATATTTTAAAACTAATGTCTTGATGTAGCAAAACAAAGTTAAATAAAATCATCTGCATTTTTTCCTTCTTACACTTTCTGAAGCATTTGTGATTTTAATTTTAATTACTTTACTTTATGTTAGAGTCATATACAGACTTGCAAATTCAATTCAAAGCACTTTTAGCACATTCTTTTCCACCAAATATTGGACCAAACTATTTTTTCTTTCTTGCAACATTCAAAAAGCCTTGACCTCAAAAACATCACATTTCTGGCAAGCTGAAGTAATTCGTCCTTTTTCAAGGAGGCAGATTGTGCCTGGGTAGGATTTTAAATAAAGATCTCCATTTTAGATGACATTGATGACACTTTAGATGACATTGATGACACTTTAGATGACATTGTGAAAGTTTGTTGCTTTCACTACAGATTTCTAAAATGGGAAATTATACCTGGGATTTAGAATATTCTAAAACAAAGTTTTCATTAATGTTTTAGAGAAATTCGTATCCCAGACGTGCGCCCGCTTTTCTTTCGCGAGTCTATGCTCTTAAAATGAGCAATAGAAAAGAGAGAAAGTCGGTTCCGACTGCGAATGTCATGAATCAGCCCCTCATTTGAAAACTGATCTGCTAACCTCATTTGTTTCAAAGCTGGCTGACGTAGAACAGGCAGAATTTCAGTTATCTCCCTTTCGCCCTTTCCCGCCACAGTTAAAAATTCGGCAGTTAACTTTTATAACCTGGTACTTATCCATCTTAAAATCGTCAACCACTGTGTCATCTGTCTCAGAGATACCGCTGCGTATTGCATTATTCAACACCAAGTCAGTAGGACCACCCCCACCCCACCCCCGGCCACTCCTGCGGAGGTGAAATTTTCTGTCATCACAAAGAATTCCATGATAAAATGTCTGACATACAACACAACTTTCAATTTCTGCCACAGATCGTTTGAATTAGTTCAAAGAACACTCACACTGGAAAAAAAGGCCAGGCCATTTTTTTTTTCTGCCTCTACCTCCCTCCTCCTAGTAGAAAAAAAAAACCCTGACTGAATCTCTCTTTTTGGAGCAGTTTCCGAATCTTCTGGAGTATGGAAATTCGATAGGTAGTAATCTAATTATTCTTGGAGATTTCATCTTTCACTTTGAATGTCCTGGAAACCCAAACGCGTCAAACTCCTAGATTACATTCATGTTTTCAATCTTAAACAGTCAGTTAACCAACCTACCCACAAACTTGGTCTCATTTTAGACTGGATTCTTCATAGACCGGATGATAATATTCTGCGATCCACCCTTGTATCCCACGAATTTGCATCAGACCAACTCTGCATTATGTGCCATCTTGACGTATATCAGTCCCTAACCCTCCACCTTTCATTGCTACTAACAGAAACATCCATATGATAAATAAAACAAACTAATGCATGACATCCAAAAAAACTAAACAACTGTCTTACCTCCTACAGCTGAACAACTCGATAACTGCCTGCGTTCATTGCTTGAAAAACATACCCCAGCCACCAAGTGCAGAATATCAAGTCGAAAGTGTTATCCGCGGTATACCAGTGAAGGGGACCAGCTTCGCACTGCTAAAATACACCACTGTAAAGCAGAGGACTTTCCAAAGCATTCCACCAGACTCACTATAAACAAATCTACAAAGCCGCTAAGAACAACATCATAAACATAGTCCATTTAGCCAAATTATCCAATAATCAGAGCGAGAGACAACGCTGACATCGGCACCTGGAAGATTAAAACTCTGGCGCAAACTGGAAGACTCCAAGAGTTGACACGTGAAACGGAACACTACACATGACACATTCTGTGACTCTGTGAAAGTAAGATGGAAAGCCCTAGGAGAACACCAAACTGAAAATGGGCATATATTATACTATAGCGGAGAGTTGGACAAGTCCATAAATGGAGTAAGCTTCCATGTAAACAAAGCCATCAAGGGATATGTGTTTGAATGTCGCCCCATATCTAGCAGAATCATCTCCATTCGTCCGAAAGCATCTCCATTTAACATCACAATTATTAAAGTCTATGATCCAGCTACTGATCATAATGATTTAGAAATAGAGGAATTTTACAACAAACTCCAATGTGTAATAAACATGTTAAGTATTTTTAAAATAAAGACATCATCCAAGGAGACTGGAATGCCAAAGTTGGCAAAGATGCTCTAAAAGAGTGGGATGATCATTGCGAACCTTCTTGCAATGAGCTTACCATTGAAAGAGGGAGACGGCTGCTCGAGTTCGCATCAATAGAGCAAAAAAAAAAGAATGTTCGCATGTGCTGATGTTGGGTGTGATCACGACCTCGTCATTATGAACTTCCGAGTGAGGCTGAAGCAAATTAACAAGCCAAAGAAAATCAACATTGAACAACTGAAGGACCCCAACATCTGCAAGTCATTCTAAGCCACAATTGGAGGAAGATTTGCTCCACACCTTGTGATGGATGTTGATGCTAAAGTGATGTCAGACACTTTCAACACAGTCATGACAACAGCTGCCAAGGACATCATTGGCCTCCATCGTCCAAAGAAAAAAACCTGAGTTACAGAAGATATTCTGAATTTGTGTGATGCCCGAAGACACATCCAAAACACCAGACACACAACAGGGGCACTGGAGTAACAAGAAATAAACAAGAATATCAGAAGGAAACAAACCTGAAGAAAGCAAAAGAAGATTGGATTGGACAAAGTGCACAGAAATAGAGAGTAGTTTGATAAAGAATAACAGCATCAAGGCATTCCAAATTGTGAAAGATCTCACCAGACAGAAGCAACATAGAGTCGGTACCATTCATGTCGAAAATGGAAAATGCCTCACAGAAGCAAGTGACATTTCAGAAAGATGGACTGAATATTGTAAAGAACTCTACAACCGTCTACAGGAGACCCAGAGATGCTCGAAGTTCCAATCTCCTCAAATGATGATTTCTCCATTCTCAAAGAAGAGGTGGATTCATCAATAAGAGCACTGCAGAATGGGAAGGCAGCTGGAGTAGACAACATCCCAGCTAAACTTATTAATAATGGTGGGGAATCAGTGATAGAGCTACTAACATAATTCTGCAAAAGATCTGGCAGACAGGCGAATGGCCAACAGAGTGGACCCAGTTACTAATTATAATACTCCCAAAAACAGATAATCTTCAGCTGTTCCAAAATTACAGTTTGATCAGCCATGCTAGTAAGGTGTTGCTGAAAATCATCTTGAACAGACTGAAACCACAAGCAGAGCAAGTAATCGCTGAAGAACAGGCAGGGTTCCAGAGTGGAAGAACCACAACAGAACAAATATTCAATGTTAGGGTTCTGTGTGAAAAGTACTCACAACATCAACAATACATCTTTCACGTGTTCATTGATTTCAAAAAGGCTTTTGAGAGAGTGTGGCATGAGGTATTGTGGGCCACAATGAAGAAGTACAACATGGGTCAAAAGTTGACCAATACCATCAAGCAGCCAATACTACCAGTGCAGAAATTGCTCAAAGTTATATGGGAGCCTGGTTCCAGACAACAGTTGGAGTACGGCAAGGCTGTCTCCTGTCACCACGCTTTTCAACATCTACTTAGAGCGCATCATGAGCAAAGCCCCGGAAAACCACTATGGGACAGTCAGCATTTGAGGGCGTAGCATCATTAACCTCCGTTCTGCAGACGGCATTGATGGGCTTGGAGGCAGTGAAGATTTAGTGAAGAACCTGGATGAAACATCTTCCAGACATGGAAATAAGTGCCGAGAAGACAAAGATGATGACAAATAGTGGCAAACAAATCTCAACCAAGATTTAAGTCAGAGGACAGGAAGTCGAAACAGTCGGCCAATTCAAATATCTTGGTTCCAACGAAGAGGGATCAAGATCAGAAATTTTGTCACGAGCAGCACAGACAACGGTAGCTATGTCAAAGCTAAGACTCATTTGGAGAGACAAGAATATCTGTCTGAAAACTAAAATCAGACTATTGAGAGCACTAGTCATCTCAATCTTTTTGTATTCATGTGAGGCCTGGACCCTGACAGCAGAATTACAACGAAGAATCCAGGCACTTGAAAAGAGATGCAACAGAACCATTCTTGGCATCTCTTACATGGACCACATCACAATTGAAGAAGCGTGTAACAACATCAGGCACAAAATAGGCCATTATGAAGACCTCATCACTGTCAAAAAGAGAAACCTGAAATGGTATGGCCATGTCACAAGAGCAAACAGTTTATCCACAACAGTACTGCAGGGTAGTGTCCAAGGTGGCAGAAGGAGAGGTAGACAGAGAAATATGTGGACTGAAAACATCACAGAATGAACCAGGATATTTTTTGCGGAGACACAGGCATTGGCACATGATTGAGACAAGTGGAGGGAACTGGTCAGATGTTCAGCAGCACAGTGCCTTAACGACCACACTAGGTCAAGAGACTGATGATGATGATGATGATGATGATGATGATGATGATGATGATGATCCCACTACAGTGCTAAGATCACGGTGAGTTTCAGCTGCAAAGAGTTCATAACTTACACTCTGGGACTTGCACACCTTGACGATTATGTACGGCAACCTCTACCGCAACACTAGCTGCGATACGGCGTCTATTTTCCTCATCAGTGACCAGAGGTGCAACTTCGGCCTGCCTGGTCCGTATAGGAATCTTGATATGTAACATTTTTTGTTTAATTTAAATACCGTTTATTTTGTTTAGCCCTTGCTTGTTTCATTCATTGTTCGTTTGTTGCTTTTGAAATTTGTTTGTGTAGTTTGTGCATGACCTGCGTCTTATATTGTGGGACCAAGCTTACGGATTATCATATTGATCCATTGACGGTGCTCGCTGAAGTTGCCGGAGAAATTGATAATGCAGTATTTCAAGCATTCGGATGACAGCGATGATTTTCTAGCAAATAAATTGAGATAGTCGTTAGTTGTAGACTGCAATGTTAAAAACAAGCTACATTTTTATTCGATAGGGGCGTGTCGCTGAATTGTGGGAGACACTATTAGCACATTTGGAAATTGTAAATAACACAACTGTTATGTTTTTTGCTGAATAACCCAAAACAAAGGTTTGGTCTAACTACTTAAATGTCTATATTACAAATGACTAAATCAGAAAACACGTACACTAGTTTCTCATGCTAATGTTATCGTAAGGCATATAGAGCTACAAGTGAGTGTGGAGCCAGGAGCTGACCTCAGTTGGCCGGTAACTTATCAGATCATTTGTAGTAGCAGAATGTCAATACCGTATATTTCCACAAAAGGCTTAGAATAGAATGAACTAAAGCCAAACTGACACTATAGCAACAAAAAAAAAAAAAAAAAAAATGAGTTAGGCACATAATAGTCAAATCAAAGTTAAATAAAAAAATCTATATAATTGACAAATTCGTGGAATATTGTTAAATATTAAAATATGTAATTGTTTTATTGTTTCTTTGAATGCATTAATTTAGTGATTATTGGCAGTGTCTGGCTGAAATGCCTAGCTTGTATTAAGAACAGAAGACTTCTTTCCTGTTGCTATTGCCAGTAAGGGATAAAAACAATTGTTGACAGTTATACAGAATTTTACAATCAATGCCATGTAAAACGTTTGTAAAATGTATACATGTATCATGATTTTGTATCATGGGTAGCTGAAGGTGTTTAGGGGTTTTCTTGGGGTGTCTTGGCCCTGGGGTCTTTAAATGGACAGATTTTATAATGTTTGAAATATTATGCTCTGTCCTGCATTTAAATATAGCATTTAGATGTATTTAAAATATGATATTTTGAAATATTTCTCAGGAATATTGAGCAGTTCAAATATGTATTTAAGGAGAGAAAAAAACTTTGTATGAATAATATTAGGGCAGTTTAGTCATTAAATATTTTTTTAAGCAGGTCATTAACCTTTGTATAAAATTTTAATAATTTATTTTATTTTTGTCTATACATATTGGTCAGTATGTTAATGTTGTAGTTAAATTTATGTATAATTAATTTTTACCCTGTACATTCATAGTGCTAAATAACACATATATTTTAATAAAATTAACTTGGGGTTCTGTCAAGTTTAAATTGTGTTCAGTATGAGACCGTGTGTTTTTATACTGATAATCTTACGGTCTTCATAATATTTAAAATAAAGATTATGATACCATAACAAAAATGGTGATGGTATGTCAATCGAAAGATTAAATATGCCATTTAATAATGTGCTGTTTATACTTGTATTTCTAATGTCACATTAGGTCTATATTTCTCACGTATGTGTTGTGCGATAATTCACTGTATTTACAGTGGGACCCCGCTATAACCCGGTAGTTGGGAGCCATAGAATCTGACCGGGCTATGAACCGAACCGTGTTATAAGCAACCATGTACAATACCAACACATTTTTGGATTTAATTGCAGGGTGGGGGGTGGGGGGTACATAAAGACGGGTGCGAAAATGCATGGCACAATTACCATTTTTAATCAATATATATTAATTGAGAAAAACATTTACTGTGGTAACAGAAATTGCAGATTTAATATATTACTTTATTCAGAGAACCATGCATTGGTACATACACGTGTCTAATTTATATATACCTGTATAATCTATTGCATGAAAAGAGTATCAACACTGTACTCACCAGCGAATCTTGTAACATACACTGAATCCATAATACATATATTTCCATCGAAAATATCCACACAAGGATGTAAAATATTCAATAATTTTGTCACAGATCATTATGTGACTGAACTCAATGAAAAGAAAATAGCAAAAATTACGTAACGGGTGTACGTAACGAATGATGAAATAGTACATGTCCGTAGATTAAATAATGGAAGCTAAAGTGTATTCTTATAATAACTACATGTACATCTCAGGACCTTTCCATCTCTGAATTCAGTCATTGTAAATTTCAGCACATTTTCCCACCAAAGTCCTTTGAACTTGCTGCCCAGCTTTTGCGTCATGTTCTTTTGATGTACTCTAATACAGCAGGCAGAACTGGCTGATATTTTAACCACTGAATCACTGTTTAGCTCGGCAGTTCACTTTGATGATAAACAATGTACTTAAATTGATTGATTTATACATTCTGGTGAGAATCTTTTATCAACCCCCGCATTGGCTATTGTTTAGATGTGTATGAAATTAAGAGAACATATATCGGAGATTATTAGAGCAACCATTGTATTCAGAATGCATTAAAGACAAACACAAAGCAGACACGATGGCTTCATTACTCAGGAATCAGTAATTATAATATTGACACTTATGAGCTGTAATTTTTCAACAATAAACAAAGATCAAAGATCTAAGCAGGCCCAGCAATTGGTTCGTATTAACGACGTTTATTTTTGCACAAAACTAGAAGAAAATTTGATAATACATTTTCTACAGGTTCTTTTTCACACTGTTTAGACAAATATGAGAATAATAATTAAACTCTTTGCCTTTTTTTTTTATACTTAAATTTTTTTTTTTTTTTTTTTTTTTGGTCTTTGAGAAAAATACCTGTAATAAATTACCCGAAATTTCAGGAGCCATGCCACGACTGGGTTATATCCGAATTCAGGTTATAGCGGGGCGGGTTATAGCGGGGTCCCACTGTAATTATCAAGATATTAAAGAGTTATGGATTGTTGGAAATACTGTAATATTAAAACTTTATCAGCTTTCTATGTATAGGTTAGCATGATTGAGTTCTCTAACATAGAATGCTATTCAGTTATATCAACATTTAACACTTACAGCCAAATATTACATTTGCTGTTTTCAGCATTTGTGATGTCCTATTGGAAGGCATGTGATTTTCAGTGAATGTAATTTTTATAGGTTGGGCACAGTCAGCCACTGAAAGAATTTACTTGGAATTTCTTCATTCCTTACACTTGCTTGGAAAGATATGGTCATCGATAGCAAATGCAGTTTTAAATCCATGCTGTTTTTTGTAAGCATTACATACAAATGTTATCTCTTAATTACATATTTAATTGGTTTTACTTCCATGTCTTGACATTTTAATTTGTACAATTTCTATAGTGGTAGTTTGGAAATCTTAAATATTGTGATGGTACCATAATCTAACAATATGATTACTCTTCACTATATGGGTAATTTTTAATAATGGATCCTTTTTTGTAATTACATGTACACTTCCTATAAATGATGTGGATGCCATTATAAATATCTTTTTACAGGCATATTTGACATGTCATGAGATCATCACTGTAATGTCAGCCACAGAGAGAAGCAGTGAAAAAGACCAGTTGGACATTCTGGTCAGTCTTGAAGCTCTTCAGTCACTTGAAGATGTAACCCTTATTAAGCAGAGGCTGAAGACCATGGTAATAAAATAGTCGGCCAAAACTGGAATTGTACTCCAAGAATATGCAGGGGTAAAGCTAGACTTGAATAGCAAATTAGTAAAAATGCTTAATCAACAACCCATAATCAGGAATTGTTCATTTTACTTTCTGAAAGTTTGCTATATAATGGCATTGGAAAAGACTTCTAAACTTGTTTGAAACAACATCTGTACCATGGAGATGAGAGCAGATGTGCATATCTTTCAGATCTTAAACTGTTATAACTTTTTTAAAACTTTACCATAACTGTTCATTGACAACAAACAGAAGAATTAAAGTTAGTTTAAGAATGAACCAAACCATTTTTTTCTCTACTGAATTGACACAGCCAACATGCAATTGCAAGTGCATCTATTTTTACAAAAAGTGTTTTCTTAATGTAACCACTCACTTGATAGCTTCATTATAGTGTTATAACCTGTCATGAAAGACCACCCCTTTTGCCAAGAAAGAATTCTCTCTCAAAACAGGTGGTCTCACAAAACAGGTCATAACACTATATAATCAATAAATCTGTGCATTGAGATTCAATTCTCCCAAAAAGGGTGGTCTCTCATAGCAGTGGTCTCTCAAGACAGGATTTACTGTATACAGTTTTATTTTTTTTGTCTATATACTTAGTATTACATTAGGCATTGGTTAAATAGTATTTGAACACATTTAAACCTTTTGGGCATATACTTTTTGGACACAAATATTGTTTGGATGATTAAGCCCAAATCAGTTGAGAGAGTCAGATGAAATTTTGGCAGGCTTATTTTATTTATAAGTAGACAGCCGAAATAGATTTTCATATGGTTAGTCAAAATAATGTGTGCTTCCCATTGCATTGGTTTTAAAACTGGTGACAAAGGACAGTGATTCTTGGATGGCATATCTGTTGCTGTACCAACTGAGCTACTGAGACTAGCATGAAAGTTTGGACTCTGGTCAGACCATGGTGGTGTGTTCCAAGGCATGGTACTCTCCACACCATGGCAGTATAGCGCAAGGCAAGATAGGTCATTTTAACATATACTAAACCCAACATCGTGAATATATATTATTTATGATCAATATTGTTCATGTTATTTTCAGTGTCAAGCCCTGTCGAGACATAAAGAAACCACAGAATCATTGTCTGGTTTTTCAGCAGTTGATGTATCACAGCCGATATTGCAGACTCCTTCCAGTCCATGCACCAAGCACAACATGTCATCAGTGTCCGAACAAGAGAATGGTTAGATAATGTTACATCACTATCAGAGCTCTAATGTATAGTTTGAAGTACACGTGAAATGATTATGGCACTCTCAGTTTTGAAGTACACATGAAATGATTATGGCACTATCAGAGATCTACTGTATAACTTTTTTAAGTACACGTGAAATGATTATGGCACTATCAGAGATCTACTGTATAACTTTTTGAAGTACACATGAAATGATTATGGCACTATCAGAGATCTACTGTATAACTTTTTGAAGTACACATGAAATGATTATGGCACTATCAGCGATATACTGTATAGTTTGAAGTACACGTGAAATGATTATGGCACTATCAGCGATATACTGTATAGTTTGAAGTACACGTGAAATGATTATGGCACTATCAGCGATCTACTATGTAGTTTGAAGTACACATGAAATGATTATGGCACTATCAGAGATCTACTATATAGTTTGAAGTACACGTGAAATGATTATGGCACTATCAGAGATCTACTGTATAACTCTTTTAAGTACACGTGAAATGATTATGGCACTATCAGAGATCTACTATATAGTTTGAAGTACACGTGAAATGATTATGGCACTCTCAGTTTTGAAGTACACATGAAATGATTATGGCACTATCAGAGATCTACTGTATAACTTTTTTAAGTACATGTGAAATGATTATGGCACTATCAGAGATCTACTATATAGTTTGAAGTACACATGAAATGATTATGGCACTATCAGCGATATACTGTATAGTTTGAAGTACACGTGAAATGATTATGGCACTCTCAGTTTTGAAGTACACATGAAATGATTATGGCACTATAAGTGATATACTGTATAACTTTTTGAAGTACACATGAAATGATTATGGCACTATCAGAGATCTACTGTATAACTTTTTGAAGTACACATGAAATGATTATGGCACTATCAGCGATATACTGTATAGTTTTAAGTACACGTGAAATGATTATGGCACTATCAGCGATATACTGTATAGTTTGAAGTACACGTGAAATGATTATGGCACTATCAGAGATATACTATATAGTTTGAAGTACACATGAAATGATTATAGCACTATCAGAGATATACTGTATAACTTTATGAAGTACACATGATATGATTATGGCACTATCAGAAATATACTGTATAAATTTGTGAAGTACATGTGAAATGATTATGGCACTATCAGAAATATACTGTATAAATTTGTGAAGTACATGTGAAATGATTATGGCACTATCAGAAATATACTGTATAAATTTGTGAAGTACATGTGAAATGATTATGGCACTATCAGAAATATACTGTATAAATTTGTGAAGTACATGTGAAATGATTATGGCACTATCAGAGATCTACTGTATATTACACATGAACACATCAGTATACTCAAAATTAAGCCCCTTAGTCCTTATTATGTTTTATTGGTCCTAAATTATTATGTTTATTTTGCCCTAAATTATGTTTTATTGGTTCTACCGTAATTTATGTTTTATTTGTCGTAAATTATGTTTTATTTGTCATAAATTATGTTTTTTTGGTTCTAAATGGTGATTTCTTTGGTCCTAAAATTATGGGGTTTTTTTTGTCCTAAATGGTGATTATTTTGGGGGTCCTAAATGATTATGGTGCCGATTTGATGACCACAACAGCTAATGTGAAAATCATTTTATTGCTGAAGAATTGCAGAGATAGTTTCAACACTCTGCAGTTAAAAGGAAGAAATCTTATCATGAATTTCTAGAAGATTTTTTTTTTGTGTAGAAGTCCCTTTGTTTGACTCTAATGCATTTAAGGCAGGGTTGAGGGTTTTCATCCACAACAAGGAGTTTTAGAATGTCCATATCTCTCACCTACCTTTTCAGTTGTCCAAGCACCTGTCTCAAGATTTTATCTATGCTTTTTAATCCATATGATCAAGAAACAAAACAATGTACAACATATTTATTTTTTAAAAGAATGTAAAGTTTTAAAAACTTTTTGATATTATATATTTTGTTTCATCCAAGGTTTTCAGTTTTCCATATTCCTGGTATCTTATTCACTATTTCTTGTGCAGATATACTCGCATCTCAGAGACAAAAGTCAACAGCTTCATTCAAAGAAGACATACAGGGATTAAATCTAAACAAAGTGTATAACCCAGTTGCACCGACATGAATAGATGATAGCTTTGTGATTGGGGTTGGGGGAAAACAAAAAACATCACAAGTCTTGGACACTATCAGTCGAATTAGGCAAATTATTCTCTCTTGCTGGTTTAATAGCCAATGACCATATTTACTCCCAAACAATATGGATTAACTCTTTAGAAACATAATATGGCAACCACTACATCAATTTTGGCACTACAATGGCAATTCATGACATGTACATATGTCATGTTTATGGACTGTAGCATCTATCACCAGTAGCGACAATTCTTTCTCTTAATCATTCCTTTTATGTTTGTTTTTTATCAGAACAATCATCACTAATCAAGCGGTCATTGGAACAATTGATTACATATTGGTCAGTGGTGTCTATTTTCTCATGATATGGTCATTCATAGAGATGCTGGGTCCTACACAGACATATGATCCACAATAAGGCCAGGAAGCAATCTAAGTGCGGGAATAATTAGCCTGGTTCCCTGCATTGTATGCTCTCTGCATTGCTGTCTCTTATTATGATCAGTCGAGAACAATGCAGTGAGCTTAGGACGCAAAGGAACCAGACTAGGGAATAATCTACATGTACCAAGAGAGACAACGCATCCATCAGAACATTTTCTAGGGATACTGTTTTTTACATTTTAGGATACTACAGGTGGAGATGATCTGTCATGTACTCTTTTTTAAGGGTATATTTCAATGCTGATAATTCAGGTGGAGATGATCTGTCATGCACTATTTTTTTTTGGTTATATTTATATGCTAATTCTACAGGTGAGATAATCTGTCATATAGTACTTATTTTAGGGTACTTTTTGATACTAATACTACAGGTGGAGATGAACTATCCTATCCTATTTATTTATCTCTGTTATGGTATATTTTCATGCTGATAAGATTAACCATCATAATTTTATACTGATTCAGATTTTACCAATTCAGGAACATCAATGCCAACAAGCACTTCCAACTTCAATGTTAATACTGATGGTCATGAACAGTGTATTGCTGAAATGAACAGTGATGATCATGAACAGTGTATTGCTGAAATGAATAGTGATAGTCATGAACAGTGTATTGCTGAAATGAACAGTGATAGTCATGAACAGTGTATGGCTGAAATGAACAGTGATGATCATGAGCAGTGTATTGCTGAAATGAACAGTGATAGTCATGAACAGTGTATGGCTGAAATGAACAGTGATGATCATGAACAGTGTATTGCTGAAATGAACAGTAATAGTCATGAACAGTGTATTGCTGAAATGAACAGTGATGATCATGAACAGTGTATGGCTGAAATGAACACTGATGTAATTATATTGGATAAAGAAGAGGAGATTGGTAGGGGAGAGGAAAATTCCAAGAATACTCCAGATGAAGATATTATTATTTTTGACCCAGTAGATAATGATAAGGAGGACAGCTTCAGCTCTGTCAAATCAATAAAAAACATGGTTAATAAAAAACAAAGCAAAAGAGAAAAAGAATCTTTAATTGTGCCAACAGCTGCCATTGATTGTGTAATACTACCAGCTGTTCTAACCTCAGGAAAATCTAATTCCACAGGTAGTAAAGGAAAGCCAAATGTCTCAAGAAAATGGGAAACATTTGCAGCAAAGAGCCATAGGAAAAGGAATAGATCAAGAGATAAGGTCTTGGATGATATGGATAAACCTTATGAGAAAGCAAAAACAAACATGGTTTCCAGTTCAGATCCTGATTCCAAGAAAGGTCTAAATGCGCAATTAAGAAATAAGTCTAAAGTAACAATGTCAGCTTCCACAAAAGAAGACCAGTCAATTCAGGACTTACGTGACAAGTTACAGAGCCACACTGCAACATATTTTAATGAGTCAGAGTCTTCTGTAAGGAAAAGACCTACAAGGCAGCGGAAGAGAAAGATTTATGCTGACTTTTTTATGGAGATTTTTCCAGAGAAGGCAAAGACTGTTTGTACGGAAATCAAACCCAAATCACTGGAGAAAAGTTTCAAAATTAGTAGATCAAGGAAACAGATAAAAGAGAATTCAGATGCTGCTAAACCTTCAGTATGCAAGCCCTCTCCAGAATTTCAGAAGACCATGTCATCACAGAGACATGAAAAGTCTGCAAATTTAAGAAACAAAGAGGTTGCTATCATCAGAGAGGATAAAGAGTTAGAAATCACTTTTAAGAAATTTGAAGAAAAGGAAGTTGGAGAAAATAAAGATAGAAAATTTAAATGTCATTCTTGTGGAGAAGAGTTTAATAATGAAAGTACCCTTGTAAGTCACTTATTCATCCATAAACCCAAAACAGATTGTAAAACAAAACACCAAATACCTTTCAGATGTGCAACATGTCAACAGCATTTTTCAAGTTTGAAATGCTTGCAAAAGCACTTGAAGAAAAAAGTACCATGTTTAAGTGTAGAAGAGCGAAGAGAAAAATATCAGTGCAAAACTTGTGGACGACAGTTTCTTGCACATTCAAGCCTGACACGCCATTTAGCAACTCACTCCGATGTACGGTCAGTTCCGTGTCCCAATTGTGACAAGAAGTTCAAGCATAAAGAAAACTTGTTCAAGCATATGAAAATACACAAACAAAAACCATTAACATGTACAAAGTGTTTAAAAGCATTTGACACCTTCGAGAAACAAAACTCTCACCAATGCAGAGCACCTTTTCAGTGTTCTGTTTGCTTGAAGCCATTCCGAGCAAGGCTATTTTTAAAGGAACATGAGGATGCTGTCCATAAAGGCAGTCAGTTATATGAATGTAAAGTGTGCAGCAAGAAGCTATCCCACATGTCAAGTCTAAGTAGACATATGACTTTGATGCACTCCACTGAGAAGCCAATAGAATGTAAATTGTGTGGAAAGACATTTAAAGTGAAGCAAATTCTGAATCGTCACATGAAATTTGCACACAGTGGAATTGAATATAGGTAAGTTTGATGACTTGTTAAATACTTAAACTCGGTTACTATTTGGAATCAATAGCTTTAGTTGTAACAGTAGCATTCATTCCAGAAATGGATAAAGATGTGGCTACTAGCTCAAAAAGTGGGATTATTTTAAAGGAAATATTAATAATAAATATCCTTTTCTGTATCTTGCGTATTCAAGAATTCAGGCCCATATTATTATCACAGGCACACATGTCATGTATTTATTAATTTCTTCACTGTCCAGCATTATATGCTTTGAATCGGTTATTGCTGAGTTGAACAGCATGTTGTTGTTTTTTAAAATTGTTGAAGTACCCACTCTTCTGGTGATGGTTTTATTAGTTGATGAAGACATTGTAGCAAATCATGCTGTATTCTGACTCAACAAAGACTTATTTAAAATATATGATGCAGATTGTGTTCTGATTTGGCATTCCATTATAGTAAATCAGAGATGCACACAGCCAAGTCTTAAAGCAAATATAACGATCTTTTATTTTCTTAGGCCTGATCTATGTGCCCTATGTTTGCCAAAAAGTGAACTCTCTTGATCCAAAGATAAAGAATAAGGGTCATTTGGACATGCTTGTTGCCAAGAATTAATCCAGTAACAGTGAAACATGCCAGAGTCTTTTGTAGTTGTTTAAGTTATATAATTCTAACGTTTAGATACCATAATTTTTATTATAAAATATCTTTGTTCAAATCCTAGTACATCAGTTGTGCAATCTTGAATGGTAATAATGCCAACATAATATATTGCTGTGCTTTCCTTTTTCCAGGCAGAGAGTAGGCACAATCATAAAGGGATGCAGAAAAAAAACACTTTTGACAATATTTCTTGGTCCCATGAGGGTTGGGGATCTTTATCTCCTTAGTCCAAAGGGTGTATGGAATCATCCTTTTCTAAAGCAAGAGTACTGCCTCACTGACTTTTTTGTTATGACTCTTGCAGAACTTGGAATATAACTCTCTAGATCCAGGAGATTATGGGACCATTCACACCATGATCTAAGGAATGTATTGAATCTGTTTCTCAAGAAAAACCTAATGCCTCCATAGAGTCTCAGCACTTTATCAGAGGCTGTGGCCAGAACACAGATAATTGTACCTTCTTGAAGAGGTTAAGCAGTGTTATAGCAGAGGATTGTCTGATGTTTACTTGTCCATCAGATAGTAGTCACCTGACCAGTCATCAGGCACTAAGCACCAGTCACACACACTGCCAGTTATCAGGCACTAATTTTCCAGCACTGATCACTGGCCAGTGGAGTTGCCTCTTTGGTTTGAGACAGAGCTTGAGTTGATACCCGTTTCTGTGCCACTAATCCATCCTGGTAGTGATCGAGAATTGGCCCATATTATCCAACTTGGGAATGAAATCTGATCAGAATCCTATTATCCTCATGTTCTCAATCTCTCTTTACTGGATGTGGGGATGTAAATCTCTCTTCTCTTTTATGGTACCATGGATTCCCATGTCTTGTCCTCAGAGTAGATTGGATGTTGCAAGATACAAATTTTATACAATCAAGTGGAGCTTAACAGTGAGTGCAGGATGGTCCTCTTCCCTTAGACAACCTAGAAAAAAATGAGGGACTTTTTCATCTTTCGGTGAGGTCCATTAGTAAGGCAGTCGTAATATCTTGTATTACTACTCTCCATGAATGAATGGGGTTTTCACCAACAACACGTCTCTTACAGCCACTCACGGTCTGCCAAGGCTCAGCTTGTTATCATGCCTTGGTTTCTTCAAGAGTTTCCAACCCCAATACTCCCAATAGCATTCCCAATTCAGGCAGCCATCTCATCCAACCTTTGCTAGATGGGTTTGCTGAAAAGGCCAAAGTAAGAAGTTTGCATGTCCCTCTTGTCATTTCCTTGTGAAATTGTAGTGGGGGTAGGCTTTCAGGACTCACCCTCCACTCCTTCCATGCATTCATCTTCATGATATGCCCTCATGCACTTGGCTTTCCCACTTTTCATATGTTTCATTGGGCAACATGGCAGATGTGTGAGTCCTTTCTCCCAAATAAACAGGCTACCAGCATAAACATCTTTCACAGACCACAAACCATTCACCAGTCAAGGCTGGTTCTACAGAATGGTGCAATAGTGAGAGTAGAAAGGACCAATCTCTCGTTTTCTACAGGGTTTTTTCCCCTGTTAAATCAAGAAAGGCAGAACATTTCAGCTTAATTCTGTCTTTCACCCTTAAATACATTCATGTGGGAAGTGCTATTCAAATTGGACACTCAGTCAGGAATGACATAAGACTGAGTGAGCATTCTCCATTGACATATGGGATGCATATCTGCACATCCCCATTAATCTGCCATATTGGAAATATATCCAGTTTTGCCTGGAGCTTTCAATTTGATTTCTTCCATTCAGCTTAGCCTCCACCCTAGAGCTTTGCAGACTGGCTAATACACAGTGCCCTCAGGGAGTCCCTTCTGGTCTACAGTAACCCAGTTGGGACTTGTTCCAATCCTTGAGAAATCAGATATGGTCCCTGATGATTTTGTTTTTGGAAGGATGTACTGCCTCATCAACCAGTCATGAGTGCATGTTCCACTGGACATTACAGGTACAATTGTGCCTCTTGTTGATGTACCAAACAATGTTTTCATTGGCTTGCCTATACATTTCACTCTTTTGGGTCTTACAGTCCTCAGTGGATATGGTTATCCAGAGAATATTTCATTTGCAGTTTCGTTTCCTGGCAAAATGGAGACTATACTAGGGCAGATTGCTCTGGGATCCAATTTTATCACCAGGTTAGTGGTCCAGTTCGGACCGGTTACTGATAATTTCTCCTCTCTATAAACTGATACCACATTCTTGTTTGGAACACTCACCTGAAGCCAGGACTTCATCAGGACTTTTGGTCCTCGGAAGAAGCCACCCTCCAAATAAACAACATGTAGATGCAAGCAGTTTCTGTAGCCCTGAAGAGGTTAATCAACCAACAAAGAGGTCATTAGGAATCTTTCTGATGTGCAGCAGCCTCTGAGACCATGCTCTAAGTCATTCCCAACTATAGTAATATTAAAACAGAGAGGCTGTCCAGAAAGAGCAGTGTGGTCTTTTTAGAATGGTCTCTGCACCAGAAGACAGCAAAAACCTCTTTTCCAAATGAGGGGAAGAACACTGGTGGACTTTGGTTTTTGATGAGATTGAACAAGCTATCATTTTCAGTCTTTGCATTCCTGCATCAGAGGGCTCAGGTAATAGACACCTTCAGTTGAGGACAGTATACACATACACCTTCCAGCTATTTATGGCTCCAAAATTCTTGGCCTATTGATTTTGACCAATTGTTAGATGAGCGAATCGTTGAGGTGCCTGCTGTTGTAGTACAGTTGTTGTGGATTTACAGCAGCACACAGATTCTCTAGTTTCACACTTGGCTCATCAAATGTTCAATCCGCCAGGATCATTTTTTGAGCAGAGTTGCAAGTTGTATTGCCCTATTTAAGAGGCTGTCCACTTCTTTGATGTGAAGTGATGATTCTTATGTCATTGGTACAGTTGTAAATGCCTTGATCATAGCTGTGCCTTTTTTGGCACCTAGGCAGATTTCTCATCTTTTTCAGGAAAGAAAAATGTACAGTCTCCATTACTAAGGGATGTTGTGCAGTCCTGTCTAACATGCTTACATTCTCTGAGGCCTATCTATTGGATCAGCTCATCTCTCCAGTCATATCAAGTAATTTGAGCACAGAAACTGATATAATGCACACTGAAGCAATGATGGAATCTTATGCATTTTGTGGTCTTTGTCAAGACCCATTTAGTTGACGCTTTGGTTGGGAACCTTACCCATAAAACTATCTTCCAGATGTTGTAAGCATTAGCCAGGATTTTTTGCTTTATTGGTAGAAAAAAGATGTTTAAGGTTCACTGGTAATTATGAGTCGGTTTCTCACCTTTGCAGACAGTTCCCTTCATTTGCACTACTTCATATTGAGATTTCAATCATTGTCAAGTCTGTGATGATCTGCCAGTTTAGGGCCTTATACATGTAGTCTACTTTCACATGCTTCGGTGTCAGAAGCATATATTCCTACCTATTCCACCTGATACATCCACCATTGCCAGATAAATTTCTGCTTGTCAAGAGAGTTTATCATTGAGAATTAAAGACTATGAAGTTTAGGCTGTTGCTATGTTCTGGTCCTTACTCATTCTTCACTGGAGATTATTATAAGAGTATTTCTGGTGGTCAGTTACTTTCATCTGGTTTTACCTTTGATCAAAGGAATTTTCTTGCTGGGCCTTATCAATTTCTTGAGACCACCACCCTCCATCCCAACTGGCAAGTTCAGCAAGGCAGTGGTAACAGATTAATATATTACTATTCTTAAACTGAAGTTTTTGGGAGGTAAAACTAGTTTAAAAGATGTAATACTTACCTGTCACTATTGGAAAATTCCCTCATTCAACTAGACATGGATGGCCTAAATTTAGTCAGGGTCAAAAACAAAAAGAATGAGTATCCTACATGGACTTATGATGTGGGGGGAGTTATACTGGTGCTGGGTTATCTCCCTTATAGATTTCTAGAATATTTCATCTGATAGAAAGTTGGACAAGGGGACTTGCATCCCAGAAGCAAGTTAGGCAATAGTGTCAGTTATCTTGTACATAACAAAAATTAGTTTTACCTCTTGCCAAAAAAAACCTACATATTACCGTGATGCAGAGATTGTTTTCTATGATGCAACCATTCAAATTTATAGGGCTGAAATTTAAATAGTTTTCAAGTCCTTGGATCAAGAAAAAGTCCCTTTGCAAAATTAAATGGTCACAATTCATTTTTTCATACCATACAACTATACAGATGGAGATTTCGGTGTGCCATGTCCCCAGAGTTGGGATATCCCTTCTCTCCTTCAACCCCATCACCCACTACAGTACATAGCATTATGGTGGTTGGTTATACAAGGTATATTACATTAGTCACAACCATTTTGTACTCCGCAACAATGTCAAGTGGCAAGGTTGGGAACTTGATTAATATATGGTGACATGGTTGGGATCTTAATGTAAGGTGAAATGTTCATACGGTTGGGATCTTACCATAATATTGTTTTGAGCAAAGGACACTGGCTAAAACCAGAAGGATTTGGAAGCATCCACATCAGCTAATTGTGACAATGTATGTGTTGTTCATGACCTGCTGATATACTTAAAGATTTAGGATGTCAGTAGATTTTGCCTTGGGTAGATTTAAGCTTGCTCAAAAATACATTTTTACAAAATAAATTATATCATAATGCTAATAAATATGGGATGTTTTATGAAAATTGCTTAATATTTAGTTCACAAATAAAGAGCTTTTGTTTTCTTTTCATCATTGTTTGCACCTTAAATTCATAAAATAATTAAAGATATAAGAAAATGATATGTGTGTAGTACGATATATGTAGATACGTTAAGGACAAAAAAAGTTAGACTACCTTCAGAGTTGGAAGAGCAACAACATACACAATATTTTTGACATATCTGTGGACAAGTACCTTGCAAACTTCAGCCTGACAAAGCCAGATTTGAGCTTATTCCTTTCATGGGGGAATTGGATTTGCGAAGACTTCAATATATAATCATTAACACAAAATTTCAAAATTTGGCTTGCAGTAGAAAAGTTCAGTCATATTGCACATGTATGTAACATATTTAATAATGTTTCAATGCCGCTAAAGTTCTTAATTAAAAGCTGGATTTTTTTTATTATCATTATTATTTATTATAATCATTAATAATTAATTAATTAAATAATAAGAGTTCCTGATAATTTGTTTAACCAATGAGTATTAAATATATGAAAATATTTTACAGATGCGACATTTGTGGATACAAATGTTCACAACCAGACAATCTTAAACGGCATAAATTACGGCACAGCAATGAGAAACCATTCATGTGTGAGAAGTGTGGTCGAAGTTACAAGTCCAAGAGACAGCTACAGGTTCATATTTACCTCCACACAGGAGAAGCCCCCTTTCAGTGTACATATTGTGACAAGAAATACGCAAGCAAAGATACACTTCGTCAACACCTGATAATGCACGAGAACCCCAATTCGCTTACCTGTTATGTGTGTGGCAAATTGTTTGGACAGCTTGGTCATTTGTCACGTCACAGAAAAAGTCACTTTGAAGATGAGAAAATCAAGTGCAAATTTTGTGAACTGGAATTTAAAAGTATTACACGTATGATGACACATATTCTCAGAAATCATGCAGAAGAAGCTGTGAAAACTAATGCTGTACGATTACTCAGATGTGAAATATGTGGTAAACTTTTTGTTCATAAGAAGGATTTTGAGTCACACATGAATCGGCACACAGGGGCTCGACCTTATAAATGTAAGTACTGTGGAAAGGATTTCAATGATAGAAGTAACTTGCGACAGCATGTACGAGTTCATGAAGGTGGTCGTAGGTACAAATGTACAGTTTGTGGGAAAATGTATACTCAAGGTCAGTCGCTGAAAATCCACTTAAGACATCATTTGAGTAAGATGAACACAGTTGATATCCACGACAGCAAAAACATTTCTGTAACCTTTGCGGATAAAAGTATACCAATGCCAGTAGATCTACAGAAAACAGTTGTAATTAATGTTAGCCAATCCAGATCTGAAGCAGACAACCATATCACTGCTCCCTCTAGTGATGAACTTCACATAACAGCAAGGGAAATAAACAGAGATCATGACACTCCAATATATACTGATAATAAGACACAGATACTTAATGAAACAAATCAGGACTTCATTGTTTGCAGTGAACTAAAACAATCTGACATGAATTCAACTTTTCCAAAACAGGTTCAAGTAAATTTGAATAAATGCTCTAGTATATTGTCCGAAACCAATGAGAATGTTATATGCAGTTCCAATAAGAGGGTTCAGCAACAGAAAGTAAATGGTTTCCAAGGAAACAAAACAATTAGTGTTGAAGCTGCAAGACCAGCACTTAGTCGATTGTCACACGAAGCTGAGTGCAGTATTAACAATACTTTGGTCGACAGTTCTATAAATAGTGTGGATGATGGTGAGCATAATTCTAATAGAGAAACTGTGGATAGAAATTATGGTAATCTACCCAGTGATGTGGTTTTTTATTCTGATGTTCATGAAAACCAGGACCAGAGTCAGTTGAATTTGACAAAAGGGCAAATTTTGGCAATAATTGATGCAAAGGGACAGAAGATTATTGGAAATGACCTTATAGAAATAATCAGAACAATTACTCAAAACTCATCAAAACAATCGGGTTCTTTAAATTTGAGATTTGAGCAGGATGTCGTTATGCAAACTGAAATTTCCAGTATATCTGGGACTTCTACTAGTGTTCCTGAGCAACAAAGCACAGCAAATTCTTCAAGCGATGTCATATCCCCAACTTATCTGTCTGCATCAGGCAACCATGGCAACCTTGGGTTGGGGAATGAATTTGGAGAATGTGACAGTGTAAGTGAAAAATAGTGCAAGATCAGCTATCTATGAATCTTAATACGGAAGATGGCATACTTGAGCTAAAATGAAAACTAAAATCTGATGATGCAAAATTTCATATTTTGTTTGACTATATGTTGTTTGCATATCATTGTTACAGTGTATATTTTTAAATCTTTGTGAAACTGGGAAACGCTATTTTACCACACCAGCATTGATGCATATACATGTACTCTGCGTCTCAACCATTCTTTCTTTCTTCTCATGTCCTTGGATGCAGTTTGGAATGAGTTTGATCATACCTACTAGTGTTGTTCCGATTATCGATTATAATCGATCATCAGTTGGTTGAGCAAACCAATAAGATAATTGATTTTGAAACTCCATAATCGATTGTGTATAAAGGGAGACTACTTTTTAGGTGTATGCAAAGCACAATGGTTAGTAAAACTCCAGCCACTAAAGTTGACCTGAAATTTATGAATTCCCTTCACAACTACAAATATGAAACATTATGATTCATAATTAGGAACATATAGTCATTATTACATGGTCAAGTTGTTAAATTGTTGAGTTAATAAATTAATAAATTTAAACACATTTTGTTGATTTGTTTCAGTTACATTGCAACATCTTTTGTAGTATTTATAAACAACGACAAACGAGAAAAACATGTCCTTCTATACTTTATATTATAGAAACATCTCACATGAATGAAAGAATTAAAATTCACTCTTAGTAACCGATTATAATCGATGATCAGTTGGTTAAGGGGAACCGATTATCGATTATGAATTTCTAACTGATTCCCATCACTAATACCTACCCTCATGTATATATGTTTGTGCATGTACATTATTTATATACATGTGGTTACATGTCAGTGCAATATTTGTTGTACAGTGCTGAGTAAATATTTTAATAAAATGTCAAGATAAATTTTTTTATACATAAAATGAAACCTTTTCAGATAAAATAAACATATAGTCCAGCAGATTAAAAGTTCCAGATTTTGACATCCTTTTGAAGGTATATAAACAACTCATTTGTCTGTTTATGTCATGGCTGCCAAACAAGAGGTCATGGGTTTAAAACTCATGGCAGCATTCCATTTTTTAAAATTATAACTTTGTTGTATTTCTATATTTCAATTTTTCTTTTTAACTCATTTCTATTTTTAAGCGTACTTTTTATTTTTATCTATAAACATTTTTTACCACTCCTTTCCTTGAGCAGGCAGTATCTAGGATACAGTATTTAAAAAAAACAAAGTTAACAAATATTGTACATTTGGGTCAAGTTTGTACAGGCGTATTGGTCAGGCTTTTTGCACACTGTAAATATAACTAGAATCTTGAAACTTGCATCTTGATGAGTAGGACTGTATCTCACATTCATGCTTGACTGACTTTGGTTAAATTTTGTTAATCTTAAGCTGTATCCATCAAACTAGATGATGTCTTTGTTAGAACTGCATTTTTATTATGGACCCCATGATCTACATTTAAGTTTGTTCTGGCTTACGTTAAGATTGTGCATGTAGCTCATGACCGAAGGTTTTGAACATCATTTTGCATACTGTTTTTGTTTTATTTTTCTGCACTGATAGGCCATGGCAGCCATCTTGAAAAAGTTGTCATTGCTACTCTTCCTGCATGGGACGTATTGCAGTATCTACTCCAAGATGGATGGCTCTAACAGCATGGGGTCTTCACTAAAAACTTCTTATAATACATAGTTGATCTTAAATGAATATAGTGTCACTACCGTATATACTTGCGTATAAGCCGAGAAATTTAGGGAAAAAATTAGGCCTGGAAGAAGGGGTGTCGGCTTATCTGCAGGTCAAGTTCCAAATCTGAAATTTATAATGATTTTTCCCCTCGATTTCCAGTATTTATTGTTTCCGTCGATCGCCGAATATGAGATCAAATGCCTGATGATGCCACATGGCTAAGATTTGTCCTGTCGTGAAGTAAAACAAATATTTTTTTTCTAACATAAGTATATTTTTTTTCTAACATAAGTGGTAGGATAATGAATGAAAAACATGTTTTAACGTACTTGACATCTATTTGACAGATGTCCATCCACCAGAAAATACAGCCATATGTGTTATTTGAACCACGCAAATATGTGTATTTTCCAAAAGAACCGCCATATTAGTAATCTCTATTCAAGTATTTAACCCTCAGCTAATCGGTAATCATTAAACTCTATGGTTTTGTAGAAATGCATGCTAGTTTATTTCAGTGTAAATATGAAAAGAATCTAAGTAAAAAAATAAAAGAATTACGATACTGAAGGTATACAGCCATACGTGTTATTTGAACTACGGAAATACATGTATTTTCCAAAAGAACTGCCATATTAATAATCTCTAGTCAAGTATTTAACTGTCAGCTAATCAGTAATAATTAAACTCTACGGTTTCGTAGAAATGCACGTTAGCCTATTTCAGTGTAAATATGAAAAGAATATACTTAAAAAATAAAAAATTACGATACTGAAGGTATATACGACGAACATTTTGATCGAGAGTAGAAATACATGTACGATAGTCTTATGAAATATTAGCGAGAAGCTCCACAATGGTTTGTTATGCGCACGCTTAGGAAGGGTAAATAACATTGCAATATACGAGTCAGCGTGAATAATTGTAAAACAACATAATTTGTTGGATTTCTTTGATAGGTGTTTTAGACGTCATAAGTAGCCACAGTTTATATACTACTGTTGATTGGTTGTTTGTAAAGCGAAGTGGTTTCTCAACGGTAGAGTGTTGCACAATAGCTACCATATGTTTAATCTGTGGTAAATGCCTCAGGGATAATAGGGTTTTTATTTGTTGCACAATGCCAATGACTTTACTAAAATATGCCGACTCTCAGATGTATCGTTTACCGAGATGTGGTAGTGGACATGGTTTCTGCTCAAAGTTATCAACTGTCACAATATCACAAAATCATTTCCACAATGAAACCAGTCATATTTTGATCAATTGAATCACTCTACCGGTAGTTTAAAAAACACACAAATAAACAACAATGATAAATAATTATCAAATACAAATTGATAATCAACTGTGGAAATAATTACAGGATAAAGTATATAAATATTTCACTACCACTATAAGAAATTATTTCAGTTTAATCTCTTTAGAAGTTTATATTTCAATTCAATCGGATAGCATGAGTAGTATAGAGAGTAAAAGAAAGCGTTTTGCGTATGATGAAGCATTCAAACTTAACGTTATTGAATATGCAGAAGCAAATAACTGTGCTGCAGCACGCAAATTTTTTGTGAATGAGAAGTACTGGAATGGCGGCAATTTGTCTACATGCTATGCAGATTGCGAAAAATAATAAATATAAGTTGGCAGATTAAAAATTTGTTGCATCTGCCGGCTGGTGTTCTCGTTTTAAGAACCGGACTATCAGATGACCATGATGACAATGACGACGTATATGATGAAAGGACGTCCGTAACAGAAGCAGAGTTTCATGCACTGTTTGGCAAGTCTGATACAGAGCCCAATTTTAAAGGATTCTAAAAGTGATTGAACTTTTATAATTCATGATTTTAGAATGAGGAATAATTAAATTTCCATTAAGACTTTAGGATTGTTTTTATTTCAACATATAAATTAGCTTTCTTACTTTCATTTTATTGAATACTGTGATTTGCCTAACTAAACGTATTCAGAACTCACTTTGTGCATCTTGTAATTTACAGGTAGTCTAGAAATTATGGGTCGGCTTATATGCGGGTCATGCACTTTATAACAGTTTTACCGATTCAGTTTGGGGGTTCGGCTTGTACGCGAACAGGCTTATACGCGAGTATATACGGTACTTTTCCCTGAATTGGTGATCAGTGGGACACTGGGCTTTCACCAAGTGACTTATAATGATGTATACTTTGAGCTCAATGAAAATTGTACAAACCTGACATTCAGTATATGCGCCACAGCTAATATGAAAATCATTGCTGAAGCAGAGCTCACAGAAAATTATTTTTTGACACAGGCCCAGGGCTAGTGAATTAAACAATATCACAAGCCTGACTCCAATTTCAATATGCCCCAACTTAACACATTAACCTCTAGTGCTGAGTTTACGGGGCATGAGGTAGTAACCTACTTCCAAGGTCTGTAGCGTCAAAGTCATGCATGATACACTAAAGTGGGTGGTATTATAGAAAGGTAAACAGATTAAGCACTACAATATACAGAGTGAAAAACCTAAGTTTTTGGACCAGTTTTTTTGCACCAAAATTTTGTCCATGGTCGGAGTCTGATTTTGTGTCCAGATTTTAGACTTTATGGCCTCAGATCTACAGCAGACCAGTCTAAAGCGCACACAGACGTTGAACCTGTGCAAAAAAGTGGACATTTTGAATAAAGAGTCTTCTCCATACAAAAATTATGGGTCCATTAAGCAAAAGAAACAAAACAGAACTCCCAAGTTTTCACCTTCTGCTCATGCGCCAGCAAACTAACCAATGGAAAACAGTTTTTAGCACAACTAGGCATTGGTCTAATGGAATATTCTTGGAAGCCGATGTATTAGGATGTATTCAGAAATAATCCCCAAAATGTGTTTCCTACTCGCATTTCATGCGAAAACAGCAAATGTGTTAAAAACAAAATCATAATAAATTGACTTCAAGACACATAGAAAAGTTCAAATATATCTAAGAAATATTATATTCTTTAGAAGTTCAACCAAGTACATGTAATATCTGTCCAAATGTTTTATCTAAATTTGTAAAAATTACAGGGAAAAAAAAGGTAACAGTTTTCACTCCATGAATGTCAGAGTCAGCAATAAATCTCAATAATTGGATGGATCTTTTATAAAGTATCACCTTGATTGTTCTCGTCTGCCAGGTGTAAATTGCTTAGAATAGCTAGAAATCTATCCCATACTCATTTTTTGCTGCAGTATGAGGTTGATATCACATCATTAGTAGCCCAGTAGGATTTGAAATCAGATTTATGTATCTAACCCATTGCCACTATATAATTTTCATTCACTACCAACATCAAATTACAAGTCAGGTGATACATATTTACTTCTAGGAGGAGTGGGAACATTCTTGGATACAATTTGTAGTTGATACCTACAATAATAAGTCTTATGGTGAAAATGCCATGCTAATATGACCTTTGTTTACCAGCAGTATAAAAAACATGATTTTGTAACATGGTTGCTTTCATGACCATATGGCCATATCAGATTGGATATCAGATAGACACCATTTTCACTTAGAATCAACTTTATATCAAGAAGTATTTCAGTGAAAACACCATCTAGGTGTTGGTGGCAATAACAAGATGATCAAGAGGACTTGGGATGGCGGTATAGGTTTGTCATGGCACCATTTACATTTATGGCCAAGGCAATATATGGAGTCTTGTGAAAATCTGGCAGGTGATACTACTTTCCATTCAGAAGGATATGTGATAGTAAGATTTGATATGCAAGATGGCTAACATCAGATAAGTACAATTTTCATTTAAGATCATCTAGACATAAAAGTATTTCAGTTTTTATGACCTACTATTGATGAAGAGTAATTAATGATTTTTTTCAAGTTGTCTGCTGTGACAGCCATATTGGATATCTGTGCAGCACTATTATCATTAGTCTGGTTCCCAGCATTGCACTCGACTTGTACTAAGTATAGTACAGTGGAGGGCAACACAAGGATCATACTAAGCCGAGAACCAGACAATATTTTCATTTACTACCAACTAGACCCTATGATGAATGTGTGTGTAAAGCTTCATGGCAATCCATTAAGTAGATGAAGTGGAGTAGCAATAACAAACTTGGGCTACAGGACCAATGGCCAATCCTGTAAGCTCTTTTGGTCTATGTTCAGTACACTCAGGTAAATATTACATGTATATCACCAAAAATATGCTTTTAAAAGTTTTTTCAGGCATGTTCTCTTTCAAATCTACAAACTATTAAACAAACTGTAGGAGTTTAAAACTTTACAATTTCATTTTTATTACTGAATGTAGTATTAAAAAAATATACAACTTCTAAAAACAACATGTAGCATTACCTGAGCAATGAAAAGGTATATGCAGTGCACATAAATACAAAAATGTTTAATTCAGAACAAGAAAGCCTCTTATTTGATTTAAATGTACAAATACCATCTCAATACCTATGCACAAACTTTAAAGGTGTAAAATGTACTCTAAATCAACATTAGTTTTGATTCACTGTCTGATTACTGTATACACTTGAATGAAATTGCATATAATTATCCTGCAAGGAAAGGTGCGAGATGCCAGATACATAAAATTATCCTTCAAGAACAGGAAATACCAATTCTAAAAGAGTAATGCATTTCATTTTTGTACTTGAAGTTGTCCAGTGACTATAACAATAAACTCCCATTCAAGCTCTTTACAATGAATTAATGGACATGTGCCTTTCAGAATTTGGTTAAGCCATTTACAGTGAAAGCAGTGAATTTTTTTTATTTCAAATCTGTGTGTAAAATGTCCTGTATTTTATCCTTAAAACTAAGCCTCATTAATTTTGTATTTTAGGTCTTTTTTTCCAGTTATGAAAACTGCAAAGAGGTAGGTTTTAAAAGAATCACAATATTTTCTATTTTACAAGAAATATTCAATATGATGGCAATGTAAGTAACATAGCAACCAGTGCTAATGGTAGAGTGGACAATACTATTAAACAGATGAAGTCATAAAAATTGGTAGAAATGCCATGTGAATGGACTAAGACGTACTTTAGTTGTTTTTTTTTAAAAGCACAATTACTTATTGAAATATAAATATTCATTCGCAGATCAAGAATCAGTACTTATACTTTCCTGCCAGGAAAACTTGACTGCCAATACAAAATAACCTCCATGTTGCTGCTATTATGTACTATCAATAGTGTGATGATGAAAAATTTCAAGAATAAGTTAAACCTGGTTTTGTATGATGACTGGACAAAATACTATTTTCATGTTTAAATTATATAATTTATACAGAAAAATACTTGCATGGACTATTTTGGCTAGCCAACTTGCAGCTTGTCAGCCTCTGCCAAAACAAGTTGTCCACATCAATAGTTTTAAGCACAGATGTAATAACCTAACTTTTCCCATTTTTTTAAATGTATAGTTAAAATTGTGTTAAAACTGGTTTACATGTCCATCTCTATGCATGTTCAAGTCAACAAACATGGGTAGATCCTAAATGTATTAAATTTCCACTGCTCTTGACTGCTCCCCATATTCATGAAACCTTCTAAGCTTTAAATGTCAGTTGAAATACAGAAAATCAGATCCTTGCATTATAATCATAAAACTTAGAGAAAAGTAGCCAGATAACAAATTGTGAAAATTCTCCACATATTGTACAAATATAAAATAGATTTGTGTTTGTTAAATTGTCCCGACATTTGTTTTTAAACAAAATTCAAAACATGAAAAGAACTAAAATGGAAGTAATGGCCTTAAAATTTATCAACTTCCATATTTATAAAAAAAATATGCCTGTCAAATCTAATTCATAGCTGCCAACCCCTGAGTGCAAAAATACTGATTACTTGTGACAAAAATACTGATTTTCAGGAACAAATACTGATTTTTAAATTTCAATGCATATGTATCTATTTACAACATATATAACCATCAGTAAAGTTGGACAGTGCTTTACACAATTAATTAATGTCAAAGATGCACATGTTGCACATTTGTACCTTCTGGAGTTGCGTGTGTTCCATATGGGTGCTCATTCAAAAGGTGCAAGAGTGCAACACACTCAACACAAGCTATTTATAGGAGCCCTTTCCATGCCTTATTTTTTTTTAATCATTGATTCCAATGTACCAATTTTCATTTATTATCTCAATTCTGTAATTTTCTTATTGAAATGTTTTCGTTCAAGCATAACAATTATCTTTTGCGATTTTAATGTCTGAAAAACTTGTGCAAAATAAATCGCCAACAACATTAGTAACTGAAAAGGAAGGTTTATTTCTAAAAGAAATTAAAAAATTATAGTTTGATCGATGTACATTAAGGTTCACTCTGTCATTTATCTACGTCGTAAGTTCAGGCTGAGTTGTGTGTGATGAAGCAGGAAGCTGATGTTTATTAGCTTTCTCAAGCTCTTGCATTTCATGGGCGCCTCTGTACCCAATAGCGAAATCACGTTACTCAATTACAAAACGTCAGTTTTTCTCCTTTACTATATGGTTTCACAAATCTATACAAGACGGCACAAATATCCTTCCAGTCGTCTCCTATTTCTTCTGGAGAAAATTCTGAATATTCTGCCTTCGAATTTATCATGATTAGAAGCTGAATATTACGAAGACTAGATACAGCAACAGTGGTAACTATTGCGAAATCAAATATGGTGGTTAACGACAGGCTTGGTAGCCTCGATTTCGAATGAACCAATCGTATTGTAGAACTACATGTGATATATTCTGTCAAAATAGAACCGAGAGCGCGTTCTAAACTGGCAATTCCAAAGAAATTTTATTATTATTTTTTAAAATAAAAAACGTATTTTTTGCAAAAAAAAACGTACACCCGTATTCAGGTCCAAAATACGAAACAAATACGGAAAAAACGGGACAGTTGGCAGCTATGCTAATTGGTCTACCTCGAGTGACTTGAGCTTAATTGTGCTACCAAGGCTTTTCTCCCGAAAAAACTTTTACAAAACATGGAATAATGTGTGAATAAAAATATTGAAATTCCATAGCAATGACCTCAAAAGTTAACGAGATCATAATAATGTATATGACAATTCCATAATTCAGATTGTTTTGCCATTTTGGGTCAGGTATGGGTTTGCAAATGGACACAACACAATTGGGGCATCAAATACTCTATTTAAATAATGTAAAAGATACACATTTTTGCAATAAAACTCTTAATATTCATATTCTAAACAAATTTCCTCAAATTCAGTCAAATAGGGTGGCTGAAATTTTCCACATTGCATCACTTCCCATGACATAGATTGCCGGTACTGGGCTAATGAGAACCGCTTTATAACATACTTGCACTTAAATTAACTATATATTTAGTGTTGTTTCTTTTTAAAAATTATTATTGAGTATATCTTGTGTAAGCTTTGCTGTATTATATCTTTGTATAATGTATCATTATTTAAACTTTCATTGCTTTCATGAACAGAAATATAAAAAGGAGCACTGTATTAAAGTCAGAACATTAAAAAGGAATACTGTATTAAATGTCAGAATTATAAAAAGAAGTACTATATTAAAGTCGGATTTATAAAAAGGAATACTGTATTAAAGTTGGAATTATAAAAAGGAGTACTGTATTAGATGTCAGAATTATAAAAAGGAGTACTGTAATAATGTTAGAACTATAAAAAGGAGTACTGATTTAAATGGAAGAATTATAAACAGGAGTACTGTATTAATTAATGTCAGCATTATCAAAAGAAGTACTGTATAAAAGTCAACATTATCAAAAGGAGTACAGTATTAAAGTAATTTTATAATTCTGACAATACAGTTCTCCTTTTTATAATTCTGGAGTACTGTATTAAATGTCAGAATTATAAAAAGGAATACTGTATTAAATGTCAGAATTACAAAAAGGAATACTGTATTAAATGTCAGAATTATAAAAAGGGGTACTGTATTCATATTAGAATTATACAAAGGAGTACTGTATTAAAATCAGCAAGAAAGAACTTTATATTGACAACATATGATTTAAGTGATACTCTTTCCATATCACCTTAATAATAATGATGATTTACAACAATACATATTTCTCGAGTACATTTTATTATTTTTCAAATCCTACCCTAATTTTCTTGATTATCAATAAAATGATTGCAAGTGATTTCTCGGCACATGCTTGACTATACTGTACATACTAAAAAGGACGAATACAAGTATGAGTATTTTGGTATGATTATATTGTACATAATAAAAAGGATGAATACAGTGTAAATGAAATTACAAATCCATCAGTCATTTTTGCTTTTTATCAAACATGCTTACAAGGCTACATAGCAAACATTGAACATTTAACCTGAATTAGACTTATTTGTCCAAAACTTTGTATACAAGCATGTTCTGTTGAAGAAACAGACAAGTGTTTATGAAATACAGTGTTTAACTAATGACATTAATTTTTTACATATACCACATAGAGTCCACTTGCAAATGAGAAAGTTGCTGATCTGCTGTTGCATTATGTGCCATTGGATCAGAGTCTATGTTTATTCTTCTGGTTACTCCTAACAAATTGCACAGATCTATATCTGATGGCACATTATGTGCCATTGGATCAGAGTCTTATGTTTATTCTACTGGTTACTCCTAACAAATTGCACAGATCTACATCTGATGGCACATTATGTGCCATTGGATCAGAATCTATGTTTATTATACTGGTTACTCCTAACAAATTGCACAGATCTATATCTGATGGCACATTATGTGCCATTGGATCAGAGTCTATGTTTATTCTACTGGTTACTCCTAACAAATTGCACAGATCTATATCTGATGTGCCATTGGATCAGAGTCTATGTTTATTCTACTGGTTACTCCTAACAAATTGCACAGATCTATATCTGATGGCACATTATGTGCCATTGAATCAGGGTCTATGCTGGCACATTATTCAGTTCCAAGTCTGTTCAGTTCACAGTTCTTCATGGTTGTTGAAAACATTTATTTCATTGTTTTTGCTTTTTTTTATCATCCATAATTGTATTACCAATCTGCATCATAAGTCCATTAGTGAAAGACTAGATGCTTTTGTCTAAATGGATGAAACATCTGAAGCCTTTTATGCCAGAAATTGTTTTTATTTGTAACAGTGGCCATATTTGATGATGGTTTTGTAAATCGAAAGAACTTCA